>JAPDOI010000154.1:395000-680000 GCA_029168955.1 Aplectana chamaeleonis
AAGACCATTGCAAGTTACCCACAGAGCGCTCGAGCGTTGTCCTCTGAGGTACAACCAAGTGCATTCAACATCAAGCAGGACTACGCGGTTCAGACCTCCGCAGTATACCTGGTCTTCGCGATCCAGTGCAGAACGCATCAGAAGCCTATTTCGACGGGCCGGTCACGTTTTGACGCGAGAGCCGACGATGGATGGACAAGAAGAACGGCTAAATGAATTCCGAATGGACGCTGGCTCCTTCGACGAAGGCTACGTCTTACTAGGGACTGATTTAAACTTCTCATGGAGATTTGGAAAACCATGTTGTCGTTGCTGTAGGTCAGTGACAGTATATAAATTATCCGTTCTTGAAAATCCCTAAATGGCTGCGGGGATTCTGAAAAATGGCATTTTCATTGCATCAAAAAAGGTGCATCAAAAAAGGGGCATCAGAGAATTTTTAGGGCGTTGAGAAAATTTTTTTTTCGGATTCGGCTCAAAACTTGCATCTGGGGGTTATTTTGGGCGCTGAATCCGAATTTGGGGGCCTATTCCTCGCCTGACTTAGGGCTACGGTAGGTTACGGTAGGCAAATGCCTTTTAACTGGCGTTACTTACCTTAAAGGCAGTGTTCACGATGATTTTCGTTCCCGAGTTTACCTTTCAAAACAAAGCGTTGGCCACCGAGCGTTTCAAAAATTACGAAGAAACGGCGAAAAGCGCACTAAAACGTCATATTTCAGTGACATTAATCTCTGGCCTAGACTAGTTGTCCAGTTGTATGAACATGTTCACGGTGGTTGTCACCGGTGAAAATGGGATCAGTCGAAAATGGAAGAGTATTCCAGGCAAAATAGTACTGGTTAGGGTCCGAAGAAAAGAACGGAGCGACAGAAAGCGAAAAATTGTAAAGGACGGGCCCACAAATGATTTCATTGTCACAACGAACAGTTCCTGCGAGAGTAAATAGGTGGGGTGAGAGAAAAGGATTTCGTGACCGTCTGGTGCGTTTTTCTCGATTCCTTCGTCATATTTGTTCTACCCGGGGCCAAACAATCGATTTAGCTATTAATCTCAAAATCGAAGATTATCGTGAACACTGCCTTTAAAGTTTCGAAATCGGAAAATGGACCTTGAATTCGTGTTCAGCGTCCCAAATAACACCCACAGTGAAATTTTGAGTCAAATCTGAGACTTTGACCGAGCTACCCTATACCCACCGTAATCGACCGTTATCTATCGAAAATCAATAAACGGGTTGCAGATTTGTGCTAGGCAGCCCAAGTAACCCCTATGTACACGTTTTGAGGCGATTTGATCGCAGCATTCTCAAAATCGTCAAAAGTGGCGTTTTTCCAGCAAAATTTCCCCCCTTTTGAAGCTTCGGACCGAATCAGATGGATTTTTTTGAATATTGACAAATAGGCATCAGATTCGTGATCAGCACCCAAAACAACGCCTAGAAACACGTTTGCAGCCCAATTCGAGGCAATTTTTTGAACATCCTGAGAACTGCCATTCGTGTACCTCTTTTATCTACGCAAAGCGATGAAAATGCCCACTTTTGGAAATCTCCTGTAAGTCTCCGAGGCAATCAGGGGATTTTGAAAACGGATTATCAATACTGTGTCACATACCTAAAACTCTCAACACATGGTTTTATAAAAGCTGACCGGATTTGTAAGGCAAGCCCTATTTAGATGGACAGATAATTTTGTCGAGACTGTTAATAGACTACTACTCCAACAGAGCACATTTGCTCTCAGGTTCAGTAATCGTAATCGAACGGCAGGACGAAACAGACCACCACCATGGCGAAAGACTGTCAGAGAACGAGACAAATGGAGTTTGTACTGAGACCCACACGGTCTGTCAAAGTCAAGGTCAAGTTTATATGCTGCGATAGCTAATGTTATGTAAATTTTTGTTATTTTCAACTCAAATAACTACTCCGTTTGAGACAACATGCACTAACAAAAAATTCAAGAATGTGAGGCAAGATACACAAGGAAGCACAAAGCACCAGTAAAAGGAGTAATCTTCCAACGGGATTGACTCACAGAGCTCAAGCCAGTTAGGGTATGTTATGTTATGCTATGCTATGTTATGCTATGACAGCAATAGTGTGACGCTATATCCCGGAAACTGATCAACGAAAAATCGCTATGGTAATGCTGAACTGCAAGGGAGGAAAACATGTACTAAGGAAAGGTTGCATCCCAGAAAACAGTTACGTGTGGTCAAGTACGACCTGTGCGTCCTCTTTAAAGGCACAGTCCAAGCTCAGCGGTAATTTTTGATATTGTACTCCGGCCGCCGTGAATAGCAATCCTACCAAGCGCGATATCTCAATTTGCTCGAATAAGCGAGATAAAGCGAGGAAAAAGTCGACCACGCCTCCTTGGAAGAAAACATGGGGGACGCCCTTTGAGTTAAAGGCAGTGTTCACGATGATTCTGGTCCCCGAGTTTTTCACATAAAACAATGCGTTGGCCTCCAAGGGTTACCAAAAATACGAAGAAACGGCGAGAAACGCATTAAAACGTCGTATTTCAGTGACATTGTTCTATAACATGGACTAGTTGTCCGATTAGATGAACATGCTCATGGTGGTTGCCACCTGTGTAAAATTGGGTCAAACGCAAATAGAAGAATATTTCATGCAAAGCAGGATTAGTTAGGGCCCTGAGGAAAGAACGGAGCAATAGAGAGCAAAGAATTGCAAAGGACGGGTCCAGAAAAGATTTCATTGTCACAACAAACACTTCCTGTGATACTTAAAGGCAGGGTTCACGATAAAAAATGTGTTTCAGTTTCCACCAGGAATGGGTAGTGGAAGGGCACACTGTAACGTTGACGTTGAAAGAACGCATGAAAACGAGCCAGGAAGAGCCCCAAAAGAGCCCGAAGTTGCAACTTCAAGCGCATTGAAAACCCCAAAAGCGCATCACACGCCCACCGACGTGAACAAACGAATGCTCGGGATCGTGAGATGAGCGATGATTTCCAATCATTAGCCCCGTTCTTCCCTTCATTCTCAACTTCTCTCTTTACTCAGGTCGGCTCGCATACATCGGCTGCAAAAGACCGAAGTTACAAGCCTCGGACAACTCGTCCACCATGTTTCCTTAGCTCATATTTTGAGGGACCATAACTCCGTTCCCTGAAGGTCTTGTGTGCGATTTCAGAGACATCAATGGAATCAGCATGGGGCCGTCTTCCAAGATAGGCGGGGAAACAGAGAAACGATTTTTATCGTGAACACTGCCTTTAAGAGGCGGGGTGATACTCAAAGGCACAGTCCAACCTCAGAGGTAATTTTTAATATTATGGTCCGGTCGCCGCCTATAACAACCGTGCCAAGCGCGAAATCTCAATTCGCTCAAATAAGCGAGAAAAAGCTAGGAAAAAGTCGGCCACGCCCCCTTTAAAGAAAAAATGGGTAACGCCTCCTGCCAGCTTTCCGACTTCAATAGGGAAGAGAAGCGCAATTGATTTTATTCGGAATCTATGTTTTTCTATTCGTTTTCCGTCTGGTTTTATATTGTGAACTGCTACAGAAAGATGTCTGCGAATCACGAGGAAAAACAGGCTCGTGACAACTCGTCCGCGAACATCTACCCGTTCAAATCCACAATCTTTGAAGGGCCATAACTCCGTTCATAGTGAGTTCCGAGCTATTCCGGAAACACCATTGTAATCAGCGTGAAATTTTCTCCAAAATAGACTGAGCAGCGAAAAATCGATTCTGAGGTTGGACTGTGCCTTTAAAGTCCATGTAGAAGCCCTGGAAAAATCAGGAAATCTACTTACAAACAAAAAATCGAACAGTCAGCAGATTTGAGTAGAGAATAGCGAAAAAAGACGCCAGTTCAGATGTTACACCACAACGCTGCAAATATCAGCGTGGTGAATGTGACATCTTCAGAAGAAAGCGGTCCTATGCCTGCAGCGTTGAAATAAGTTTCCTAAGCAAATGCTGCAGTGAGCTGGCAGTTGAGCCCTGAGCAGACAAGAAGTTCGTATTACAGAATGCAATGCACTTGCACTTTTGAGTAGATGTCATACAGGATCAGAGGCGAGATGAGAAGCAGATCGGCTCTTCGAGTGTGAGAAGGCTAGGAGGCGGAATTTCTCATCAACTGAGCTCACGCCGCTCTCTCCCTCTCACTTTTGCGAGGCGTCCCGTTTTGAGTGCTTTGGCTATCGTTGAGGACAACGTTATCGCCATCCGAAATCATCATGTAAAACAGACGAGCCCGTCGCCCTTTGGTCCTCTTATTTGCCTTGGAAATCTTTCGCGTTTATGATTGATCATCTAGCGGCGGCGGCGGCGGTGCACGAAATCCCGCTTTCACCTAGAAGTCAATTTAGACACGCCCTTTTGAACGGAGGATATGAAAAACACTCAGTCGGACGACGTCTTCTCACTGCGACAATCCCTCCTTTCAAACACGAGCGACATAATTAAGAGAACGCCTGCCGTGTGTTGGGTAGGATGATGGTGGCTGGATGGACGACAACGTCGAGCACGAGAGGGAACATCCAACTAATTAGAAATGAATGAAAAACATGCTGCGAGTGGAACGCGCACACGGCCAAAGTGTATTGGTTAATGAGATGTAATTACATAATGAAACTTGGTCAACGCACATCGAGGCAAATTGCTCCTGCTCTCCTTTTGCGGACGAAATGGGAGCATAGTTAAGCATCACTTCCGCTGTTGTCTTACGAATGAAGGGACTTAGCCTTCACCCTGCCGTGCCTCCTAGCAGTTTCGTGCAGATCATAATTATGTGAACTCGTTTGGCACTATACATAAGCAGTTTTGTAATCGAACCTAGATTTGGCCCTAAGGGGTCTGCAGAGTTGAAGTTGCGGCGTTGTTCGCAGCGACTAGCAACTTTGGGTGATGCAATATCGATTGCATCGGGCGACAAAGGGGACCGAAGCGAAGGAGAAACGACGAGGTGAGATCGCAGAGTGTTTTGACTCAGGCCCAAGTTATACACCAGCGGAATGAAAACGTCTCGCGATGACATTGCCGCCGCTTGCTGCGTGAATCAGGGACTCGTCTGCAATGTTGCGTCTTTGGCGTCTTTGACGCAATACTGCAGACAAAAAAATTCCAGGCGTTTTTAATGGTATTTTATCGGTTTTTTCGCTTCTGACACTTTTTAATTGCAGAACAACACTGATAATCAATTCTTCTCGTCATAACAGTGCTCGTTATGTCGTTTTGATAATGTTTTAACACTTTTGAATCTGGAAAATAATCAGCTGGTGGAAATTGGCAATTTTCCAACAGGGCAAGTCCCGCAAGGATACAGTATACGGTGCCGCGGCGTGTATAACTGCTCTGTGCGGCCTTCCGACGCGTTTTTCTGCGACCACTGTTCCTTTTGGCATGCCTGAGCACAATTAGGGCGCATATAAGTGGTAGTTGTCGTGCTGTTTCCGCAGCGTCCCGCCGGTGTGTAACTGCGCCTCAGCGAAGGCCCTGCGTCAGCCACAACGAGTGGCAACCGACACCTCAACGATATTGTTCAAAAACATTTTAGGCCAGTGGTATACTTCTGCAGCACACGGACGCTGTCGCTGTGCACAGTGACAACGAACCGCCAGTCCGGAACTCCCGCCCTTCAAACCTGCCGCAATCGCAGTACGCTGCTCAGCGACGAGCGACATTGGCAGCAAAGATCTCCGGCGTAATTGCAATTCAGGGGTCTGCAGAGTTGCACCGACCGGCGACTGGTCACCGAGCGTCAACCTTGACGCGACGACGAAAATGTTTCCGAAAATTATCGTCGCCGCGTCGGTTGCCGCTCGCTGGCAATGACGCAGGGCCGTCGCCGAGTCAAAACACTCTGCGGTGCCCACTCGTCGCACTTCAGGCCGCGTCGGCCGCCCTTGTCGCCGAATGTGATCGATATCACATCACCCAGCTCTGTTAGTCACTGCGAGCAACGCCGCGGCTTCAACTCTGCGGACCCCTTATGTCGGCCCTCCGCGACATGTCGCTTCGACGGACGCGTGGCAACTGTTCCTATGATGACCAGCGTCGTTGCTCCAATGCTGTTCCCTCCGTTAATCGTGCCGAATGTAATGACTGTCGCTCATGAGAGCGACAAAGTATACCATTGACCTTAGTCAACGTGTCAAGTGTGACGCTCAGCTACCACTCGTCGGTAGCTGTAACTCTGCATAACCCTTTGAATGAAGGTTGCAAACGACCGTGGGCGAGCAAACCAAATACTATGGTACAACTCGCTGACCTGCCTGCACAGAACTCTCACCTGAGCAGAAATATGGCATCTATCCGGAAAACTTGCACATGCAGCATGCTGCATTAGTGCCACCAGAATGGTGAGCGTTAAGCTTCTTTCCGTTCACTCGCCTTTACTGAAGAAGTCCTCCGAGTGTCGCCGCTGAAAAGCGCGGCAGCATGCGATGGAGGAGAATCGATCATGCGGCACCGCTCGATAAAATCCCCCCCTAGGCGTCGTTTATACTTCCGCCGCCGAGCGGCGCGGCGGAGTGCAATCCTACAGTATCGATCGTGCCGCGCCGCATGATCAATATTACAGAAATGCACTGTGCCGCGCCGCTCAGCGGCTGGAGTAAAAACGACCCTTTATGCGTGCTGCCGCGCCTCTCAGCGGCGAGACTCTAACCGGCCCCTAACACTATTCAACCAGTTTCATTGTTACGTCCATGGTTGTTCCAATGAACTTGAGTTCAAGCAAAAGACTGATACAGAGCCATGATCTGATTCAAATATGATCCCAACAAAAATATGCACTTGGAAACACCGTCCGCGCCAACTTTCGTACTTCGCTTTTCAGCACGAATCGGACTTTCTCTCCAGTGCTAAATATGAACAAAGTTTCGCGTTTCAAATTGGTGAGGTAACGCAGAAGTAGCCTTCTAAGAAGCGAGACGATAATTGGAGCTCAAGAGGGTAGTTAACACGTTTATGACAAGTCATCATCTCTTTCAACGCAGCTGACAACAATTTCCATCCCTTGCCCCTTGGACCCAGCACGTGCTGCTATTTCTCCATTATTCATCTGAGTCGAGATAAAAAAATTTGCACACGTCAAAGTGCGGCGAAATTTCGAGTAGTAATTGTAGAAGTAATAGAAGAGCAATCTCTAAGTTTTCTTCGTGTATTAGATGAAAGTGGGGCTATTTCGAGATCTGTGTAGATTGAATTTTCGATATCCTCCAACTATCAGTCTGGGGCCTTCGCAACAAAAGTCCGACTTTTCAGGAAGCTCCCGAGCGTGTTAATTGAAGGATTTTGAAAATTCAATCTGCACAGAACTCGAAAATACCGCACCTGCATCTAATTAACAAAGAAAACGTAGAGATTGCTCTTCTATTACTTCTACAATTACTAGAATTTTCACCGCACTTCGCCGCGCGCGGCGTTTTTCAAAAACGATTGCAAAAACTATTTCTTTCAGAAACAAAGCGATTTTAGGCAACTTCGGCCCACAAGTCACATAATTAGGTAGCAATTCGACCTGTGAATATTATAGTGTTTTCAGAATCCAAAAACGTCTTTGTTCAAAAAAGTTACAAGCATCGGACGTTCTTTCGCCAAGCTTGGCAGATGCTCCCATTTTCACAAAATTTAGCGCGGGTATTGTAGTCATCTCAACAACTTTTTCGAGCGTGTCTGCTGCCTTTAAGGTCCAATTACAGCCATTCGACTATGGGCCGGAGCAACGCTGAATCATCGCGCTCTCCACGCGTGCTGGTGCGGAGCGGAGATTAGAGACAGTGAGAGGGCGGCTGGCAGACGAAAGGCATGTTTTGACCGCGTCGCTGTCGTTTTTCATCGCAGCGGTTCTGCACCCGCTGCTGCAGCGATCCGGCGGCGGCAGCGATTCTGTTCATAGTGCGTAGCATCACGGATGATCGAAGCAATTCAATCAAGCGGTCAAATTAATGGCTGGTAGTCAACAATAAGACGTTTCGACTTGTAAACACTGATTTTGCCATGTGAAAGAGTCATTATTTACTAGAGGGAACGTGTCATTCGCTGGAAATCGCTCCATCGCTGCCATAACGACAGCGATGGAGCGATGATCAGCGACCATCGAGAATCGCTCCTCCAGCAGCGAAGCAGTAAAACATAGAATTTCGTCGCCGCGACTCAGCGATGTAGGACGGTTGCCACGAAGCGATCACAATTGGAGCGCCCTTCCATTACACGCGGTGAAAAAGGAACAGTTGTCCCTCGCATGACCGCAGCGATCAGGTGCAGTCAAAACATGGCTGAAGGCTGCAGCATCGCGCGCGCCGCACGCGCCATGAATGAGAATTTTGATTTTTTACACAGTATAGTTTATCTGGGGAGCTATCTGGAGCCCAAAGCATGCACTGCTAAACACACCAGTCTAGAGCAGGATGCTGCTCTTCATTTTATTTTGTTTTATTTATTTTACGCCGTAGCCGGCGTGCTCAAAAACTACAAAACAGTAAGTTAAAAACATGGAAATTATCAAAAAAACAAACAAAAACTTAGCGCAACGCTTCAACAGCCGATCACAAGACCATTATTCTGATTATAGAATAATCTAAAAGGCGACAGTACCTGAAGTTAGGAGCCAATAGAGGTTCTTGAAGTTGCTATGGAGAAAGTGTAGTATGATATCGACTACAACCATCTGAGACTAACAAGAAAAGGCGACTAGATAGAAAATGTTTTGAATCCCGTCAAGCTTGTACGATTGTTAGCTTGTCAACATTAAAATGTTGAAGAATGTACACCTGTGCTTGAAGAAGCTTGGAATAAATGTCAAGAGACCCAGCGATGTAGGACGGTTGCAACGAAGCGATCAAAATTGGAGCGCCCTTCCATTACGCACGGTGAAAAAGGAACAGTTGTCCCTCGCATGGCCGCAGCGATCAGGTGCAGTCAAAACATGGCTGAAGGCTGCAGCATCGCGCGCGCCGCACGCGCAATGAATTAGAATTTCGTGTTTTTACACAGTATAGTTTATCTGGAGTGGCATGCATGAATGCGGCGGCCAAGGTAGGCAGGCGCAACGCCACGTGCACGCATCGCAACTTGAATTCGAATCGCGGCGCGTGCGTGCGGCGTAGCGCCCCCCGACCATCGCTGCCGCATTCATGCATGCCACCCCTGGGGAGCTATCTGGAACCCAAAGCATGCACCAGTAAACACACCAGTCTAGAGCAGGATGCTGCTCTTTATTTTATTTTATTTTATTTATTTTACGCCGTAGCCGGCGTGCTCAAAAACTACAAAACAGTAAGTTAAAGACATGGAAATGATCACAAAAACAAACAAAAACTTAGCGCAACGCTTCAACAGCCGATCACAAGACCATTATTCTGATTAGAGAATAATCTTAAAGGCGTCAGTACCTGAATTTAGGAGCCAATAGAGGTTCTCGAAGTTGCTATGGAGAAAGTGTAGTATGAGATCGACTACAACCATCTGAGACTAACAAGAAAAGGCGACTAGATGGAAAATGTTTTGAATCCCGTCAAGCTTGTACGATTGTTAGCTTGTCAACATTAAAATGTTGAAGAATGTACACCTGTGCTTGAAGAAGCTGGGAATAAATATCAGGCGATTGCTGCCCCTTGTACACAATATACAATAACTCATAATCAGGGCTGTGCGGAAATGTTTTTCAAGATTTTCGGAAACGGAAACGCAAGAAAAATGGTCAAAAAACACCGGAAACGGAAACGGAAGAGACTCGAAAAACCAAGGGTTGTCTAACGCCACATTCCTTCACTACTCACTTTTGCAACTCTCGTTGAATAACCTATGGTTTCAGCGAATAAACTAATTTTATTCAAACTACATAAAATCTCAAAGAGGTAAGACACGATTTAGAACGCTAGCTACTAAAAAAATCCGAAAAGGAGGTTTTGAAAACTACTCAGTACATGTATGTAGCTGCCCCTTCAAAGCAGTGCACAGCCTGTTCCCCAGAAATAGTCCAGGCCGTACCAGGCGTAGCTGAACGCGGGCGGCCGCGCTGCATGTCCAAGGCTGATAAGAAGTCAGTCTTCAACCTATACCTGCTGACTGTATAGGTTTTATTTTGAACCCTAATTGCCTACCGGAGCAAATATCCCACAATTAAGCTTGAAAGTAAAAGTAAAGCCTTTGGCTAGTATAGGAAAATTTACTCGTGATCTGCCTCTAACGCGCTCCGCTGCTGCCCGTGGCCACCTCCACCTGCCTCCACCCAGACTTCTTCCTGAAGGACAGTTTGTACGTGAAAGAAAACGTGTCTAGATTCTTATTGCTGTTGTGGAGGCTGGCAAACGAGTAAAGCCTAGTTTTGACATCAGGTTGTCGCTGCGGCCATGCCAGGGACGACTGTTCCTTTTTCATCGCGCGTAATGGAAAGCCGCTCCAACTGTGATCGCTTCGTGGCAAACGTCCTACATCGCTAGGCCGCAGCGACAATATCCTATGTTTTACTGCCTCGCTGCTGGAGGAGCGATTCTCAATGGTCGCTGACTATCGCTCCGTCGCGGCCAAAATGGCAGCGATGGAGTGATTGCCACCGAATGACACGTTTCGTCTAGTGAACGTTGACCCTTTCACATGACAAGATCAGTGTTTTCAAGTCGAAACGCGTTATTGATGAGTACCGGCCATTAATTTCCCTGACGGATTGAATTTTTTCTATCATCCGTGGGCCTATGAGCTACGAACAGAATCGCTGCCGCTGCTACATCGCTGCAGCAGCGGGTGCAAAATCGCTGCGATGCAAAACAGCAGCGATGCAGTCTAAACCAAACTTAGGGGACTTTAGCGGAGACCTTCAGAAAAAAACATTCAGTCTCGCAAAGAAAGCAATTTTTGAAAAAATCCCTCAACAAGTGGTCAGATTCATGAGACGCCTTCATTATTTACATTCATCGTTCTAGGGGGTGGGTCAATTTCAGAACCCCGGACTTTGTCGAGGATCTCAGCCAGGCTCAGATACATATTCAATGGAACACAATAGTTCAAAAAGAGTCTCACAAGGGAACCACAATAAGTCATAGTGACCATTCCAAATGAAATGTACTCTTCTAGAACCATTGTCGGACGAAAAGTCCGAATATGCTCATCACAGCTGCCTAGACCCACTCTGAAAAAAGTTATGAGCGTTTTTTAAAGCTTCGCGGCAAGGTAAGGGTACCTACCCCCATAGAATTTTCAAAGAGTTTTTTTTAAATTTTTTTTTCTGGATTTCGCTATAATCGCTATAAACATGTATGTAAGGGGAAACCGGGAGTGCTGAACACGAATCTGGGGTTCGCTTGTGCAAATTTTAAGGTTTACTGTAGGTTACGGTAGGTAACATGTCATTTAGGAGGCGAAACCTACCTCGATATTCCGATAATCGACAAATGGACATCGAATTCGTGTTCAGCACCCCAAATAACCCCCATATAGAAACTTTGGGACAAATCTGAGATTTTGACCAAACTACCGTATACCCACCGTAATCTACCGTAAGCTGTCAAAAATCGATAAAGTGACGTCAAATTCGTGTTCAGCACTCCAAATAACCCCCAGAGAAATAATTTGGGCATGATCTATAGTAGCACTACGGAAATCGTCAAAAGTCGCGATTTGCCATAAAATTCTCCCCCGATGGGAATCTGTAAACGAATACAGTCGAAAACTCCGGAAAATCGATAAATGAACCTCAGGTTTGTGATCAGCACCCCAAATAACCCTCCACGGCGAAATCTGGAATATTTTTCTAAAACGCTTTGAAAGCCCTGTAATTGTTATAAATAAACGCCCAACCGAAAATCCGTACAAGTTCAAAACGCTGTCGGTCTGCGCAAAGTTTGGAAAATGTTCCTTCAACCTAACTTTGCTTAGTGGGGTAGTTTTCGGCGCTGAACACGACTATCGGGTACGTTTCCGGAATTTCGTAAAAATAATGCGCTTTTTGGAGGGTACAGTAGGTAAGAAAGTCAGAGAAAAGATGCCTGTAACTTTTTTCAAAGTAGGTCTAGGCAGCTGCGATGGGCGTAATTGGACTTTTCGTCCGAAAATGGTTCTAGAAAAGTACATTTCATTTGGAATGGTCACTACGACTTATTGTGGTTCCCTTGTCAGCCCCTAATGGTGCCTTCAGATTTCGTTGCCTAGACTCACTACCATTACCCATGCAGCACTAATCTCTTCCGTTTCAGGCCCCAAAAAGTCGGAAACGGAAACGGAACGGAACAGTCCAAAAAACACCGGAAATACGGAAACGGAATCGGAAACGGAACAGTTCCGCACAGTTCTGCTCATAAGGATCTAATTCGTCATCGTTGAAGAGTTGGCAATGTTTTTAGGAGGAAGTGCTAGAAATATTCAAGTTCATGCTAGAGAATGGCCTTGACGGGCCGAATGCTACATGCTCCTTGCGATGAACTCAAGGGAGCACATAATCCAGATGGAAGTTGCAGTGCAGTGATCATGTAAAGCCGACGAGACCGCCATATATTACACCTCAAATGGCCGAACGCAAACGAGACAAGTCCGAGCTGAGGGTGGACAATGTGACGGGCGCCACCCGTTTGAGTGTGCCATTCACTGTTCTGACTAACGACATTCGCCCACGGCGAAGACTCTCAGATTTCGAGCCCCACTCAGAAAACGGCTGTACAGCTGGGGCCGGCTGGCACACTAAGGCACTGTGAAGCTGAAGAAAACGAGCTGAAGAAGACCGACCACTACGGATGTAAAAGAAGAGGAGGCGCCCCGTAGCGTGAGAATGTGACCATATCGTATGGCTGTGTATTTTTGTTTGCGCGCTCTCGATTTGAAGCTCGAGCTCACTTTCTCGGCTTCTCACTATGACGCGATCTCTCGCCGGCCTCTATGTTGTCACCAAAGAAGTGGTGGGGACGGGGGGTAATTTCTCGGGGGACAAATTCGATGGGACTTTAATAGGACGAAAATGCGACACCGGACAACGGATGAGTAGCCTCACCAGAGTTTACAGCTTTCCCGCTATACGTCGCTCAGGCCATCGTCATTCGCATTACTACGAGGACATTACTGGAGCAAAAAAATCTGGTGAAGCACATGCAAAACCCTAAACGGAGCACCGCTCATAGACAGGCGACGGAAGTCTACAGTGCGTTTCATGACCATACGAACACTCTGAAGATTGACATTTCCGGGAAAACGAGTTTCGTAGCCATTTTTTTCCCAGATTCTACGCCTAAAATAAAGGCAGAGTATAAAGTTCCGTTTTCTCAGCTCTACTCCAACTAATTTCGTAATGATTTTCACAATTATGGGCAGTTTCAAAACTATGCAAACACTTCCAAAAAATTGAGTTTCCATTCCGAAACAAAAACATTGAAATCAATGTTTAGAGATAATTGGTTCTTCACGATTTTCGGCAAGCCCTTACTGTCCTCGACTGTCGTTTAGAGCTGCTTTGGTGTAGAAACCTGTTGCGTGGGCCCCCGTCATATTCGGTCGATCGGCTGCGGCCGGCCTAGTCGATACGCATGTAATACCTTGCTCATTCAGATCGAAAAATCTCCCCGTTGAAGCCGGACTGACAAGGGAACCATCATAAGTCATAGTAACCATTCCAAATAAAATGTACTTTTCTAGAACCACTTTCGGACGGAAAGTCTGACTATGCCCATCTTGGCTGCCTAGACCCACTCTGAAAGAAGTTATAGGCGTTTTTTCTCTGATTTTCGTACCTATTGAACCCTCCAAAAAGCGCATAATTTCTACGAAAATCCGGAAACGAACCTCATGATCGCGTTCAGCGCCCAAAACTACCCCCCGTAGGCAATGTTTGGGTAAAGGGACATTTTCCAAACTTTAAGTAGACTGAAAGCGTTTTGGACTTGTACGGATTTCTGATTGGGCGTTTATTCATACCAATTAGAGGGCTCTCGAAGTGTGTTAGAAAACTAATCTAGATTTTACTTAGAATTGGCCTTAGAGGGTTATTCGGAGCGCTGATCACGAATCTGAGATTCACGTGTCGTTTTTCCGGATTTTTTAGACTAAATTTGTTCCAAGCTTCCCACCGGAAGAAAAAATTGACGGCAAAATCGACTTATGACGATCGCCGGAATGTGGCGACAGATGTGGCTCGAATCATTCTTCTGTGGGTTATTTGGAGTGCTCAACACGAATCTGATGTCAGTTTATCGATTTTCGACAGCTTACGGTAGATTACGGTGGGTATACGGTAGTTTGGTCCAAGTCTCAGATTTGTCTCAAAGTTTCTATGTGGGGGGTTATTTGGGGTGCTGAACACGAATTCGATGTCCATTTCTCGTTTCTCGAATTATTAAGGTAGGGTTTGCATCCTAAATGACATGTTACCTACCGTAACCTACAGTAAACCTTAAAATTTGCACAAGCGAACCCCAGATTCGTGTTCAGCACCCCCGGTTTCCCCTTACATACATGTTTTTAGCGAAATCCGGAAGAAAATTTGAAAACATCCTACAAATTCCATGGGGGGCCGCGAAGCTTACCCTTACATACCTTGCCGCGAAGCTTTAAAAAAGCTTATAACTTCTTTCAGAGTGGGTCTAGGCAGCTGTTATGAGCATATTCGGACTTTTCGTTCAAAAATGGTTCTGAAAAAGGACATTTCATTTGGAATGGTTTCTATGAATTCTAGTGGTTCCCTTGTGAGCTAGCCTGTGCTTTCCGTGGCCGCCCTGGTCGATACGTATGCAATGCATTGCTTGCCGAGGTGGAAATTCCCTCCTGTTGAGAAATCAAGTACCCTTGAAGGCTTGTCCTAATACATACACACCCTCCTTGACACAGCCTTTACTTTAATGATTCTAGGAAAGAGAAAAGCAGAACCGCATCTGTAACAAATGGAGAAATTGTAATTAGGCGTCGTTTATACTACCGCCGCCAAGCGATGCAGCAACGTGCCCTCCTTCACCATCGATCCTGCTGCGTGATCAATATTACAGATATGCACTCTGCAGCGTCACCCGGCAGCGGGAGTATATATGATCCCTAATCACGCGACGCGGCACGATCAGTATGGGGTTGGGCCACACCGCGTCGCTCGGCGGCGGGAGTATAAAAGAACCCTTGAAGGTCGTTTATACTTCCGCCTCCGAGCGGCGTGGCGAAGTGCAACTCTATAAAATTGATCGTGCCGCGCCGCGCGATCAGTATTAGGGGTCGTTTATACCCCGCCGACGAGCGGCGCGGCACAGTGCATTTCTGTAATATTGATCACGCGGCGCTGCACGATCGATGCCCTAGCATTGCATGCTGCCGCGTCTTTCAGCGGCGGGAGTACTATTCGACCCCTTACAGAATTGTGCCAAGCTACGTCTCTCGGCGGCAGAGGGAGTACAAAAGACCTCTTACCCACAAAAGTATAGACAAACATTGCAAAATGATCCCACAGGACAGCAAGGAGTAAATTATAGAGTTCAAACAGACAAATATGATATCAGGTGAGTAACATTGAGAATGAAAGAGGAACTATACTAAAGCGAAAAGGTGGCACGCCGCTATTACGAGATCGTTGGTCAAAGCCGAAACATAATATACGATGGTCTGCTCTTTGTAGTTTTTCTTCCGTGTTGCGAGTTTTTTTATAGACATCCAAAGACCACCAACGAGCACTATGATTCAAAGAAATTAAATTGAAGATCAAAGGACTCATAGAAGCAATCGTCCTTGGTCGTGACAGAATGGAGGCTGAAGAGTCGTTTATACTTACGTTACCGAGCGGCCCGGCGATGTGTGAGGCCTCTTTCAGAGTTTGATCGCCGTGCAACGCGTTGGGATGATAACCATGAGCATCGATCGATATCACGTCGCACGTCGATCGGTATTCAAAACATGCCATCGCGTCGCGCGGCGATCGAACTCTGAAAGCGGGCTAATTCTGTGAAATCGATCACGCCGCACCGCCTGATCAATATCACAGAAATGCACTGCGACGCGCCGCTGGCGGCAGGAGTATAAACGACGCACGGCGCCGCGGCAGCGAACATACCTGACAGGCGGCGCAGGTGTACCGTAGCGCTTTTGCGGCAGGATCGCCTCAGACTATCTTTAGCGGTGATTGCTTCGCAATTTCGCGTTATACGCGGATCATACGAGGCACATCCTTGATTGGCATACTCTAGTCCAAGTAAAGCCCTGATCAGTGGTAATTGGATGTTCTGCCCCTTTTCAACAACGATGAAATTGTTTCCAATCATATGAAGAAACTGATTCGTTACAACACCTACGCACTTACGTTGGCGGTATTTGCTAAATGTTAATCGCCGAGCTGAAGAGCGAGCAGTCTACATACCCAAGTAGATAATTTGTCATGAGCGATTGACTACGCAGACGCTTGAAAAGCCAACTACAAATGTCTCACATTTGCAGAACACTGAGCGTATTCGTATCTACAAGCAGACGTCAATGCACAGTATAAATTTGTGTATGGAGTTAAACGCAGTATAGCTTGGACAATATGAGAAAGATGTCGAATCAGAAGCATTCTCCTCACGGCAACGCAGCATTCGACTCTGGTTCTCTGGTCGTATTTCGAGGCGCAAATGAAGGCAATCATGAAACTCCCGAATAGAAGACGTCGCAACATCTATACAGCTGACACGATGAACACACAAATAAAGCCACGAAACGACAAGTATACATTATTTCATTAAAAAAAACTCTGATCGTCCGGGCAAAATAGTGCTGAACGAGTACCAGGTTGTTCAATAAGTTTTGTCTTTTGATAAGGGAGGGCGTTGCTACTAGCCCAAAGTTTTTTTTGTTTTGTTGGTACACTCTTCATTTGCTCAGGCAAACCATCGCTCCGAGCGGTACCGGAGAGCTACTCGAGCGGCGCTGCCTCTCCGCTCCGAGCGAAAAATAGCCATCTACTCGGGCCACAGCAGCCGCTCTCCGGGCCACAGCAGTATCGCTCGGAGCGATCTTCGGTCCCAACTGGCACTGCGGTCTCTGTTTGGGCGATTTTCAAAAATTTCCTAATTGCTATTTTTCTTTATTTCCGCCTCTTCTGGAGAGGATTAAGCCTGTTAAGAGGATAAGGTACCTGTTACAGCCTGTGGGTCAGGAAGTTAATCCTGCCACAGGCCGCAACAAGGATACCATCCCAGCATGATCCGCAATGAGGAAGCATTCCCAACCGCGGGCCATGGAGGATCCCCTCGGCCGCCAAAAATTGTCATCCTGAGAGTGATTCGAGGTCACCTCTCAAGAGTGGCCTCGAAGGGCCAACTACCCGTCTACCCGAGGCGAGCCGCCTTTTATACCCGCAGGATTGGCTGTTCTTTGAGTGATAACGTGGCTCGCACGTTATCATTCAAAGAACGACCAATCCCGCGTTTCTCTATCTCTGGCGATGGCACCGCTGTGGCCCCGAGAGCGATCGGAGAGCGACCGAGGGGCGAACTGGCACCGGACAGGGACCACGGTGCCAGTTGGCCCCTCGGCCGCTGTCCGGGCGATGACGTCATAATTGGGAGGAGCCGGTCAAGCTCGGAGCGATGGTTTGCCTGAGTGAACTTATGTGAAGTTTCATTTCAATCTGTCAATTCATTCCTTGTTTACTAGCCATTTAGTGTCGCCGTGTCACAGCAATGGAAAAAATTGAATATCGTGCAGTGATAAACTTCTTATTTTTGGAAGGTGTTGCACCAAAAGAAATTCACGAACGAATGTCAAAAGTGTATAATGATTGTTCATCTACAATTAGAACAGTAGAAAGATGGGTTGCTGGATTTAAACGTGGTCGTACAAGCCTTGAAGACGATCCACGTGAAGGACGTCAAAAAAGCGCATCAACACAGGGAGATTTAGGAGAGGCTCTACACATCTCATTAGGCAGTGTGAGTCATAATTTCAGTGAAATTTTGGGTTCTAAAAAGCTGTGTGCACAATCGGTGCCGCATTCGCTAACAATGGAACAAAAACACATTTGAATGCGACTTTCTCAGCAATATTTGGAGCGTTTCAAGAAGTATAAAGTGGATTTTATGCGTCAATTCATCACTATAAATGAGACTTGGATTTTTTATTTTAGATTTTTTTTTGGATTTCTTTATAAATTTTCATTTTTTTCAAGTGTATTAATGTTCTGGGAGCTTATACTGAATAAAAAAGTGTATATTGAAACCATAAATTTGTGTTTATCTTATCGAACGACAAAACTTATTGAAAAACCTGGTACTTCTACACGTTCCCGTTGAGCAGCTGTACTGACTCCGAAGCTGAATAAATATGTTTACCTCGCAAGCAACTCATTCTGCCCTTTATTATGCTACATAAAAGTCTGAAGTTCGTGTTTGACATAGAATAGAGAGAAAAACAAGTTTTCGGGGATGAACTAGGTAAATCTTAAGTGCACTAACTTCACAAACAGCTTGTTGAAAGGTCTCTAGAAAAGCGATCACTCAATGATTTTCGAACAAGTTACATGCGAGTTAAGGATTTTGAACATGTTAACTGCGACTCAACATTGCAACTTCAAGTCAAATCTCACCTTCAGCATAGCAAGTATGTTGCACCATGTGAGTTGGTATCAGGGCTGTGCGGCAGTGTTCCGTTTCCGATTCCGTATTTCCGGTACTTTTTGGGCTGTTCCGTTCCGTTTCCGGGTTTTTTAGCCCGGAAACGGAAGAAAACAGTAGTAGGTAGACTGTAATCTGTATAGTGACCGCAAGCGGGCACCTACAGCTTGCAATCCCCTATTGATACATAGGGCGATCCCAGCGTGGCTTGACCTTACCGGCTAAAGAAGGTATCCTCTGTTCCAATCTAGTCCTCCGATGGGGAGCCCAGAGAGTCAGAAATCTTTTCTTTTTGCCTCTGCAGCGAATGCCCACTAGAGTATGTCAACGAATATTCGACCGAATAAACGAATAATCGAATAATTCGATTATTCGAAAGTCAATTTTTCCAATTATTCGTTTATTCGAATATTCGAAAATTTTTATTCGTTCGATATACTCTAATGCCCACCCAAGACTGCGCGCAGAGATGCAAAAGATGAGGTACTGACTCTTTGAGCTCTTCATCGGCAAGCTCATTTTGAACAGCCCATGATTTTCTAGGATTGATTTGATATCACTGAAGCGCGAGAATCATAAATCTTTGAGCGCCTCAACATGATTTGGGAGAGGAAAAGTTCTAGTTCATACTCATACAGTCGTGGGGTTGCACTTTAGCACAATAAGAATAGCGCTCGATGGCCGAAATCTAGTTCAACAACCCTAGTTGTCAGCAGCATGTGTTGCCAGCGTGTACTGGGTTTTGCCCTCTCCTCATTTCCAGCTCTGCTGCAATTAGTAGCACCTATTGCCGACGACGAGGGGATGAATTCGGTGTCGGCTCTGAAGCGCAACCCTCACTATCAGCTAGCAGCAGCCTGTTAGGCGAATCCAGAGAGATTTTGGGCTATCATACCCTCTACGGTAGTTACTAGTAAGGTACGATCACATTCACGGCATTCAGCGAAGAGGGCAACCTTGCTAATGTCCGCCACAGAGGGGCTTTTTCCGAGTTCAGGAAGGGGGACGATCTTCTCAGCACCCAAATTTAATGTCCACGAAGTGACTCGAGATCACCATCTGGGACCGACTTCGAATGGCCAACTGCCCTCTCAGCGGGATTGGGCGCCTTATAGCGACTTTTATAACGGACCCTTACCGTCGTAGAACAAGGTCCTACACTGTTCATTCGCACTAGAATAATAAATAGAGGAGATGAACTCAACAACAAAAGAATCACACAAGGGAAGGAGCTGCTCGACCAGACTTATTAGCAGCACAATAGGAGAAGCAGCAGCAGCACTTACTCCTATTATGCCGCCAATCTCTTTGTACTCGATTTCGCTTGTTGTTTCAAAGCGCAACCCCACGAGTGCGTGAGCGAGTAGATTGAAATCACAGAGTATTGAAGGGCACTGGCAAATCATGAGTAGCGGCGAAACTGATCATTGAAGCGTACTACAATTTTTTCGTTCTCTTCCGTTTCCGTTTCCGGATTTCCGTTTCCGGCGTTTTTCAGCCGTTTTTCTTCCGTTTCCGTTTCCGAAGGTCATAAAAAAGATTTCCGCACAGCCCTGGTTGGCATACATGTGACATAGAGCACTCGCGTGCAACTCGAATAAAGTCATTTTATCGCACCGTAATTCATCCGGGCTGTGGAAATTTGTATGTACATAATTAGACTGCTGACGGGTATTTTTCCGAAGATATTGCGTGTAACATACAATTTTAGATTTTTTAGAACACACACACAACTTTTTTTTAGAACACACACTTTTTTAGAACACACAACACGTAACTTGTTCAAATTGGCCTGAGCATAAGGAAGATCGACACACTATGATACATACTTATAGACACATGCTAGGGTTAGAGTTCTCCCAACTTGGATGCGATCTTCGTTTTGCTGACATCGGTACTTCGCACTATTTAAAGGTCTCTAGACTTGAAGCATGCAAATTACTCTCAATAAAGTATGTTGCACGCGACTTACAGGCTCATGATAAGCTGTGTGCAACAAACATTTGCCAAGATCAGCTTGCATGTCATCCAGCTGTCCTAGAATCAGCCATTTCGAATCAACACAACCAATGATGATTTTCAGGTAACTTATAATTCACAGGGTAAGTCCTATGTAACACGCAGATTTGAATATTAGTTGTATGCAACATTCCTAACCCGAACTGAAATCTATATAAATGACATTCGTCGAAACATAAAGCTTACAGGATGCAAAATCAGTTGTGTGCAATTTGAAGGCCACATTATCAGTTTTGCGCAACTTATAGAAACTTTCGGGACTAGTTACATGCAACTTACAAGTCCTCAAGATGGGTCGCACGCAATTTGTATGTCCCAGGATAAGTAGATTCTAACACGAAGAACGCAAAAAGGGTTGCATATGAGTAATGGATAACCAGGTGAATCCAAGGTGTTTTAGGTTCCAGCATCAATCAGTTGCATGCAACATACAAATCCAAAGATTATTTGCATGTAACATACCTAATACGATTCGGATATGACCAGCAAGCATCGAGATGAATCGAATGTAGCTTACCGTCTACAGGATATGGTGCATGCAACTTACAGGTACATTGATGAGCCTCTTGTAAATACATAACCAAAGATGGATTGCATGCTGCTAACAGTTTCCAAGATTAATTGCATGCAATTAACAAGTTTCAGAATAGAGAGCAGGCAACTGATGGTGACCGAACCAAGTCGTATATCGCATGCAGAACCCATGTGTTGTGTGTAGCTATATAGCAAACAGAATCAAAGAAGCGTCATTTGCAGCCATCAGTGTAGCCAATGTTACTTGCAAGCAACTATCAGATCTCCAGACAGGTCCACGCAACCTATGTACAGACTCATAATGAGTTCTACAGTAAAAGAAAACCACTTTCGCCAAGATGAGTCAAATGTGGAGTCTGTCCGATTAGGGCTGCCTGCCTACGCGGTCGGCGTGCGTGTGGAGCGGCAGCAGCGAAGGCATTATATCAGACCACCCTTCCCATGACTGCGAACATCTGATTGGGATACTATTCACCATTTGGCAGTCATTATTGTCAATCAATTTTCAACGCTGAAAAATGCCCCCGACAGCCGCTCGACACGCACCCCGGCCGACCGCGTGGGCAGACAGTTTCTTTCGAACGGACTTTAACTTATAAGGTCCAAAATATTATAACTTACATAAGACTTGTAATGTTGTATGTAAGTTGTTCACGGACCTAAACATCACATTAGACCCAACTCCAACTCCAGGAGCATTCTGAGAGGAAATATCTCTTTGAAGTACATGCTGAAGAACATTAGCCATATACGTATATTCTCACTGTAATTGTCCACTAAGGTCAGCCGAAATATCTGTTCCACAGTTCATTTCAAATAGCAGAAGAAGACTATCACAGAACTCAGATTGGCTGCAGGAAGCTCAGAAAATTCAAAGATTATCAAAGAAGGACGAGGCCAACCTCATAACGTGAACAAGGGCAGGCAGCAGTGGGCATGGCGTTTTTCTGGCGGATTTGATTGACTCGAGAAAGATTTGTCTTTGAGAGCCGCCTGCACTTCTAATCTCCCTCCATTCCAGAAAAAAACCCTGTCGTTTTGGCTACTGACAAGTTGCTAACGCATTGCAAACACGATGGATAGATGAAATTTCTGGGTGGTTCAAAAAACACGGGGTGGAAGAGAGTTTTCAAGTTTCTGAATCATTCCGCAAGTGAGAAACAACATTATTCGTGTGCATAAAACAAAACACATTTAACAATAATAAACAAACATTTCTAATAGGCATATAGAATATATTTAAACATATTCAATAAACAGTATACAGCATAGTAGCATACAAGGGTACGATAATATTGGGTGAAGAAATATGTTAAGTCCGCCCGAAAGAAACTGTGCGCTCACGCGGTCGGCGTGCGTGTCGAGCGGCTATCACAAAAACATGTTTCGAACTCGTAAATCGATTAGCAGGAATATTTAACAAATGGGGAAGATTATCCTAATCAGCTCATCGCAGCTATGGGAAGGCTCGTCCGAAATAATGCCCCCGCGACGACCGCTCCACACGCACGCGGACCGCGTGGGCGGACACTTCTTTTCGGACAGACTTCAAGTTTCCGCGTTTCCCTCAAATTGGAGACTAAGCGCTGATAGTTTGAGAAATTTCTGGAGTGTTTTGAATTGTTCGCAAGTGAATAATCTCTCTAAAGCGAAATACTTGTTTCTTTAAAAGATTGATATTTATCGATTTTCGGATCAATAAATAAGAAGTCAAAAAGGGCTTTCCGTCTATTGATACGTAAATCGACAAACAAAATCCGACTTGAAAATAAAACTTAGCCATATTGTATAGCGGAAAGTTTTCCTTCTAATGGCATATAAAATGGCGCACAAATTTCCAAAAAAAAAAATCAAAATTATTTTTGAATCATGAAAACAACACTTGTAACGACAATTCAATCGAAAGGGTAAGATCCATCGTCTTTCACACCAACTCACGAATTTCTAAATATTTGTCGATCCCATTGCGCCAAAACTTTCTCGGTCGGGCACAGAAAAAGTGCATAAATCATGCGTTGAGGTCGAGGACGTCAGTCGTTGGCAAACAGATTTCAAAAATCTTGGCGTCATGTTGAGAATTGTTTGAAAATGATTTGCCATCTTTGAGAGATAGCCTAATTAAATTTTCGGATCGAGCTTTATATCTATTTTTTCGGGTAAAAAAGCACGACCTTTTCTTGACAATAAACTTTGTCGATCCGTATACCGCCAGTAGTCTTCCAGAAAAAAACCAACTAAACCCATTTTTGTAACAGATATTTTTCTCATTCATATGGTATAACATGTCGCCAAAGTTCCCCAATACTTGGTGCACAATCATTGGTGGAACAGAATGCGGGACTTATTTTTTCTTTCATTCAAAACGTAATAGATAGAAATATTCAAGAACTCGGAAGCATTAAGAAACTTCAAATCTACCCAACAGTCAGCAAAAGGGAAAAAATCGAGAAACACTTTCCCATTCATCGTCCGCTGATTGCCCATTTTTTTCCGCTCAGGAGTTTTCTGCATGTAAGCAACGCCTTAAAATCGGCCATTGTTTTAGTCAGCTGGTGAAACGGGGATTTCACGAGAAGGTGTGAGCTGTTTTTCAACGTATACATCTGTGACCCGACATCCTGAAATCGCCTATGTAAAAACCAGCCCAGCAATAGAAAAGTGCCCTTCCTGTAGCGTAAACAACTTTTATATCCGTTTTTTTTCAGAAATTAATCTCACGGTTTCGAACAATCCACAAAGGCGAAAAAAATGTTTGTTGTTCTCATAACTTCGTACGCGCATTCTGGCTAGACGTAGGCGATTGTTTTTTGAACATCACACAACGCAGAAATCCAAAACTCCGTGTTAACGCGCACAATGGGGATAATTATCACGTCAAGGTCGAGATATTGGGGCGAGAAAACGATACCCCTGCCAGAGGAATAAAATGGAAAACGTTAAATTTACCCGGGAAAAACCGGTGGTAAATTGGCTCCCTTTCCTAAATGTAAAAATAAAATTCTATGGGGGCGTTTTTGCAACAAAATAGTATCGTAAACCTAGTAACAAAAATATAATTGTGCATTACCAATCAGCTCACCCATCGCAGACAAAAAGGGCAATTGTTAAAAATATGTACCGAAAAGCGAAATGCGTCTGCTCCGGAGGAGACGAACAAAAAGAATCTGTTCAAATGGCGCATGATATTGCAGCTTTGAACGGATATCCCACAACTTTGGTCCGACGTAGATCCAGGGGCCCAGCCGCGCGCCGGGGAGAACAGGAAACAGCGATTGAGAGCAAAATACCCCTGAAAATGCCCTTCATTTCTGAGTCCGACGTAGATCCAGGGGCCCAGCGCCCTTCCCAGCTGCCACTGACCATCTCATTATCGACTGGAGGGCCCACATGAGACTGAAATATGGAAGAATCATCATTGAATATACGTTCCCACCCACTCATCGGTCAAAATAGAAACGAATGCAGAAAATTGTAGACCTCTTCGGATTAGAAAAATTAATTTTACAGAACTTTTCGTTTTTTTTATCAAAAATTTATTCCTCATTTAATGTTTTCAGTATTTTTTCTCTGAATTTCGCATAATTTTGACTTTTTAAAAAAAATTTATTCAGTATATTAATTTTTTTACACAAGGTGTTGAGTTGATCGCAAAACGCTTGGCTCCGGGGGAGCGCCTTATCGCACTGCACCACCGAAGCCCCAGCGCCGCTCTCACTCAACTGCTCGGTAAATCTTCACCGAAGCAAGATAAGGCGCTCCCCCGGAAAGGGAATATGCTGGTTCAATCTCGCCCGGAGCCAAGCGTTTTGCGATCAACTCAACACCTTGTGTAAACATACCATAACGTGCACTGCGACGTTGAACTGCAGTTACGGCAAAAAACATCCAAAAATCGTGTAAGAATTAACTTTTTTATTCTATTCTTTTCGATTATTAATTGCTCTTCTCTTGTATACTTATTTATTATTTCATTAAGGTATCTTATGGATCCAAAATGAATTCAGAGTTGCAGAAATTCCAAGACTTCTCAAGTTCTAGGGCTTTTAGGAAAAGTGGTACACAGATTTGGAACCTTGCCAACGCTGGCCCTGTGCGTGACCCTGCCCCCTCACATGCCGGCCCATTTACCAACGCAGGGTGGCCATCTCAGCCGCCACTGACCATCTCATTATCGACTGGAGGGCCCACATGAGACTGAAATATGGAAGAATCATCATTGAATATACGTTCCCACCCACTCAGCGGTCAAAATAGAAACGAATGCAGAAAATTGTATTTCTCTTTGGATTAAAAAAAAATTAATTCTACGGAACTTTTCGTTTTTTTATCAACGAATGCAGAAAACCGTCAGCCCATCATGTTGACCTGGTGTTGCACGCACATCGTGCATACGATAGTGACCCCTAAAAATTTCAAATTTATTTCAATTTTTGAAAAACTCCGATTTAAAATGGTAATTGTCTCTGAAAATAAAAAAACCTTTCAAATTTCGAAAAATTTTCACAGAATTCCGAAAAATTTTCACAGACGCTGAGTCTGTTGAATAAAAATGAAAAATTTCAAACAAAAAAAAATTTTAATATCAAACATTTTAAATTTATTTCAAAATTCAAAAATTTCCAGGATAATAAAATTTTTCGAAATTTCGAATTCAATTCACTTGGAAAAATTTTGATTTCCACTCGTATCTATTTTTCAAATTGAGAACAGGGTTCGGCGCGGGGTGTGGATATCCAGACCGGGTGGTCTGAGCTGCGCAATGGTGGAGGGAGGGGGGTCTGAGCTCCACCGGGAAACCACATGAACCACTCTGACCGTGGGTAGTAGGTGCACTGTCTAGAAATTTTTTTTGCGAATGTTTCGGGAATACCGTCCAATAAACATGAAACCTTGTAGTAATTAAATTAACGTAAATGTTGAAATTATAGTAAAGGATCTCCTACGATTGAATATAGGGCATCCTGGATAGTTGTGTACTGAATTGCAAAAAAGAACAGATTGGAAGCTACGGAATGGGGCGGAAGAAAAGGGAGGACGCGATGAATAAAGTTATTGGCAAAGGCGAAGACAACGAGTTGTACTAAAGAAATAAATATGCTTTCAGAGAAGAACAGGTCACTTTAAATGTATGGAAAACACGCTTTGATAAGTGGTTGGATACGAAAATAGGTGCTTCAATATTATCCAGACCAGACATGGCAAAAACACTCGCTGGTTGAAAAGATCGTCATCTAATCTGGTTACGTTTCGAACTTGATTCTCCGAAACCCACTCATACACCAAACACACGACACGGGTTCGATCCCGCAAAGTGCTTAATTTTTGCAAGACGTTAGACCTCACATTTTTTGCAAAGTAAGGGCCACGAAAATAAGATATTCGAGTCGAGAGTTGTAGATTTACGCTATATACAAATTTTCAGTCTCTAAGATGGACGCTGAAAGGCATTTTCCTGTGTGGCCCACACTTTTCTTAGGTGTGGTCCCGCCGGAAGTCGTCAATTTCGAAATTTAGGTGTGACGAGAGTAGGATATTTGAGTTCAGCGTGGTCGACGTACCCTGTGTGCAATCTTTTACCGCCTCAGCGTAACGCCGAAGAGCCCTACATAGGAAGCGGAACAAGGTAAAAAAACGTCGAAGTCCACAAACCTAAAATAGGGTTTTAAAACATCTGTAACCTAACTTCCAAAAGAGTTACTCTGGGTTTGAGCAAAACTAAGAAACTAGGCTTGTAACGCTACTAAATGAAACCTTAACCGATCCCAGAGGACGCTTTACAAAAAATTTAACTAGGTGTGGACATTTGATGTTTTCAGCATAAATGTCCACACCTAGCCAGTGCATTTAGGTGTGGACATTTATGCTCAAAACATCAAATGTCCACACCTAGCAAATTTTTTTGTAAGGCGTCCTCTGGGAGCGAGTAAAGTTTCATTCGGTAGGGTTACAAACCTAGTTTCTTAGTTTTGCTCAAACCCGGGGTAACTCTTTTGGAAGATAAGTTACAGGTGTTTTAAAACCCTATTTTAGGTTTGTGGACATCGACGTTTTTTACGTTTTTCTTACCTTGTTCCGCTTCCTATGTAGGGCTCTTCGGCGTTACGCTGAGGCGGTAAAAGATTTCACACAGGGTAAATCGACCACGCTGGACCCAAATATCGTACTCTCGTCACACCTAAATTTAGAAATTGATGACTTCCGGCGGGACCACACATGAGAAAAGTGTGAGACCTTATATTGTAGCGGTGTTCAGCATCTATGTTGGACGGTGAAAGTGAGTATAAGGGATAAATCGACCACGCTGGACTCGATAATCGTATTCTACTGACTCATACCTTGCAAAAATGTAGAATTCCAGCGCGACCACACCTGCGACAGGTGTGGGCCACACAGGAAAGTGCCTTTCAGCGTCCACCTTAGAGACTGAAAATTTGTATATAGGGTAAATCTACCACTCTCGACTCGAATATCTTATTTTCGTGACCCTTACTTCGAAAAAATGTGAGGTCTAACGTCTTGCAAAAATTAAGCACTTTGCGGGATCGAACCCGTGTCGTGTGTTTCGTGTATGAGTGGGTTTCGGAGAATGAAATTCGAAACGTAACAGATTAGATGACCCTCTTTCGAACCAGAAGTCCATACATCTGAAGTGACATGTTCTTCTCGGTCTTGCGAAATGAATTTACGAACTCATATTAATTTAAAAACACATTTATTTCTTCGAGACATCCCGTATTGTTGAACTTAGCCAATCCCTTCATCTTCTCCACGCTTCTTTTCCACCACATATTTACCTCAGCTTCCTACCCGGAATCATTCACAATTTCTGGAAACACGTTCAAACCTATGTGTCTTACATTCAACATTGGGAGAGCCTTCACTGTAATCAAAACCCTTACTTTACCTAAGATTTTCAAAAACGCAGGCAACTTCATGTAATCCGTCAAGAAAAACCTCGTCCGTGATCTTTTTCAATGTCAATGTCTTGTTTTTTGAAATGGTTGTTCTTCTTCTTATTATACATCTTTTAGAATAAAATGCTCTTTTTGTTTTAATTTTACTACAAAAACAGACAGTTAACACTCCTGGGAGGAGGTCCGAGAAAATCGCCAAAAATTTGGCCTATTAACGCTTCTGGGAGGGGGTCTGAGAAAATCGCCAAGAGTTTGCTTTTAGAGGGGGGGTCTGAGAAAATTTAGCCTTGTCCACACCTCGTGCCGAACCCTGATTGAGAATTACGATTTTTTTTGAAATAACAAACATTTCCAATTTATTTCAAATTTTAAAAAATTCCAGTTTATTTCAGCTTTAGAAAACTTCCTACTAATTCTGGAGTTATTAGACTCTGTTTCAATTCAAATACATAGCTCCTGTTTCCATTATCACAGCGCGGAGCGGTGGCTTTTTCGTCGAAACCTTCTTATCACTTGTTATATTCCACCGAGGCCTACCGCTCCGCTGCGGGTGATAATCGAAATCGACACTTCACTAGAGACTTAACAGACTCAGCGTCTAGAGCAGAAATGAAACTTTTGAAAATCGTCATTTTTTCAGAACCTGAATGACGAAATTTCATACGAATCATAATTTCAGTCCTTGTTCCAGGATCAGCACGGAGTTTCTGGAGTTCAAGGATCAGGTGCGAGTTTGTTCGCACACAAGTATCCCTCGGAAAGATGCTCGTGGTGTGGTACACCTCCCACACCGTTCTGTAAAAATATTTTTTTTAAATCCAAAGAGGTTTACAATTTTCTGCATTCGTTTATATTTTGACCGCTGAGTGGGTGGGAACGTAACTATATTCAATGATGATTCTTCCATATTTCAGTCTCATGTGGGCCCTCCAGTCGATAATGAGATGGTCAGTGGCGGCTGAGAAGGGCGCTGGGCCCCTGGATCTACGTCGGACTCAGAAATGAAGGGCATTTTCAGGGGTATTTTGCTCTCAATCGCTGTTTCCTGTTCTCCCCGGCGGGCGGCTGGGCCCCTGGATTTACGTCAGACCAAAGTTGTGGGATATCCGTTCAAAGCTGCAATATCATGCGCCATTTGAACAGATTCTTTTTGTTCGTCTCCTCCGGAGCAGACGCATTTCGCTGTTCGGTACATATTTTTAACAATTGCCCTTTTTGTCTGCGATGGGTGAGCTGATTGGTAATGCACAATTATATTTTTGTTACTAGGTTTACGATACCATTTTGTTGCAAAAACGCTCCCAGAGAATTTTATTTGTACATTTAGGAAATCGAGCCAATTTACCACCGGTTTTTCCCGGGTAAATTCAACGTTTTCCATTTTATTCCTGTGGCAGGGGTATCGTTTTCTCGCCCCAATATCTCGACCTTGACGTGATAATTATCGCCATTGTGCGAGTTAACACGGAGTTTTGGATTTCTGCGTTGTGTGATGTTCAAAAAACAATCGCCTACGTCTAGCCAGAACGAAGTTATGAGAACAACAAACATTTTTTTCGCCTTTGTGGATTGTTCGAAACCGTGAGATTAATTTCTGAAAAAAAAACGGATATGAAAGTTGTTTACGCTACAGGAAGGGCACTTTTCTATTGCTGGGCTGGTTTTTACATAGGCGATTCCAGGATGTCGGGTCACAGATGTATACGTTTAAAAACAGCTCACACATTCTCGTGAAATCCCCGTTTCATCAGCTGGCTAAAACAATGGCCGATTTTAAGGCGTTGTTTACGTGCAGAAAACTCCTGAGCGGACAAAATGGGCAATCAGCGGACGATGAATAGGGAAGTGTTTCTCGATTTTTGTTCCTTTTGCTGACTGTTGGGTAGATTTGAAGTTTCTTGATGCTTCCGAGTTCTTGAATATTTCTATCTATTACGTTTTGAATGAAAGAAAAAATAAGTCCCGCATTCTATTCCACCAATGATTGTGCACCAAGTATTGGGGAACTTTGGCGACATGTTATACCATATGAATGAGAAAAATATCTGTTACAAAAATGGGTTTAGTTGGTTTTTTTCTGGAAGACTACTGGCGGTATACGGATCGACAAAGTTTATTGTCAAGAAAAGGTCGTGCTTTTTTACCCGAAAAAAATAGATATAAAGCTCGATCCGAAAATTTAATTAGGCTATCTCTCAAAGATGGCAAATCATTTTCAAACAATTCTCAACATGACGCCAAAACTTTTGAAATCTGTTTGCCAACGACTGACGTCCTCGACCTCAACTCATGATTTATGCATTTTTTCTGTGCCCGACCGAGAAAGTTTTGGCGAAATGGGATCGACAAATATTTAGAAATTTGTGAGTTGCTGTGAAAGACGATGGATCTTACCCTTTCGATTGAATTGTCGTTACAAGTGTCGTTTTCATGATTCAAAAATAATTTTGATTTTTTTTTTGGAAATTTGTGCGCCATTTTATATGCCATAAGAAGGAAAACTTTCCGCTATACAATATGGCTAAGTTTTATTTTCAAGTCGGATTTTGTTTGTCGATTTACGTATCAATAGACGGAAAGCCCTTTTTGACTTCTTATTTATTGATCCGAAAATCGATAAATATCAATCTTTTAAAGAAGCAAGTATTTCGCTTTAGAGAGAGATTATTCTCTTGCGAAAAATTCAAAACACTCCAGAAATTTCTCAAACTATCAGCGCTTAGTCTCCAATTTGAGGGAGACGCGGAAACTTGAAGTCTGTCCGAAAAGAAGTGTCCGCCCACGCGGTCCGCGTGCGTGTGGAGCGGTCGTCGCGAAGGCATTATTCTGGACGAGCCTTCCCATAGCTGCGATGAGCTGATTAGGATAATCTTCCCCATTTGTTAAATATTCCTGCTAATCGATTTACGAGTTCGAAACATGTTTTGTGATAGCCGCTCGACACGCACGCCGACCGCGTGAGCGCACAGTTTCTTTCGGGCGGACTTAACATATTTCTTCACCCAATATTATCGTACCCTTGTATGCTACTATGCTGTATACTGTTTATTGAATATGTTTAAATATAATCTATATGCCTATTAGAAATGTTTGTTTATTATTGTTAAATGTGTTTTGTTTTATGCACACGAATAATGTTGTTTCTCACTTGCAAAATGATTCAGGAACTTGAAAACTCTCTTCCACCCCGTGTTTTTTGAACCACCCAGAAATTTCATCTATCCATCGTGTTTGCAATGCGTTAGCAACTTGTCAGTAGCCGAAACGGCAGGGTTTTTTTCTGGAATGGAGGGAGATTAGAAGTGCAGGCGGCTCTCAAAGACAAATCTTTCTCGAGTCAATCAAATCCGCCAGAAAAACGCCATGCCCCAGAAAAAAAAAACGCCATGTGCCATGCCAGAAAAACGCCATGCCTCTAGGTCGGGCACAGAAAAAGTAAATCATAAATCATGCGTTGAGGTCGAGGACGTCAGTCGTTGGCAAACAGATTTCAAAAATTCTGGCGTCATGTTGAGACTTGTTTGAAAATGATGTTCCATCTTTGGGAGTTAGCGTAATTAAATTTTCAGATCGAGCTTTATATCTATTTTTTCGGGTCAAAAAAGCAGGACTTTTTCTTGACAATAAACTTTGTCGATCCATATATCGCCAGTAGTCTTCCAGAAAAATTATCAATACCTGTTGCGCAATTATTGGTAGTACAGAACGAGGGACTTATTATTTTTTCTCCGAAACCTAATAGATAAAAATATTTAAAAAACCCGGAGGAATCAAGAAACTTTAAACCTACCCAAATGTCAGAAGAAGAAAAAAGTTCGAGAAACACTTCCCCATTCATCGTCCGCTGATTGCCCATTTTTTTCCGCTCACAAGTTCTCTGCAATTAAGCAACGCCTTAAAACCGGCCATTATTTTAGCCAGCTGATGAAACGGGGATTTCACGTGAAGGTGTGAGTTGTTCTTCAACGTATACATCTGTGACCCGACATTCTGAAAACGCCTATGTAAAAACCAGCCAAGCAATAGAAAAGTGTCCTTCCTGTAGCGTAAACATCTTTTATATCCGTTTTTTTTTCTTTCAGAAATTAATCTCACGGTTTCGATCAATCCACACAGGCGAAAAAAATGTTTGTTGTTCTCATAACTTCGTACGCGCATTCTGGCTAGACGTTTTTTGAACATCACACAACGCAGAAATCCAAAACTCCTCAGCGACCGCAAATCACTCGTGTAAACACTCGAAGCTTATTTGTCAGTTGGTTCGACAACAAATAATATGAACCTAAACCTTCTTCTGATGTGGTATTTGTCAATCTAAAGTTATAGTAGTATTCTTCAGTGCAGAGTAGTACTAAAAAATCTGAAATTTAGTGGAAAATGCGCAACAATTGCCCAGTATTTAACAAACGTCTAAACTGAAGCCCTAACGATTCTTAGAGAATTAGATACCCTCTATCGCATGGATTCGAACTGGTCTTTCGGATCCACAAAAATTCACTCTGAAGGGAGTTATCAAAACACAACGCTACGGCTCAAAAACGCGTCCTTCTGAGCAAACATTCAGAGCAGTGTTGTACAGTCTCCTCGTAGAATTTGGTCTAGTGAATGGACGGAGCTTTAGAGATAGATTATCACGCGCAATAAAAACCTCGCTGCCCCGTGGTGTCACAAACGCCGCACGGCCGGCAGCAATAACTGCGCCTTTTATGGCCAATGGGCTAAACTCGTGCACAGAAATGGGTATTACCTATGAAAATAATAATTTCAATATAAGAGACAGTACCAATACATATGAAAAATATGATAGAGAAACTATTGATGAAATTTTTAATAGATACAAAACACCTTATAACACTATGAAAATTAATATGATTCCTGACGCTAAAATTCCACTTACTTATTATGTGCCGAAGCTCCATAAAAACCCAGGTAAATTTAGATTCATCACTGGAGATTGCAATGGAATAAATAAACCTTTATCAGTAGAATTGAAAAGTATTTTCACGTTTATAAAAGATCATTTCAAAAATTATAACAAATCTATCAAAAGCAGGAATAAAAACTTCATTGATTATTGGTCTATTAAGGATATAAACATAAGTAATAAACTTACAGACATAGAGATGAAAGAGAAAAAACTATTCTCTGCTGATTTCACTAACATGTTTACAAATTTACCCCACAACGTTATCATTACAAATATTAAAAAACTGCTACAAATTTGCTTGAAGAATGCAGGTAAAAAATACATTGCTTTTAATGGTTATAAAACTATTTACTACATTAATGAAGTTAAATATAATAAACATAGGTACTATACTGCAACAGATCTTGTATATTATACATATTGATTACTTGCTTAAAAACAGTTTCTGCACCTTTGGACAAATTATATATAAACAAATCAATGGAGTTCCATAAGGCGGTAATTTTAGTCCCTTACTTGCTGATTTAACGCTTTCAATCTTTGAATATGATTTTTCGGTGGAGACAATGTCTTCCCATAGAACGTTTTATCCCTACAGATATATGGATGATCTCCTTCTTATTCATAACCGTAGCGAAAGCTACATTTTAGATAGGCTACAAAATATATATAAAAATATGTACAATGAGTTTAGAAAAAACTCACTTAAATGAATACCATTGTAATTGTTTCGATACTGACTTAAAAGTAACAAATGATATAATTATATAACCAAACCTTACAATAAAACAGATAACTTCGATTTCAGTGTGATACGTTTCCCCCATTTTCATTCGAACATTTCAATTCGTATTAAATCATCTATTATATATACAGAGGTGTTAAGAATAGCATGGACTTCTAGTTCATTGAACGATTTTATTGATCGTGTAAAGAACTTGAAAAGTTTGTTATGTAGAAACACTTATTCTGAAAACGTTATACATAATAGCATATTAAGATGTATTAATAAGAATTCTTTCATAATACTCAAATACGGGTTAACTACAAGTTTAAAGCAGCTTCATAAAATGATAAGACAACTATTTGATAATAACGCACAATCATCATCATGAAATGATTATGGAATCAAACCGAAGACAGTTTCATTTTTCATCGTCTCCTACACAAGATGGTCGACCGCTTATTGTTCTCGTGGTTTATCTGCGAGATAGTTTTTCTAGTGAACTTGGGATGGTCTACGATATATTTGAGCCCAAATCTTGGGCCACTAAATCTTGTATAAGTCATTAATAATATACCCCCTTGTTATATTTTTGAATGTTTCTTCATAAATTGGTTTTTAAAAGTTTTCCCTTCAGTTCTTCAATAAAATTCTCTTCTGGCTACTTTTTCTATCTCACCCTTTATATAGATAATGAGAATTACATGGATTTTAGTTCAGTTGAAGGTTTCCTAAATTAATACTTTACTACTAATGACTTCATCGATGGTATGCCTTCACACTGATTGTCACGATAAGCTTTGCGAATAACTTTGGATATTATAATTACATTAAACCATTAATTTCATCACACATTTCAATGCAATATTAGCCAAATACTTTCCAGCTGACGAAACAGTCTTCTTCTTCACTGAAGAGACCCGAGAAGACTGTTTCAATAAAGTTCGTCTGAAGAAAGGGTCGAAACGAACTTTATTGACCATCTTTAAAGGCAGTGGTCACGATGAAAAACGGTATCGAAAAAACTACAAAAATCAGCTTAGATATAAAACAGCTCAAAAACTATGAAGGTAGCAAATTTACCTAATAAAACAGTTGAACAATGAAATCAAGCACTTCAACCAATGTTTCTGACTAGATGTGTACACAAATCCGAAAATTCATTGATTGAAATTCAATTTCAAGCCAGCTGATGTTCTTGATATTAGAGATCATCGATGCCGATGATGTGGGGTGGACTCGTCCAGCCATCAAAGGACAAGAAAGTTCAGGCTTCGAATTTGACCCAGAACACCTATTTTTTCGCGATTTTTTCTTATAAGTTCTACTATGTACTCTATACTCAGAAAAGGGTTTAGAGAGGAAAAGAAGACGAGCTTATTTGAGCGCGACCACTGCCTTTAAGTGAGATTCCCGAAAATATAAAAAAGTAATACAGCTAGATTTATATTGACAAGAGGACTATACTTCACGTGACGATCAACGCAAAGAAATATTAATCATTGATATTGATCTAACATCGATAAGCGTAACCGCAGCGGTTACGCGACGCATTAGATATGATCTTGGTCTAGTGCAACGCGCAGCAAAGACATTGCAGATCATTCACATTGATTGTCGATCGATACGGATTATTAACGCTCTGTCGCGTCCTTCGCCGTTTTGAACCTAGGGGGCTGTTCATACTTCCAACCACTCGCTCTGCTAGAGCGGCCCGCTCGGAAAAAGAGGTGAGTATGAATGAAAACACGACCTCCCGCTCCGCCAGTGAAGTATGAATGATCCAGAGACATCGCCATGACAGAGCGGGAGGGGCGGGAATCGGTGGGTTTGTTTTTAGAAATTACGCGATGCGGGTGGTCTTTGATAAGCTTGATAAGACATGTTGGTTTTGTTGTATGCAAAGGCTTTCCAGGGGTGGATTCTACAGATTTTCCAAATAGGCGATGACTGATAACGCTATCGGAAAACCCATATCAAAGGCAGCCTTCATTTCTAGGATTAAATCTTGGAAGACCCCCCCCAACTAGATTTGAGCCATGATTCATTATCGCATGATAGCCTTGACGGTTTCTTGCGTACCTTCCGCGTGGACGCGTGCATTTTGACCCTTGTATTGAACACTCAAACCTAATTGCAACTTTCCCGAGCATGTGCGCATACGCACTCCCAATTTTTTTCCGTACTTTCTACGGCGTCCTGCGCACTCCCACTTGGGTCCCACATGCTTTATGCGGCGCCGGATGCACTTCCACTTGGGGCTCACCACCTACTTTCCGCGGCATCCCGCGCACCCCCACTTGGGTCCCACAAATTTTTCCCGGCGTCCTGCGCACTCCCACTGCGGGGGTAAATACTTTTCGCGGCGTCCGGCGCACTTCCACGTGGGCCCACACGCTTTCTACTGCGTCTTGCACACTCCCACTGAGGCCCCGCTACACTTATATGACGTAATTTAGTGTAGCAAGCGACGCTACCAGCAAATTCCTCGGCGGTGCGAGAGGGGAGTATGAATGCTCCAGAGACACCGCTGTGGCGGGACAGGAGGCGCGGGAGGGGCGGTAGGCGCGGAGGTCTTGTTTTCATTCACACTCACCACTTTTTCCGGGCGGGCCGCTCTGGCAAAGCGAGAGGTTGGAAGTATGAATAGCCCCCCCCCCCTATCAAGGGGATACTCCTACTCCTCAACCCCAGCGAGTAGCCCTAAGGCGTTGTGTTGGAGTATTAATACTTTCTACGCGACTCTCGCGCGTCGCCGCGCTTGCGGAGACCATGAATACTCCAGCGGCGACGCTGTGGTGGAGCGAAATGAATAGTAGGCCTTAGGAGTCGTTTATACTTCCACCACCGAGCGGCGCGGCGAAAGTATAAACGACCCCTTAGCTTTTCGAAGCAAGCAAATTTAGTACATGCGTTCACCATCATGGTAGGAAAGATTAGAACTGAAATTATTCCTTGTGGAACTAAATGAAATTGATGATGAAATGAAGCAAAGTATGAAAAAGTTTGCAGGACGTGGCCGCCATTGCGGAGCGGGCGTGTCGCGCGTCACGCGACGGCGTTAAGGAATATGAATAGCGTTTAGGCGTGCCAGCTCTCTTTTCAAATATTAATCGATGATGACCGCGATGCGACTGCTCGCGTGAGAGCTTGGAGTACGCAGTGCTGCCAGTTCCCGCGTAGAGGGCTGTACACACGTTGCAGGTCACATTATTTATGGAAGTTTCTTTTCGTTCCTTTTTGGTCTATGTGGTTCAACACGTTTTGTATTTCTCCAGTGACTCCTCACAATTTCAGCTCTCCATCACAATGGCGGTAGTCGTTACAACGACCGCCTTGACAAAATAAAACCCTTCAAAAACTAAATCAATTTTTTTCTCTGAACCTTAAACTCTCCCAGCAATTTGATGGCAGATATTACCCTCCGGCAAATTGAACCACCCCAACTAGCCGTCATTGTCCTTCATCAGCTGCGAAGAGGAGGAGGAGGAGGAGGTGGCAATTGGCAACTCGAGACGCATCCTTCTTCAATTTTCGGCGTCCTAATGAAATTCCATTCTGGCACCCTCACGCTATTCACTGTAGAAACATTTTCATTAGCAAGTCGTCAATACGCGAAAGTGTTCTCTAAGCAAACTGATATGGAACATACTGGGCAGCGGGAGCTAACAAAATTGAGTTTTTAATTTCCAGAATGATATTTATTTCGAAATATATTTGACATGCATGAGTAACTTCAAAAAAATGGATTAAAAACGAGGCAGTACTACTGAGAAAATTCTAATAAGGGCAACCGGATTCAATTACATACACATAGAAACACCCATCATGCAGTCTAATTGGGAATAAAACCTCTAACAGTTCACAAGTATCGGATTTCCATGGTAATCTAGTTAATTGACACATGTGACTTCTCAAAAATTTTGACATTCTTATCAATTCCGAGGATATGGAATGGAGCGTCGCGTTAACTTGGCCTGACCTATGCTAATTCCCTTATTACAGCTTTCAAAAATTATGGTGCGCGCGAAGCGCGAACCAGATTTGGTTTCGAATCGGCCCCCCGCGCAACCCCTTTTTCGAAATCTCAGTTCAGAGTGAACGTAGAAATTAGATCTAAATTGCATTGAAAAGAGCGCAAAAAGCTGGTATACCTACCCAAAAATGGTTTGTAATGATAAACTGGTTTTTGAGATAAAAGTGAAAAATCGCTCGTTTTTGTTGTTAATCTCCTTTTTTTTTTCAGACGGCGTACACGATCTTGTTGGTGCACTTGAAATTGAGCTAGGGAGCTGATTTTTTTTCACAGGAGGCTGGGAATGGATGCAGGTCGCTCCTATTCCAACTTGAAATCGATACCGTAACTTTGAAGGGTGCCTCAAAATCGTGGGTTTACATACTAAATTAGCCGTGGAGCACAAAAAACGCTTTTTTCTGCCCACGGCTGTGGAGGCCGGGTTGTGTGGGTGAATCTGCAGGCAATTAACACAGGTCGGTCGTAGGTAAGTACTGAGCTTGTTAGAAATCGTACTTATGACACGTCATCGATCGATAATCAATACTATAGATTCTCGCGCTTTTTGTACAAAAGTGGCGAGGAGTGGTGATTGCTGGTGGGATTGGTTTTCTTGGTTGGGGTATTTTGCTCATCAGTCATTTTTGATAGATACCAATCAATAATATTGATTTTTTCGCCTGTTGCACAAAATGCCGCAATGATTTTTGATTTTTGATCGATCTAAGTCACTTGTTTGGGAAATTCTTCTCATCATACAAGATCAAAAATAAATGATCAAGATATCGAGTTCTCACGTGTTGCAAAAAATGCGGCAATGAGTGGTATTTTTCATTTTTGTGGGTCATAGGTTTCAAAAATTGTACTCATACGACAATATCGTCTGTTAGATACTTCATCATTCCAAAATGGAAATCGTTGAGCGAAATTGAAGTCAAAAAGCGAACCTTCGGGAAAATACGTGAAATTTCTAAAAATTTAGCTTCCCGGCAAAAGTAACGATTTGGTAATGGTCAAAAAAAGTTTCAAGAATGTCTTGAAATATCCTTAAAAATGATTTGGCGTAAAAAAGCCTGGAGTAATTAAAAAGTTAGGGAATGAAGTGAAATGACCAAAACTACGATTTGGTGGCCAATCGTTTCACAAGCTTCTCCGTTAAACTCGTCAAAACGAAATCAAGCGCGCAAATGAAACACTAAGCCATTTTCTTAAGCTGTAATAAGGAAATCAGCATAGGTCAAGCTAGGTGAACTCCATCCCATATCGTGCTTGATTTCGTTTTGATCAGTTTAACGGAGAAGCTTGTGAAATCATCGGCCACCAAATCGCATTTTAGGTTATTTCACTTAATTTCCTAGCTTTTTTATTGCTCCAGGCTATTTTACGCCAAGTCATTTTTTAAGGATAATTCAAGACATTTCGAAGCTTTTTTTCACCATTACCAAATCGTCAGCTTTGCCAGGAAGCTGAATTTTCAGAAATTTCACATATTTTTCACCAAAGGTTCCCTTTATGCCTTCAATTTTTACTCCACGATTTCCATTTCGGAATGATGATACATCTAACAGACGATATTGTCGTATGAGTAAAATTTGTGAAACCTATGACCCACAACCATAAAAATACCACTCATTGCCGCATTTTGTGCAACATGTGGAAAATCGATATTATTGATCATTAATATCTAATTCTGCACGATGAGAAGAATTTCCCAAACAAGTGACTTAGAGCCATCAACAATCAGCAATCATTAAGGCATTTTGTGCAACAGTTGAAAAAATCGATATTATTGATTGATATTTATCGATAATGACTGACGAACGAAATTTCCCAACCAAGAAAACCAGTCCTATCAGTAATCACCACTCCTCGCCGCATTTGGTGCAAAAACCACAGAAATCCATAATTTTGATTATCAATCGATGTCGGGTCATGAGTACGAATTCTGACAGGTTCAGTACTAACCTCCGACGATCTGTGTTAATTGGCTGCAGATCCACCCACACACCCTGGTCTCCACAGCCGTAGCACGCCCGAGCAGTTTACTGGCTCCACGGCTAATTTAGTATGTGAATACACGATTTTGAGGTACCCTTCAAAGTTAAGGTAACAAGTTCAAATTGGGTAACGGGCGACCTGCATCCATTTCCAGCCTCCTGTCCGAAAATTAAGCTCCCTAGCTCAATTTTATGTGTACCAACAAGATCGTGTACGCCGTCTGAAATAAGGAGATTAACAAAAAAAAACGCGCGGTTTTTCTCTTTTTTTTCTGAGAATCAGTAAACCAATAGAGACCAATTTTGGGTGGTGATATGAAGTTTTTGCGAACGTTTTAATGCAGTTTAGAGCTAATTTTGTACGTTCACTCTAAACTGAGATTTCGAAAAAGGGTTTGAGCGCGTGGCCGATTCAAAACAAAATCTGGTGCGAGCTTGAAGCGCACTACAATTTTGAGAACGGATTGTATAGGAATAAACTAGATGTGTTGGCCATGGTATACTGACTATTTATTGGGTTGGAGAAAGCTGAACCTCAAGCGTAGTTCAAACATAAAATATGGGAAAAAGTTTTGGCAAACAAGACTTCATGGGTGGTACCCCTATGGCGACAAGATCGGGAAGGGTATGGGTGGCAACTAAGGTATCAACTATAGGAGCAGGCTAGAGAAAGCGAATTCGCCATGGCTATCACCTATATGAAGCAGGATCAAGCATGCCGTGATCCCACACGTCGACGGAGCTATAATTAAGTACGTGGCTTGCTTTCTCAAAAGGGAACAATTAAATCAAACCCGCGGCTGGCGCAGCGGTCGCGTGCGCTGGCTCGCTATTCGATTCAGGCCGACAGAAGAGCGCAGCTGATGAGCTTACAATACAGCCGCCGGTGAGATTATAACCGCCAGCGCCAGCCGCGGGTGAGATTAAAATGTTTTTTTCTTGAGGAAGTATGCCACGGACCTAAGTGTACATACGTCTAGCCCTTCTCTGGTAGACGGAATTTTATAAAATGTTGGGAAAATTTTTTACATCCCCCATCCAGAGTAAATTTTTCGACAATGTCGGAACCGCAAACATAAAAAAACCGCAAATTCATTCTAATTCAATCTTTTTGTCATTAGCGCCACAGGCTTTATCCTTCTGACTTAACTTGGGGAGTGCCTGCCTTTCATTTTTACCAATTTTTTTTTCAAGTCCATTCAAATTTCTGATTTATTGAATATTTTTGAGTGTCCCCGTTTTTCCCTGGTGCATTATCCGTTTGATACTGATGTTAAGACGGAAAGCAAAGTAGTCTCACAATATTAACAAAAAAACGGGTCAGTGAGGCTTAATGTCATGGTTTGTACGTCAGCTATCTCAGGCGTTTCTCGGTCCCGAGCCGCGCCGAACAGGAATCGAAGCCACCTGACAGTTCGGCTCGTTCCCCCAATGTCTGGGCCACTGCTGTTGCCGTTAGGGAGAATCGGAAGAATCCGGACAGCAACATCAGTGGCCCGGAAAGCGGCAGCAGTGGCCCGAACAGCAACAAAAGCTGACCCGCAGATTGAGAAAACAAAGCAGTCTCACAATATTAACAAAAAAAAAACGGGTCAGTGAGGCTGAATGTCATGGTTTGTACGTCAGCTAGTCTCAGGCGATTCTCGGGCCCGAGCCGCGCCGAACAGGAATCGGAGCCACCTGACAGTTCGGCTCGTTCCCCCAATGTCTGGGCCACTGCTGTTGCCGTTTGGGAGCATCGGAAGAAACCCGACAGCAACAGCAGTGGCCCGGAAAGCGGCAGCAGTGGCCCGAACAGCAACAAAAGCTGACCCGCAGATTGAGAAAACGAGCCGAACTGTCAGGCGGCTCGGAGCCGAGAGTCGCCTGAGCTAAAAGACATAAGGCTACATGTTGGGGTGGTGCTTACTTGAATGTGATAAATAGGGTATTAACTTACAACGAACAGGTTGGAGACGGCTGGAGTCTACATATCGGTGGTCTCAGAATGTTAACTGCGACAGCGGATTAGTAAGCGCTAAACTTCTTATGTGGTCAGTGTGCGATCACGTACAATTGAGAACAAATCGAGGAAGAGTTATCTCCTTGTGTGGTCTGAAAAAGTTCTAAAAAAGTTAGGGAAGATTAAGCTTCATGGATGCAACCAGGGTCAGGCAGACCGTTGTCCAGGACCTCGACGAAGCTACGTCCCCCCTGGAGATTAAAATTTTTGAGAAATGTCCAAAACTTTCACGTTCCCCCAAGTTCTGAAAGAAATTTAGCAGTTTTTGGGGTTGAAACATTCAGAAAAAATTATTTTTCAACCTGGATTTCTAAAAAACTACTACTGCACTCTTCGGGAAGTGTAGTTTTGACTTGCCCATAGATCAACAATATCTGTATTGAGAAAGGGGTAATTAAAATTGTGACACAGATCGCCTCGCAATCTCATGATGGCGTAACGATGAAAAAAATTGTGGGCAAATCAAAGCAGAAATCAAATAACGCTAGACACTTGTTCTTAGCTTGCGTTGAATTTGGCCCTAATCGTGATCGAGGTGCAAGCTAGCAAAAAGTCAGGAAAGCTACAAAATTGACGCAGTAGGCGAGCTTAAGCTAATAGGACATTTTCGTGATGGAGGAAATAACGATGAAGATGTAGAACGTTCCCAAGCGTTTATTGGATTAAAACCTCGGTGTGGGCCAAATTTTAGCGTTTGTCTAGCACTATTCGGGGACGTTCTGGACCAGGGATGTGCGGCAAACGATTTTGAGATTTCGGCAAACGGCAATCGGCAAGAAAATCCCAAAAACGGCCGGCAAACGGCAATCGGCAAACGGCAAAAAACTCCATTCCTCAAATTGGCCCAAAAGTTATTCACATGTTCCGCTCTACTTTTTTCTTTTTTTTGAATACTTATGTCAACATTCTGATAAATCTAATTCAATTGAGTAGTTTCATTTCAAGACATCAGGGCTGGAATTCATGAAACGGTAACCAAGATCTAGCCATGATTTGCGGTCGGTCGATTTGCACCCAACGAGCTCAACAATGTGGGCGCTAACCATGGCTGAAACGTGGTTAGCGTTTCGTGAATCTTAGCCCAGATGAACAGAAACAAGACATAGAGGGACCTCATGGAAATCGAAGAAATCGCCGCTGCGGCTTCGGCTCCTACAGGCACCGAAGCGGTACTAACGCGGAGGCAATGTCGTGGCGGCCCCGCGATAGTGCCGCTGCGGCCCCGCGGTAGTGCCTTTGCGGCTCCGCGGTTGTGCAGCTACGGCTCCGCGGTGGTGCCTCCGCGGCTCCGCGATCGGTAGCCGCGCTCTGATTAAACTAGAAATGACTGCGAGTAACTCGTATGAAATGAGTCATAATACAACTGGATGGTGATCTCGCGTTAAGTTCGCTCAAAACTGCAACGTAACGCGAGCTGACAGAGAAAATGGAAATAGATGATGAATGAAGAAAAAGGTGGATACCTTTAGAGAAGTTCTCCGCAAACTTTTTTGAAAACTATCCATCTTTCTCCTCATTCACATACGAGTTCCAATTTTCTGTCAGCTAGCGTTAAGTTGAAGTTTTGCGCAAACTTACTGCGAGCTAAGAACTTTGAAAAAAATTTCAGAATTTTTTTTCTGAATCAATATTTTTTTCCAAAAAAGACAGAATTAACCAATTTTTTAAGGAATTTATTAACACTATGCGTATCTAGTGTCTCATAAGGTGGCATGCTAGTTCCTTTCCTGGAAATCTTCAAATAAGAAGCTCGCGTTTATCTGCTGTTTACGGCGATTTTACCGCGAACTTACCGCGAGTTAACTCGCGTTTTCAAACAGACGTACTACCACCCCAGATAACTCAAAACCCCGGATAACGGTTGAGCGAACAACGGATAATCTGATTACCCCTAGTGCCCACATAGCCGCGAGCATAGACGGCGTTTACTTCCAATGTTTTGCCGGAAAAATAACGAAAATTTCGGCAAACGACAAACGGCAAAAAAGTCCCAAAAATGGCCGGCAAACGACAAACGGCAAACGGCATACGGCAATGGCCGCACATTCCTGTTCTGGACTCTCGATGACAGCTCACTAATCACAAGGCTTCACGACACCTCGGTGCAAACCTAGTTGGAGGGGGTCACTAAGGATACGAGGAAAGAAATAATGACACACTGTCGGAAATCGACACATTTCAATGGAGTTTCTGTAAGAACAGTGACTGATAGCACTATCAAATAGCAGATACCGGCAGAAGTCTACATATTGGCGGATAAGAAACCTCCAACTAGGTTTGCATCGAGACCTCCGAGTGGGTGGTAATCCTTGTGTGGTTGCGCAAACCTTCACAGGTTCAACAAAGCTTGATTTCCAACTAGAATTGTTCAACCAGAAGGGGTGTGAGCTCGGGTGGGAAGGAGGGTGTCACCGACGGTGGTTTTGCGAGCACTGCACTGCGCCAGACGCGGTTTGGCATTGGAGCGCGATTTTTTTCGACGGCTCGTCGCAGTGGTAAATTAAAACCCTTGCTCTGGAATGCTCTAGATTGAGGAATTTCCGAGTGACATCGTGGTAGCTAGTAGAAGATAGACTAAGGATAAAAGTTTTACCTTTAGAAACTCAATCTCATCTTTCGAAAAAAATATTATCGTTGTCCCATTTCGGCGGAAGGCGCGGTTTCAGACAACGGCAAAACGTGTCTTAGGCGACTTCCTTCTAATAGTTTGTGAGGAATGTCATGCAGATTCTGAATCTTTTTTCAGAATTTTGAAAATCTGAAATTTTATGGGGGGACGTACTGTGCTTCCCTGGACCAAATTCCGGTCCGCAATTGCATCTCGATACGCTTTGCGGCAGCGCGCATTCTAGTCGGAAGAGTTTCCGGCTTCGCAGCCGCCGATCTACTGACTCTATGTGGGTTTTAGAAGCTGGAAAGTAAACAAAGTTGGAGAAAACTCTATTAGAAAGCCATATCGAGTCGGCTTTGACGCTGGAAACTCGACTGACTCCAGCGCATGCGGCCGTAAAGCGTGTCGAGACACAATTGCGGACCGGAATTTGGCCCAGATAAGCACAGTACACTGTCCAATTTCCGAAGTGAAGAATTTAAGCGATATCAGGACCGATTCATTAATGTATACTCTGTTTATCTTGAATTGCACAAAACACGGTCCGCCAATAGTACTCTAATTGGCCCGCTAGTACCGTAGTGTACGTCCACGACGCGTTCTCGGCAGACCCGGGTGGCAGGGTGGGTGGCCGAGTGACGGCATTGACGAATCGATTGCTCTGCACACCGGGTGCACGCCCGGGTCTGCCGAGAACGCGTCGTGGACGTACACTACGGTACTAGCGGGCCAATTAGAGGACTATTGGCGGACCGTGCTCTGTGCAATTCAAGATAAACAGAGTATAACTTGTCGCCTCATCCTGATGTCAACTATAGAAATAAGATGGGAAGGACCACACTCTATGAGTGGTAACTAGGAAAAAAAAGAAAACTTGATGGGTGGTTACAACTCAGGCGATTCACGGCCCCGAGCCGCACCGAACAGGAATCGGAGCCGCTTGAAAGTTCGGCTCCTTCTCCCAATGTCCGGACCACTGCTGTTGCTGTTCGGGCAAACCGTATCAACCCGGACGGCAACAGCAGTGACCCGGAAAGCAACAGCAGTGGCCCGGGCAGCAACGGAAGCCGACTCGTAGATTGGGAACACGAGCCGAACTGTCGGGCGGCACGGGGCCGAGAATCACCTGAGAAGGTCATCAGCAGTAGGAAACAGTTAGGTATGTAGGGCTAAATCTCATTGGTGGCCCTTATAATATCTACTATTGAAAGCGAGTTGGGCAAGTGACAACTTCAAAGGTGTTCACAATATACACATAACTAGGAACGCAGGTTTTGGAGACTAAACTGCGTAGGTGGCTATGATAGGTCAGAGAACAGTAAACTCTATGAGCAGTTATAAAGACATTACTCATGGGTATAAGTAGAGAATTGGACTAGAAAGGTCTACTATACAGAAATAAATGGTCTGTCTAATTTCAATGATAGCAGCGGATTAGAAATGAATGATATTCATGAGCGCTGACCATGCCGGCAACCTCTGAAATGGATTGGGGAGACTAAACTGCACGTGTGATCTTGATGATATCAACTATGGAAATGAGTAAGGGTAAGTAGGGAGGTAAGTACTGGGGAAGGTTGGAGAGGACTACATTTCATGGGAGTTCCGTGTAACATCCCCTATGTGAAGTTGGTTAGAGGAAAATACATAGTCTTCATGGGTAGTCCCACAACATTCTAAATGCAAACGAGTCGGCAAAACTGGTCTTCATGGGTAGCGTGATGTTAGCATCGGAGCAAGACGGTGGAAAAAAAGTTCCATGAGTGACAACTAGCGTGTCAGAGAACTAAACTCCATTAGTGGTGCTTAGGGTATCAACTATCGGAACTGATGGAAGAGGGCGAAATTCAGTAGGTGGTCACATGCTACCACCTGCGGAAACGGTTTGGGTGGGCAAGGCTTCATGACTGGCCCATGTACCATAGTTGGTATCCGAATCACTCCTTTTCGGGTATCCGAGTAGATATCCGAGATTCGGATATGCAATATCCGCATAATCTGATATCCGATAATTTGAAAAAAAAACGCTTCATCTGAATTGAACCAATATCCGGAAAATTCAAAGTCGGCTTTACCTGTATCGGGTCACTATCCGAGGAGCCAATAATTCGGATAAAATCCGTTAAATTCGGGTAAAATTGGATAAATGCGGGCAACATAAGTTAAGTTCGCAGAAAATTGGTTAAATTCGCATAAAATCGGATAAATTAGGTCAAAATAGGATAAATTCGGATGAAATCGGATAATTTTCAAACAAAATCGGAGAATTTTCGGGTGAAATCGGTTAATTTTCGAATAAGATCACTCTTGGCCATGCCCATTTTTCCGTGCCGCCTTCTATTCATCAACCGAGGGTTTTCCTCCTCCTTCCAGAATCGAAAGAGACGTTGCGGCGCGGAAAAATGGGCGTGGTCCAGTGAGATGGCCAAGTGGCCAGTTATTCAGCGTAGAAATTTTTTTTGTATGGTTGCTTTTCATACTTATTACTAGCTATGTAGTTTTCCTGAACCAAACCTGTGTATGGATAATATCATGCCTTCCTACGAAGATATAGTCGCATTGAAGATTTGTATACATATTTTTATTAATCCTACTAACTATACGCTGCTTCGTGTGTGACCGTCTGTATGTGTGTGTGTGTGTGTGTGTGTGTGTGTGTGTGTGTGTGTGTGTGTGTGTGTGTGTGTGTGTGTGTGTGTGTGTGTGTGTGTGTGTGTGTGTGTGTGTGTGTGTGTGTGTGTGTGTGTGTGTGTGTGTGTGTGTGTGTGTGTGTGTGTGTGTGTGTGTGTGTGTGTGTGTGTGTGTGTGTGTGTGTGTGTGTGTGTGTGTGTGTGTGTGTGTGTGTGTGTGTGTGTGTGTGTGTGTGTGTGTGTGTGTGTGTGTGTGTGTGTGTGTGTGTGTGTGTGTGTGTGTGTGTGTGTGTGTGTGTGTGTGTGTGTGTGTGTGTGTGTGTGTGTGTGTGTGTGTGTGTGTGTGTGTGTGTGTGTGTGTGTGTGTGTGTGTGTGTGTGTGTGTGTGTCACCCGTCGTTAACAATTGACACCCGGTTGTCACACACTGTCCACGCATGCAGCCTTGGTGATTGACCTCCCGTGTCAATGAGAAAACGAAAACATTCTAGTGCACATATTAGGAATAATGCGTGCCTATTGCTTCAACTGCTCCTTTCTGCGATGAGTTCAAGAACTGAACATTAATCTAAACCGAAATGTTCACCAATCCATGGAGAAGTGTGTCATAACTTCCTCCCTAAATTCTCTTCTTTCGAATCTGTGTCAGACTGTAAAGGGTTATGCACTGCATTGCGGAAATTCATCGAATCGCGGTAGGGTCGCGGAAAAGTCCTGAGGGAGTCGCGGTAGATTTGCGAACGCTTGACACGCGAAGAAGTCGCGGCAAAGCCGCGGAAGAGTTAAGGGTCGCTGGAGGGTTGCCGAACAGTCCGGGATCACGGTGGAGTCGCGGGGCAGTGGCGGAAGAGTCGCGGCAATATTTTTTAGAGAAAGCGCCACATCGCCATATCTCGCTTCGAAATTGACGAAATGAATTTTAGGGGTAGTTTTCGTGGTCCTCTCAGTGAGGCGAATGTAGAGAGCCATTGCAACTCCCGTAGTTATGAGGTTGGAAGGTGTTAAAGATGAGGATTCGCCACCAGTTCTCACCAGCCATCTAGCACTTATCATCCAAATTTGCACAGTAGAAGCTTTTCCTTTTTTAGTGATTTTGGTAGAAGAAAGGCAAAATAAATTTTCTCACCTAGAAAGTTTAAAGCGTGAAACCACTTCGGACGTTCAGAAAAACTTATTGCACAGGACACACCGAATTCCACGGAGGGGGTGGAAAGTCAACTTTTCAAAAAGTTTTTAAACGCGTTTATCCAAAGCAAGAGTTTTTTGGGTTTTCTTTGCTATTATGGCTTATCACAAGAGCTTGCCTACTAGAAAACATAAAAAAAATAAGACACCGTTTTCTGCGCGTACGATGCCTTTAAGGCTGTTGAGCACAGCGAGGCACCGCCCTGCAATTTAAATAATCCATAGATCCTAAAGCACGACCACAAGTACGCCGCGAAGCGGCGTGGGTGTGCACCTTGTATGCATACGTATATGAAGCTCGAAGTTTGTATGCCAACATGCTGCAGCAGCAATGAAGCACTACTGTACGTTCAACTATGGTAATTTCATAGCCCTCTTGTCTTAAGTACCTGTTCTATTTTCACCGTTCTGCCTCAACTTTATTACGAAAATATCGGAAATTACCCGACCGGTTATCCGTAAACGAATCATTCGAAAAATGGCATTATCCAAATCGACCCATTATCCGAAGAATTAACTTCGGATAACAAGTATATTGAGGCTTATATAATTGGTGGTGAATGGGGTATAAACTTTAATGAAGCAGGCTGAAAGATATAGTTCAGCCTTCTTCTAATATCTGTCCGAATGAGACTGTCAGCCCACCCGGTCGGCGTGCGTGCTTTAAAGCTGTCGCGGAGCAAATCTTTGGAGGAGCCATTTCACGACTTCAGACAGCTGAGTGGGATATTATTCAGTCGGCTTATTAGAATCACGCTATTCGATTGGCAGGTCTAACAAGCGTTTTCGCGACAGCCGCTCGACACGCACTCCGAGCGCGTGGACGGACAGTCTCATTCGGACAGATATTAGGAGAAGGCTGAATTATATTTTTCAGCCTAGAATTTTAGATAACGCTGCGGATTAGAAAGCACTATATGTACTGTGCTTCTCGGAGACAAATTCCGGTCCGCAATTGCGTCTCGACACGCTTTACGGCCGAGTCGGGCGAGCTTCTCGCGCAAGAGCCTCCGATCTGTTGACTCTAGGTGGGTTTTGAAAACTGGAAACTGAGAAAAATTGGAGAAAACTGTATAAAAAACAATCTCGAGTTAGCTTCGACGCTGGAAACTCCTCGACCGACTCGAGCGCGTGCGGCTGCAAAGCGACCAGAAAACGCACTTCCGCATCGGAATTCGGCCTCGAGAAGCACAGTACTTGGAAGAAATATTTTTTACGAAAGATGAACTTTTCGAAAAAGTATACAATCAGACTTCCCCAAGGGCTCGAGTTTTTTCGATTTATCGGGAATGTCAACCTTTTCAAATGATAAAATTTTTCATTTTAGATTTCTCCGGGCTTTCACCTCTTCGAAACGACGACAAAATCGATTTTATCCAAATGAATTCTTACAATCGAATGATGATTGGACTATTCGATTCGGCGCATTTATAGTAAGCACTGGACCTCATAGGCATCAAAATTAAAACGCCGTATTTCAGTGACATTATTTCTATAACATGAAGTAGTTGTCCGGTGGGATGAATATGTTCTAGGTGATCGTCACCGGTGGGAAATTGGGTCAATCGAATGTAGAATAAAATTTTATGTGAATCGGGTCTAGTTAGGGCCCTAAGGAAGGTATGGAGCAACGCAAAATAGAAAATCGCAATAGACGGGTCCACAAGCGAGTTCATTGTCACAACAAACAGTTAGACTGAGAGTAAAGAAGCGCGGTGAGAGTAAAGAATTTCCGGTACTTCTAATGCGTTTTTCCCAATTTCTGCGTCACCTTAGTTCTACCCAAGGGCCACTTAATCAATATAGCGAATAATCTCAAAATCGAAAACTATCGTGAACACTGCCTTCAAGTACAAATCGGGAAGAGTGAACTTCATTTGTTGTTGCCAATTATCAGGTACAGAGAAGCTAGGGAGCATTGAAGTTAATGGACTACAGTGTGATCATATAAAGGGCAAACATGGAAGGGTCACACTCCATGGGTGGTAACAAGGATATAGGGAAAACCTTTATGGGTGGTAATATGTCATGAGCCTAAAGGCAGTGCTCACGATAAAAAAAAGTTGCCCGTGTGAGTTTAGGTCCTTCTGAGAAGAATGAGAACGGAAGTGTGACGAAAAACGGTCGGGAAGTGGGTTAAAATCTCGTGGGCCAGCCGACCCATTGGGCCACCCCGCCCAAGTCGTGTAACAGTTGTCCTGCGTTTGTTTTACCGTAGCAACCGGCACCGAAGTTTCGAATATTCTTCATCGCGAAAGGCTCTAACATACCAGCATGTACAATGACCCTTCTTATTTTTAAAGATTTTTTGGTACAGGAAACATGAAGCGAACCCATGTTACCTAAAATTTTTGAGGCACGAAACGATTTTCCCGACGTCAGGTTCGATGCGTTGTCTGCAGTCTCCCGAAGCACACGAACAGACATGTTATAGAGTTTTTCTTCGGATTTGAGTGTTGTGTGGGAACTTCTCTCAATTAACCCCTACTTAGTGTAACTTACCTACACACTCAAAAACATCGAAAACTATAATACAGTTTTTTCATCGTGAGCACTGCCTTTAACGGCTCGGTAGAAAAGGAAGAAACCTCATCGGCTGTCCATGATATATCAACTAAAGAAAACGAGTTGGAGGACGTGTACACTTTACAGGGGGTTGAAAACACTACATACCTATGTATGAATACGAGTTTCAGAGACTAAACTGCACAGGTGGTTAGAAACTGTGGAAACGGATTAGAAAAGTCCACAACTGAGAAGTGGCCCGGAATAGGAAGGAATGAATTTCTTTGCTGACCACTCTGTCAACCTCTGCAGTGGATTGGGGAGACTAAACTGCAAGTGTGATCTAGACGATATCATAGTCAACACTAGGAGTGGAAAGAAGGCTATTAAGTACTGGAAAGTAGGTGGACCCAGATTATTAACTTTGCAAATGGGTAGGTGAGGCTTGATCAGGTTCATGGAAGAATGCAGGGTGTGAAGTGTTGGACCGGATCTGAGAGAACTATAACTTACACAGTCTACAGCAACGGAAGAAGGCGTTTGTGTGGTTGCGTAGTTGCCCTAAGCATACAGTAGGCTGAGCTATACCCGACGGCAAAGTTGTAATTTTCTCCTGAAAAAACATCGGGAACGTCAAAAACGGTGAGCTTTCCCCAATCACAAACATTATAAATATACCTGAAGTCTTTACCATGGCTACACGCGGGAATAAGGAGAAAAATAGTTTTATTCTTCTATTTCCCTTTTTTTTTGTGATTTTCTACTTTTTCTTGTTATTCCTGCTCATATCCATAATGAGGACTTTATTTGTGTGAATAATGTGTGATGAGGGGGAGCAACTCACTGTTTCCTAACGTTTCCAGTGGTTTTTCTTCAAAATTCAGCAAAAAATACAACTTTGCTGTCGATTATGGGGCAACCTACAGTATGCTTAGTGCAAATACGCGACCGCAGAATTACTTTTTTGCGTTGTTGTAGACCATAGAATGTGTACGGGTTGAAACCAAAATTAGTGGATAGGAAAGTGTAATTGTTCTAGGGTGGTCCCAGAATGTTGACTACAAAGACGGATTAGACAGCACTAAATTTCATGGTTGGTCCCTAGGCTACGATTGGGGATAAGTACATACAGCAGCGGGCAAAGGTATCGGAACACCCTCTTCCGAACAGTTCAGTCTTCCGCGTATATCTCAACTACAATGATACCGTAACACACGAGTTATAGGACAGCAAAGTCTGCGTATACTCTTAGAGAAATCGCCGCTGCGGCACTATCGCGAAGCCGCGCCGGCACTACCGCGGAGCCGTGGCGGAACTACCGCAGAGCCGTAGCGGTGATGCGGCAGTGCCACTTCAGCTCCGCGGTAGTGCCGCATCGGCTCCGGAAGAGTATCTCATATGAAGTTATCCAAGGTTTATCATACAAATAGGGGGGCCTAAGAACAAAAATACGCACCTGCGGTCATTATGTCATCTGTCTAGTGAGGACAGATGATTACCGCCGCTTTTGCGCCCAAGGAAATACGAAATGTACCTCAAACTTGGGTAATTAAACCGGCGACAACTTCGTTTCAAAGCACAGGATAGTACATCGTACTCCACGCGGGTTCACTGCTGCATCCTACTCCACGTACTCCACACGGGTTCACTGCTGCAGCCGGCGCGGTTCTAACGCGGAGCCGCTGCGGTACTATCGCGGCGATGTCGAGGCTCAAGACACGGCAACAGAGTTCTCTGATCACGGAGCCGCCGCGGTACTATCGCGGAACGATCGCAGCACAATCGAGGGTGGCGGTACTTTCCCGGCACTGACGCGGCAAGTTTTCTCAGAGTAGCTCTAATTTTGAGCTGGCTTTTGAAGCCATGGCTATGAAGCCATGGTTGTGAATTTTCTGAATAAAATTTCAAGGGTTTTGATCACTTAAGTGGAATTTCTCGAAACATTCTTGTCGGAGCTGCAAACACTGGGTATTAACTTAATATTGAATGAAGTTCGAAAATAGAATGTAGAAAGGAAGGTGACGAGCTGTATACGAAAACGGTCATCAAAGGTTGCATTTTCGTGGATTTTCTCAACAAATAAATTCTCAAAATGAATCAATATGGAAACATTTCAACATCAGCGCTGCACATGAGACGCAAAGCTCATTCAAAAGTGTGCATCATAAAGATTGTCGGTCACGTTAAGTAGTAGAACCTCTCAGGTGCGAAATACCCCACTGCCGCCTAGGCAATGCCTGCCCTCATAACTCGAACAAAATCTGCTTTCACAATTGCACAAAAAGTGTGCAAGGAGTTCTTTTAATGGTCAATCAATGCTAAAACTTTGGGCAGTGACGGAAGTCCCTCCGAGAAAATACATGATTTTCGGCAAATTACTAACATTCCTGCATGAATAATCATCTTACAAACTATATTGAACGAAAATCAACTTCTAAAAGGTGTTAGACTCCCAGCGTCATGCTGGTCAACATATCTTAGATTAGAAGATACTCGTTCACGATGTAAAATGATTTACAGGAAATGTTGAATCTCATAGGATGTGGTGTTCCGATACTTTAGCCCACTATTGTATGTTGAGGAAGAGCTGACTTCATGGATGCTAGCCGCAGTATCAGCTATTGGAACGTAACGGAGAGAACGATCTAAACCTTATGGCTGTCTTCTTTTTTTGAATAAAAAAAAATTAATACAGTAAAAACTTCCAGAAATACACAAAGAAAGCTTGGAGTCAATAAAAGAAAAAGAAACTGTCAATTCCAGGGTTTCTTCGTGAACAGTCTATCTCGAAGTTGTCGAGTCCTAATCAGGGATGTGCGGCAAACGATTTTAAGATTTCGGCAAAAGGCAATCGGCAGAAAAATTCCAAAAACGGCCGGCAAACGGCAAACGGCAATCGGCAAACGGCAAAAAACCTCATCCCCTAGATTGATCCGCAAGTTATTCACTTGTGCCGCTCTACTTTTTTTCTTTTTTTCACATACTTATGTCAACATTCTAATAATTCCAATTCAAGGGTATAGTTCCAATTCAAGGCATCAGATGAACAGAAACAAGACATGTGGGACTGTATGGTAATCAAGGAAATCGCCTCTGCGGCTTTGCGAGAAAATCGCTTCGGTTCCTACAGTTACTGAAGCGGCACTAACGCGCAGTCGCAGCGGCAATGTCGTAGCGGCCCCGCGATAGTGCCGCTGCGGCTCCGCGATCGGTGGCTGAGTTCTAACAAAAATAGGACTGACTGCGAGTAACTCATATGAAGTGAGTCATGATACACCTGGGTGGGCCTACGATCAAAAATTTACAACAGGGACCCCTACGTACTCTGTCTGATAGGACAGAGGGTAGTCCCGTTATTGCGATGTAGGAGATACGGGACGCATCACAAACTTGGTGCGGTTCTAATACGAAACTGCCGCGGTACTGTCCCGGCAATACCTCGGCGTTGTTGACCCTCAAGACACTGCAACAGAATCTTCACGGCACACTGATCATCACGGAGCAGCTGCGGTACTACCGTGGAACTATCGCGGCACAATCGAGGGTCGCGGTACCTTCCTGGCACTGCCGCGGCAAGCTTTTTCAGAGTCCCTGCACACGTGTGTCACACGGATGCTTCCTGCTTCTTTTACCTACATCACAATCTGTCAAAACTCTGGAACAGAAACAAAAGCGCTAACTAAATTCATTACCCTCCACTGAAACTGAAAGGTCTATTTAGCCTATACTGGTCATAGAATCCCATCTCTGAAAGAAAGGCGGGCCCATTATAGGCTGAAAATCTGGTTTTCGCTATTTTTGGAGGGTTTCCTCTGCGTCTATGTCACGCAAGTTAGGATGTGGTTCATTTCAAGAAAGCTTTAGGTTTCGATTATCACAGTAAGAAGCGAAAGCTCTTTTAAATCTCTTTATCACCAGTTTTATTTCACAAAAGCTCGCCGTTCCGCTGCTGGTGATACTTAAGGTCGGCAGCCCACCAGAGATTTTCTAGAGTTTACTAGAATTCTTGAGCCCTGGGACACTCTTAGAGGGCACTTGAGTTTGACCACCACCAGAAGCGAGGGGTCGCTTTCTCATCAAAGCATCCTTATGACATGTTATATTTCTCCAAAGCCCACCGCTACGCTGGTGGTTATAAACACAATTGAGAGCCCACTAGATCTGCTCCAGAGTTTGTATCTGCAGAAAACTCGGAATCAAAGTTCATCTTGAACGCTTCACTCACGCGTCCACACATGCACTTTTGCTTAGCAGAATACGTATAGTGAGATTTTGAACAAATTTTTATCCCATATCTTGTTCAGAAATGGCCAGGCGGCGAAGTGGAAAACAGAAATGTCAAAACCCACGGATAACGAACACTGGATTGTTGGCTCACACCTAGTGCCTACATGGCCGCGAGCATGGGCGACGTTTCCGTTCAATGTTTTGCCGAGTTTTGCCGGGAAAACAACAAAAATTTCGACAAACGAAAAACGGCAAAAAACTCCCAAAAACGGCAAACGGCAAACGGCAATTGCCGCACATCCCTGGTCCTAATGCCACATTCTGTCAGTTTTTCTACTGTTAACACTTAGGAGACCGCGGGCTCCACGGCCAATCTTTTCAGTGAGTTTTTGAATAGATTTTTTGTTGTAATTGCCTATATCAAAATAAATATTTGGCGCTTGTTATCTGCATACCAGTTATGAAAGTTGTATTAAGCAGAGATATAAAAGCAATAATCAGAAGGAATCCGTTTCTCTTGAAGTAAAACGAAAAAATCGAGTTTTTGGCGTGGGTGCGCAGTGTGGACACGCGGTCCATTAAGTGTTAAGCTTGGCGACTGAGTGAATAATTCTGAATTTGACGAATCTCGAACGTATCAGGGCCAAGAAGATTCATAAAAATCCTTGAAAACCAAGAGTGACAACATGAGCATGAGAGAAGAAGGAGCACTCGCAGCTTCACTGCCGCTGCTGCAAACGTGTCACTCACTCAGAATACGATTCATGTCAGTTCAGATGGCTTGTCACCGTTTTCGGACTGACTGACTGACTGACTGCTGCTGCTGCTGCTGCTGCTGCTGCTGCTTCAGCTTTCCTTCTCGAATCCCTCCTAATTCTCATTCAAGCGCAAAGGAGCATCATGCCCACCCCCCTACACTCACTCTGTCTCCGTCAAGCTGGTGCTCGCTCGCTCGTGTCTTCTCGAACAGACATGTTTGCTCGTGTTTGACAGGCCCGTCCGCTATGTCATTTATAAAATTGATGTCCATACTTGACAGAGAATGAAAAATGACCGACGACTACGGAATTGTGCCATCATAGAGCCCATTCGGGGGCCCATTCATCCTCACATGAATTAGCTTCACTACCCTGCAAAACAGCTATCAACGAATTTTTATGAATTTGAGCCCGGATGGGCCACCATTCGAACCCTGTTGAAGCATTGTCTGGGCAGAGAAAATTTTTAAATGAAAAATTTCCGGTTCCCGCCAACAAAACAGAATCTATCAGAAGTCACTGAACTCTGAAAATTAAGAAAAGTCTGGCAAGCCATGATTGAGTAGTATGTGCGCGCTCAAACTTTTAGCCAGAAGTGGACATATATTATGGCAGCCGCTTCCCGCACGTGCCGCGTGAAGTTGCTATATGACGTAATAATCGCAAAATTGGGCTGCTTCAACGATTGCGCCCTCCGTACAACCAATATCACCCCTGATTCCGGGCCGTTTTATCAAAAATCGATTTGGTCGGACAAGGATTGTGTCCATAGTACTACGAAATCGGAAAGATCCAAAATTTGAAGACACAAAAATTCATGGGTCCTAGTATGGAATGAAAACTGGAGGAATCCCACATTATCAGGGAAGGAGCAGACCAAGGTGTCGATTTTTCGCGTCAAAGGCGTCGCTTATACTCCCGTCGCCGTGCGTCGCGGCAAAGTGCGATTCTACAATATCGATCGTGGCGCGCCGCATCATCAATATCACAGAAATGCACTAAGTCGCGCCGCTCGGCGGCGGGAGTATAAACGACCCCAAAGTTGCTAAAAATCTCTTCAGGACCTGAAGCTTTCTACCAGAACTACTTGAGTTTGAAACTTTTAGCTCTTCATTGAAGCGAGAACGAGCCATCGAACTAAGAAAATGTTGATGAATTTTTATAGATTCAAAAAAAATCGATCAAAAGAAAGTAGAAAATGAATGGGGAAAATTCGCAAAAAAAAACTTTTGTTCTGAAGGGGGGGGCGCAGTGACGAGCCATCCGCTGAGAGGGGGTGCAGCACTCTCCACCGACCGATCCCATTGCCACGCCTGACCCCGCGACGCTTCTTGGCGGGAAGAATTGCTCACGGGAAAACGAAGGGTGGATGGCTATTGATTGAATGATATCACGCCCGATTGCTGAGCGTGGCTTCCCACTTGAAGGCAGCATACACGCTTGTAAATGTGATTGAGATAACTAAGGAAATAGAATGGTATTGCTCAGTTTACAACACCAACGCATTTTGAAGCGTCAAAAACGACCCACAATGCCGTTACAGGAGTAGAAAGTTTGGCCCCTCCCTCATTTTCCCGCCCCCTATATTTGCCCTTTTCCTGCAACGCAAAGTTGCTGGGTCTTCTTCGGTACTGTTGGTGGATTGCCTAACAAGTGAACCACACACGTCACTGACGAAAAAGATCAAAAGCTATTCTGAAAGATTCCAGCGATGCCTCGATAAGTATAATAAAAATATCGAGAAAAAGATTATGGATAGTGGTTATAAGCGGGGCTTTTTCAAGTTTCCGAAAAAAAAACTTAGGGCTTCTGCAAAGATCCCTTGTTTGAGAAGAGGTAACACCATCGCTGTTCTGGACGTGGATAAAGCCAATCTGCTAGCCGAGAAATTCTGCAAAGTATTCACTAAACCAGACAGCTATTCACCGTCGTTCCTGTGGCCAGTCGAATTACCAATGGTTACATTTGCGTGCTTTGATGGTGCTTCTCTTTTCAAATATCTCAAGGATTTGCCGTGCTCTTTTTCCGTTACACCTGACTATATTCCATCTACTTTTGTAAAAAATATAGCGCATGTCATTGCTGATCCCTTGTCCTACTTGTTCAATCAGTCCCTGTTCTTTTCAGAGGTTCCGCTTAGGTGGAAACATTCTTTTGTTACTCCTTTGTTGAAAAAAGAGCCAGCAAATTCAGCCGAAAACTACAGACCCATAAGTTTGACATCCTCCTTCTGCGGAGTTTTCGAGAGAGCTCTGAAGTCACACACTGTTTGTCATTTGGAAAGAAACTCAATCCCTGTAATCAGCACGGTTTTGTTAAAGGCAGTGTTCACGATGAAAAATGTGTTTCAGTTTCCACTAGGAATGGGTAGTGGAGGGGCACACTGTAACGTTGGCGTCGAAAGAACGCATGAAAACGAGCCAGGAAAAGCTCCAAAAGAGCCCGAACTTGCCACTTCGAGCGCAAGGCAAACCTCAAAAGCGCATCACACGCCCACCGACGTGAACAAATGAATGCTCGAGATTGTGAGATGAGCTATGGTTTCCGATAAATAGCCCTGTTCTTCCCTTCAATCTCAACTTCTTTCTTTACTCAGGTCAGCTCGAATAGATCGGCTGCAAAAGACGGAAGTTACAAGCCTCGGACAACTCGTCCACCATGTTTCCTTAGCTCAGTCTTTGAGGGACCATAACTCCGTTCTCAGAAGGTCTTGTACGATTTCAGAGACAGCATTGGAATCATCATGGGGCCGTTTTCAAGATAGACGGGAAAACAGAAAAACGATTTCTATTGTGAACACCATTATTCAACTATTCGAGAGGAAACTGAAGGTGTCGATTGGAAAGGATCGGAAGCAACACCATTATTCAACTATTCTAGAGGAAACTGAAGGTGTCGATTGGAAAGGGTGTCAGACAGGGAGATACCGTCTCGCCGAAGCTGGTCACGACCGCGTTACAAGACGTGATGCGCCACATCGACTGGGACGGCAAAGGTATCCTCATAGACGGGTGCAGACTAGCCAACTTGCGCTTCGCTGACGACATTGTGTTGCTGGGTTCGTCTTCCGCAGAAGTCGAAGGAATGCTTAACGATCTGGACGCTGCAGGAAAAGCGATCGGCCTTACAATGAATCTGAGGAAAACCCAAGTGATGCGCGTGCCAGTGGTGTGACGATAGCCCCATTCGTCTCTCTGGCACTCCCCTACCCACTACGAACAGCTACGTCTATCTCGGAAGAGGTGAACATGCAAAACGACTTGTCTACGGAGATCGGACGGAGACGACGAGCGGCCTGGTCTGCACTTGGATCGATAGTGGAAGTGACAGACAAATTGCGGGATGTGAAGACACGAGCACGTTAGTTCGACACCACGGTGCTACCTGCGTTGTGCTATGGAACCGAGACATGGGCGGAAACGAAGGCGACCACACAGGCCATAAGGGTAGCTCACAGGGCCTTGGAACGCAGACTACTGAAGACCAATCGTCGTGCCCAGCGAGCTGGTGGCCTACGCAGTGCTGATCTTCGGAAGCAGTCGCAGTTAATGAACCCTCTTCTGTTCATGGCCCAAACTAAACACCGATGGGCAGGACACGTGTTGCGCCGCATGGATGACCGATGGAGCCTCCGTACAACAGCCTGGTTACCACGTGATTGCCGCCGGCCTCTAGGCCGTCCTCCCACAAGATGGAACTCTATATTTTCAGGCAGAGTCAAGACGTTCTGGCACCGAGCGAGGGCTTCCTGAAAATCACCATCACTGGATGTCCCTTGCTCTGGATCGGTCGAGCTGGTTGAGATGTGGTCCACACGGCGGCGACGCGCAGTGAAGATGGGTCATCAAGGTATCAAGGTAAGGTATCGTGAACACTGCCTTTAAGGGAAGATCTACTGAAACAAACTTACTGGTATGCATCAATGAGTAGACTCATTATTTAGATGAGAAGAAATCTTGCGATATCGTTTCCTTTAATTTTTCGAAGGCTTTCGATCGGGTGGACCACTCTAAACTTCTCATGAAAATCTCCCATCTCAGATTCCATCATATTATTGAGAAATGGTCACGAGAGTATCTCACAGGCAGAATTTTACAAGTCAAAATTGGCTCATCTTCTACCTCTCCCAAAAAGGTTCTGAGCGGTGTTCCACAAGGAGGCGTTCTCTCGCCGCTTTTGTTTGCAATCTACACTGCTGATCTTCCTCAAATTTTAGAGGATTGTGGGGTTGTTTGCAAACAATTTGCTGACGACATCAAGATCTTTCGCAGGCTTGAAAATTCTGAAGATCATACCAAAATTCAAACTGCTTTGGATGCGATTTCAAACTGGTCGGAATTATGGAAACTGCCGTTAGCCCCGGGAAAAAACTGTTTACATGAGAGTCGGGAGGTCTACATTGCCAGGCAATTACAAATTGGGGGATCATGCATTGAGTAGAGTATCCTCACATAAGGACTTGGGTTTTCTCTATGATAACAAACTGGATTTTACAGCTCATTTCAAGCACTTAGTTCGAAAAGCTTCTTCTCGCACTTATCAAATATTTAAAGGCTTATCAACTTGTGATCAGGAAGTTCTATTGAGGGCTTACAAGACCTATGTGCGACCAATCATGGAATGTGGGACTCCGGTATTTTCGCCTCACAAAAAGAAGGATATTGAATTTTTAGAGAAAATTCAGAATGACTACACCCGCAAGGTGTGTATAAGATCATAGCAGTTCCTTCACTCCGGAAATTTTCCTAGAGTTACAGGACCGAAACTGAGAAATAAAAAATTTAAGTTGCATTCGTTACTATCTCGGCGTAAACTTTATGATGTGCGCATGGTTTTCGAGATTGTACCTGGCGCTACTAGAGTGGATCTTAACAATTTTTATTGTGTGAATAGCTCCAGAACTTGGGGCGGGTCAGAGAAGATATCGTATGGCATACCTAAATCCGGAATTAGATCAAACCCGTTCACATGTAGAGCGAGCTCCAGCTTTCTTTCACTTAGGCTCGAATTTCTACCTACCTCTCACAGCTTCATGTCCTTCAAGCGCATCGCAGGAAAGATGTTTTTAGATTTCTGACGACCCTTTACTCTATTCTGTTTTGTATCCGTTACTTGATTGGAGTTCAAAAAAATCTCCTTTTCCTTAGTGGTCGTTTTATGACGTATGCCTCAAGCATCGTAATAAAAGTTAAAGTTAAAGTTAAAAGATGACCCAGCAACCCTGCGTTGGAGCAAAAGGGCAAATACAGGGGGCGTGAAAATACGGGCGGGGCGAAATTCGCTACTCCGGTAACGGCATTGTGGGTCGTTTTTGACGCTTCAAAATGCGTAGGCGTTGTAATCTGAGCCATACCATTAAATTTCCGTAGTTATCCAAATCACGTTTACGAGCGTGTATGCTGACGATAAATTCCGAGAACAACACGTGAAAAAATAAGAGAGTTCAACAGTACTAATTTTGAAGGCAGTGTTCACAATGGAAAAGTTGCCCGTTTTATCGCGGAAACGCAAACTTTAGGTTCTCCTATCAATAAGAGAAGTAATGACGGAGGTATCTACGACGAAAAACGGCCCAAAGATGGGTGAAAATCCTGTGGGCCAGCCGACTTATTGGATCACTCCGCCCACGTCATGAAACAGTTGTCCTGCCTCCGTTTCACCAGAGGGACAGATGCCGAACCTCTGAATATTCTTTATCGCGAAAAATTCTAATATTGAAGCAAGCGCATTTGCCGACCTCATTTTTTAGAGAGTTTTCGGTACAAGAAATAGAAAACGAAGGCACTTACCAAACAATTTCAAAGCGCAAAACCATTTCCGACGTTAAATTTGGCGTTTTGTCCGCAGTCCCCCGAACGTGAGGGATTCAACATCTCAGAGGTTTCTTCTGAACAGCTTTTCATTGATATTTGAGTGTTTTGTGGGGTTTTTTTCAATGACCCCCTTTTTCGTGATCTTACCTACACACAAAGTGCGAAAAATAGAACACGGCTTTTTATCGTTAACACTGCCTTCAGGGGTTGAGCCCTCGGTTGTCATTTATGTATATATCGCTTACTTAGCAAGCGTTATACAGGAGAGGTCTACTGACCAATTGCAATGAAATCACAAATCCATGCCTGAGGGCACTGGGCCGTTGAGGCTCCAATCATCTCAGGCGATTCGCGGCCCCGGGCCGCCTGACAGTTTGGCTTGTGTTTCCCCACTATCCGGGCCACTGCTGTTGCTATCCGAGCTACTGCTGTTGCCATACGGGCGTACTGGAGGAGCCCGGACAGCAACAGCAGTGGCCCGGAGATTAAGAGAACTGGAGCCGAACTCTCAGGCGGCTCGTGGCTCAGAATCGCCTAACAAGGGAAGTATAAGAAGCGTAGGTCTGAACGGTAGAAATCTAATGTCATGTGGGAATGTTCACGCATTACATGGTGAAACAGTATTGGGTATCCGCCGCGAAAGATAAATCTGAAGGAGGTATAAGCTCCGAAAGTTTGCCGACCATCGACCTCCTCCTAGTCTATGAATTTTTAAGCGGCCGAGTCAACAGCATCGACGGCGCAAAGGAAGGAAGGGGCGCTGGTGGGCATGTGACCAGGGTTCGAATCTCCCCCAAAGCTTTTCTTTTGCAAATTCGCAGAACTTTCATATTTTGATCAAAAATTGTATCACAAATGTCATCTTATCCTTTTGCTGCGCGATAAACTCGAGATACAGTGAAATAGACTCGGGTACAAGGAATTCAAGGTTTTGTTTCCCATCAAAGCTTTCCCATTGTTTTGGGGAACTTTTATGATTGGGAAGTATTACCCCACCATCAGGCAAGGTCGGATAAATGCTCTTTGTTCAATTACCAGAGCCGGGTGGTCGCTTCCCATTGAAGGGTGTATTCAAGACGAAGAAACTTTACGTCGTCAGCGAAACATCCCATATCATGACGACGTTAACAACACTTGCATTTTTCGAGAATGTTTTCATCCAGCAAATGCCGGAGAATTTTGTTCTCTTTCTCGACTCAAGAAGTGATTTTTCCAATCAAAGCGCGGTACAGGCTCTTGCGCCGGCGGGGAAAAACTTGCAGATTTTGACGAAACCGCCTTGCGTAACAAGCTTGGTTCAGCTGGCAGACATCGGGTTTTCCATCTAATCGAAAGCACTGCTCAAGCGATTTCACTCTACTATCGCTCTTCGAAATTTAGAATTTTTAGGTCGTTTAAAATAATATATGGTTTTCGGCTTAGACGATGCCTTTAAGGCCGGCTACGTTCTTATCCGTCCGGGTCCTTTTGAAACACCAACTGATCTCGAATTACCAGTTGCGCTCGGCCCCAATAGATAAGTTGCCAGGGGCCTATCGCGTTCATTCGCTGTCCCTATTGCGGAATTCGCTTACGTTTAATGCAATATGTGCCTATTCACCATTGGTGAAAGAAATGGTTAGGTATTTTGCGTCCCATAAAGTGATAAGGTTGTTAAAAACATGTGATGATAATACTTCCAAATCACATATAGTCTACAGCAATGGAAAAAGGACCTGGTGAGGTTGCGGATTCTTCTTAACATACTGTAGCCTGATAGTGTTATCACTAATTTTTTCGAAATAACTAAAATTGTTCGGTGAGTTTCGGCTTCCGCTCTCACATTTTCACCTATTTCATTGCTTCCACTGATGTAGTCGTATCGGTGAACACACAGACTCACCGATCTATCAAAGCTGTTCCGGAAGAATGAGCGATGCCACTAACAAACTACCGTATGTTAGGACGAGTCCGCAACCTCACCAGGTCCTACTAACATTGCTGTAGACTATAAGTTCTCCAAAACAATGGAAATCCTTGATGGGGAACAAAACCCTAAATCCTTTGTACCCGAGTCTATTTCACTGTCGATATGGCTATATGGCGCAGCAAAAGGATAAGGTGACATTTGTGATATAATTTTTGGTCAAAATATTAAAGTTCCGTGAAATTGCAAAAAAGCAGCTCTGGGGGAGAATCAAACCCTGGTCACATGCCCACCACTGTCCCTTCCCCCCTTTGCGCCGTCGATGCTGTTGACCTGACCGCTTAACAATTTATAAACTAGGAGGAGGTCGATGGCTGGCAAACTTTCGGAGCTTTTAACTCCTTCAGATCTATCTTTCGCGGCGGGCCGCGTACACTATTTTACCATGTAATGCGTAAACATTCCCACATGACATTAGATTTCTACCGTTCAGACCTACGCTTCTTATACTTCCCTTGTAAGATAGTTGGCCAATCGGCTATAGCCAGCCAGGTCGATAAGCATCTACATCATGCGAAGCAGATGTAAAAAGTTCCATTAGCTGTGACCGGATTGAGCACGCAGGTGCCGACCGTAGCCGTCTCGGTCGATACGCATGCAATACATTACTCACTCAGGTCGAAGATTCGCCCAGTGTGGCAAGGCACAAAAGTGAAAATCGCAAATTCCAGAGCATGTAGGACACCGGAAGGCATCACCATAGCCAAACATCGTAAACACAAAAAAGCGAATCTATAGGGGACGAGATGGAGATGAAGCAGAGAGTAATCGCCGTGAGAGATAATTAGGCTCGGGAACAGCTGAGCCAGCAAAAATACGAACATCATTGACAAAAACAATTACGGAAACCGTCAGGCTAGAGAATGCGGAACTACTACTCAAAAGTCTCTGCATATCCCGGGTTCCTGATTTATTCGCTAAACCAGTTCTGAAACCCCTTTAAAAAAGAAAACTATCAGCTCCACGTACGTCATGTGTATGTGACGTGAAAACAAATTGAATTTGAAACCTAAGCCTTCATCATTGTCGGAAGAAAAGAAGTCGGAAATAGGATCCGCGTGCATTTTTGCAACCTTCAGTAGCTGGCCGGTGCGCCACCTAGGGAAAAAGTGCGAAATTCACATGCGAAACATGAGAGCTCCTGTGTCCAGATTGATGGGATTTCCATTGCCAACCGGGCCTAAGCAGCTCACATGAATTACATACGTCTGAAGCCACCGAAGCCCTCCAGCGTCTGCAAATAAGGTACCCCAGAAGACAAATGTCAGAGGGATTCTTTGACAAGAACTAGTCATACTTGACAAACTAGCTGCTGAGAACATCCACATCGAATCCACGGTGAAGAACCGACGCGGAGTGGATTTCTCAGACAAAAAACCATTGTACATATGCGAACGAAAAGGGACATGCACTACAAAGTATAATGCTATGGACTTCTGCATAATCAAGAAATCACTTTAATGAAGGCTATGATAATGAAAACTAGACATTCAGAGAAATTTTCAGCTCAGAAACCCATACAAACTCTGAGCCATATCACGTGAAGTATACGTGTACTCAGAAAAAAAAAACTACAAGAATGCTCCAAACAGTCTGAAATTGAAACAAGAAAGACGGTTCAAATGCACGAAAACCTCAATCGCAAATTGCACACAAATCTATGTGAAGTATTACATTGTGGCGGAGCACAAGGAGCAGTCGAGCATAAGAGTTTTATTAAACGACAGAATCTGAAATTGGATCAGACAAGGGAAGGTAATTTGAGGAAAGTGGCCACTTCGAACAAAAAGCAGATTTTAAGAGTAAGATTTTTACTAAAAATTGAATTATAATCCACAGATGACATTTAGTAAAAGTCGGTCCGACAAAAGCATTATTCGGAAGAGCCTAACCACGACTGATATACAGCTGACCGGCGTATTGTTCCTTATTCGTCTGATATTCATGCTAAACGATTCACAATAAAGAAAAATACCTTAGCGATGGACGATCAACACCTTAGAAAAATGAAAACAAGTTACTTGTTATATAAATGAAACTTAAATCTATATTACATATAAGTTACAATTATGTTGCATGTAAGTTACGCTTATATATTCACCATGGGTGGCCATTTCGTAGCACATAAGGGGCCGATTAGAGTCCCGCCGCTAAAAGGCGCGGCAGCATACGATGGAGGAGAATCGATCAAGAGGGGCCGCACCATCGATACTCCTCCAATGCATGATGCGGCGCCTTCCAGCGATGGGACTCTATTCGGTCCTTAAAACACGCGTCTCAGGCAACGCGTCCACACGCACGCAAAGCGGTGGACGCTCTGCCGGGCCTTCTCTGCAATTGCGGGGGTTCAGTACCTCATACTTAGGTAATTGAACCGACAGCAACGCCTGTACTGTCCTTCTCTGGGCCCGATTCCGGTCCGCAATTGCGTCCCGACACCCTTTGGGCCGCGCGCGCTCGAGTCAATCGAGTTTCCAGCACCAAAGCCGAGTCGATGTGGCATTTTTATGCAATTTTCTCCAGTTTAGTTAAGTTTCCAGTTCCCAAAACCCACCTAGAGTTAACAGATCGACGGCTGTGGCGCTGGAAACTCTTTCGACTCGAAAGCGCGCGGCCGCAAAGCGTGTCGAGACGCAATCGCGGACCGGATTTTTGCCCAGAGAAGCACAGTACTAAGGTTGACCCGAGAGTGCATCATATACATACTCCCCTAGGAAAAGCCTTCTTGGCCGATTTAAGTTATTTGCGAATTATCTTGGAAGTAAGTTACACGCAACATATCGAAGGCACTCTACCGTCGATAGGTTACATGTAACTCAAATGGCCCAAAATAAGTCGCAAGTAACTTACATAGGCTTAGATATGTTACAAGTAACTTGTTTCTGGCCTTTTACGTTACAAGAAGCTTGTCTTCACTTTTCTGAAGAGAGCGCGTCCCAGACCATACACTACGCAAAAATGATGTGCGGCGTCCTCCCTGCTGGTGTGGGATCAAGTACCTGAAACTTGGGTAATTGAATCAACATCAACGCCAGTCGTAAGCCTGAACCCGCGAGTGCGTCGTACACTCTCCTTGGAAATACCTCCTTGGCCGATTCGAGTTACCTGCAACATTTATTGTGCCATTTAAGTTACACGTAACATATCAGAGGCACACTGCACGCAGTATCCTCTCAGAAAAATCAAAACAAGTTACTTGTAGCATATCTAAGCTGATGTAAGCTACTTGCGACTTATCTCAAGTCATTTAGGTTACATGCAACTTGTCGACAGGAAACCACGTGCAATGCGATTCCGATATTCTACACGTAACCTAAATGGCACAATATAAGTCGCAACTAACATACATTGGCTTAGATACGTTACAATTTTTTCGAGCTTTTATTTTACAAGTAACTTGTTTTCATTTTTCTGAGACGCTCGCCGACTGCGTGGGCGTACAGTCCCAATCCGACAGACCTTAATGACCTTACCGCAGGTTAAGAACCAGAAAAGAACCTCGTTTTCGTGTACAGCGCCCTAAATAACAACTCTGAACAATGTTTGTGCGGAAGATAGTTTTTGGATCTCTAGTGTCTTATAGAGGGAGGGAGCCCTGGCGGACATTTTGGAACATAGGGAGTTGAAAAACATATATCGCCTGAAGCATGACTAGAGAGGGTTATTCGGGGTGCTGGAACGACTATGGGGTCCATTTTAGATTCTAAGGAAGATAAAGGGTAAGTACCCAGAATATGATGGTATTTGACTATGGTAACTCACCAGTAAACGTCTATAACTCAGTTCAAAGGAAAGGAACGCAGATAAAACTGGCAAATTCGAATTCTTTGTCAAAATTTGATCTTGGGAAGTTGCAGTTCGTTTGGAGTGGCCACTTTCGCCAAGTGACTTTCATTCGTTAGAAAATATGGAAAACTTCCAAGTTCTGCAAATCACACGCATAGGTTATTTCATTAAGAATCTATTCTATTGGAATTTTGCTTTTTCGAAAGTGTTTTTCTTTAAATACTTCTTTCATACCTCCCCCCAACTTCCAGCAATCAATTGTGATGCTACACTTACAATTAGGCGATTTTCGGCCCCAAGCCGTACCAAACAGGAGTCTGAGCAGCCTGACAGTTTGGCTCGCTCTCCCAATGTGCCACTGGTTTCGCTGTTCGCACGAACTGGAGGAGCCTGAACAGCAACAGCTGTGACCTTGAAAGCAATAGTGGAGGCCCTTACAGCAACAGAAGCCGACCCGCAAATTGGCAGAACAAGCCGAACTGTCAGACGGCAAGGGCAGAGAGTCGCGGAGTGAGTTTAGAGCGAAAAACTCTCGAGCAGTTAAAATAAACTCAAACTTAGGGGTTATTGTAAAGTAATGATGTGTACTGTGCAGTAGCTGATTAAAGATGTAAATGAAATATGTAATTGAATGAACACCGAGACGATCACTGGATTCATTTGACGAGAAAAAATTTCGAAATCATTTATCTACTAAAAATATATACTTGGGTTTTGATACTCAAAAAATTCAATCAATCGAGATTTTCATTCGAAAAAAGATCAAATCACATTAAAACATTTATTATTCGACTAGATATTTAAATAAGGCATTCATTTCTGAATGTAGATATGTAATTCCCCATTTTTCCAGTTTTTGAGTTATTCGCAAATAGATTCAATTATTTCTTGATTATTCGAATAAACTAAATAGTTAATTTGTTTGGTTCTTGAAAAATTCTAGTACTCACTTGGGCTCCATACTGTTCGGTTTTTCAATACTCGATGTATTCGGAAAATCAGAAAGTTTGTTCAATCGAATATTCGTTATGTTCAGAAAGTCGAAACATTTGACTTATTGATTAACTAATCATTACAAGCCACGACATTCGAATGCTCATTTACTGAAAATTCATTCAACTGTATTTAGGTATCTTCGAAAACCCTTCAAAATTTGAATATTCACTCGGATACACACCCGAGTTTTTTTTAAACCTTTATTCGCATCGAACTGGGAGCAAGCTTTATATTATTTCATCCTTTTACATAAACTCATAATAGCATAATAGTAATAGTAATAATAATAATAATAATAATAATAGTAATAATAATAATAATAATAATAATAATAATAATAATAATAATAATAATAATAATAATAATAATAATAATAATAATAATAATAATAATAACGAGTTATAGTCGAATTTGAATAAATGTTTACTCAGAAATTTCAAGGAGTCGATTTTCAAAAAAAAATCATTACTGCTTGAAAAAGTTTCATCAAACAATGAAGTTACATTGTCACTACAGTGAACATAGAATTCTTGAAAATTCACATTTCTCTCGATTGAATAAACTAGTCGATTGCGCTCGATTGAGCGCGCGCGAGCTGTGGCGCGGTTTTTTGACGCAATAGCCCACGGGAAGGCGAATTTTGGCGCACATTACATATACGTACTCTTGAACAATTAAAGCAGGTTTGAGGTGATCAATAAAATGTTCTAAATAGCCTGTTCAGCAACATATTAGAAAATGAAGGACTACATAAATCTGTTTAAGAAAATACGAATAGTCTTAGCTCAATGAAAGATGATACTTTTCTCAGAAAATGAGCAGGAAGAGTTTCGGCCTGAGTCAATGAAAGGCAAAGTGCACAAAATATCCAGCGGATAAGCTGATCACAGATTGCTTGCCTTACTTTTTACTATCTCCTAATCAAAGAGTGAAAAGTTTGTGCAAGATACTGGCCTGAGAGGAGGTCTTTGCAAGTCATTTGGAGAAAAATCCCTAAGGTAAATAATTGCCTTTCCTTCACGTCTGTCGCCATGGCTTGCACACAACGACGCAGGAGCAGCAGCTCGCAGCTGGTGGGTGTTTCCCCGAACTCAAATGACCGATTTCCTCTCCGTCATCAAGTTGATTAATTGAAAAACAAAAACTCTGGCAATTTCTCAAAACGCCACCTGCAGCAAAATTAAGCCGGAATTTATTCTGAGTGATTCAACTTTTCTTCACATCCATGAAGGAAGAAGGAAAATTCACAGGAAGAAGTTCACATTTAATCCAATTCGAAGTGACTATACTCTGTTTATAACGGCGTGCGAAAAGTCAAGGCGCGCCACTGGCCCGCTTCTGGCTCTCTGCCACTGTACACGACGCGTACTCGGTCGACTTCGACATGCAATCGATACGTCACTGGCGCCAATCCACCAACCAGCTGGTTGGTTTTCAATTTTTTCCGTTATTAGAAGCCAACATGATTAATTTCGATAACAGATTCACTAGAATTAGCTGCTGAGGCCTCAGTAGAAGCTTAGAGAGTTTTAGGACGCTTTTAGGACTTAAAAATGGTACAAAACTGCCCCGAAAATAGATACTCCGCCGCTAGAGACCTAACACCTACTCCTAATGAAATCATTATTAAAATAGATCATTTTCAACTAAAAAAAAAAGAAAATGAAATGAAAACTCGCTAGAACGACTGAGTGGAGTGGCTAGTGGTCGAGCGGCGGCAGTGACGATTCAATCGCTCACCGGGGTCGCCGATGCATACCGGGGTCGGCTTAAGGGGTCTGCAGAGTTGCAGAGACCGGCGAGTGGTCGCCGAGCGTCAGCCTTGACGCGGCGACAAAAATGTTTCGAAACATTATCGTCGCGGCGTCGGTTGCCGCTCGCTGGCAGCGATGTAGGGCCGTCGCGGCGTCAATACACTCTGCGGTGCCCCCTTGTCGCCCTCCACGTCGCGTCGGTCGCCCTCGTCGCCGAATGTAATCGATTTTCCATCACACAGTGCTGTTCGTCGCCGCGAGCAACGCCGCAACTTCAACTCTGCGGGCCCCTTTAAAACGCGCCGATTTCAGCAGAAGAGGACCACTAGAGGGCCGGTGACGGACCACGTGTCATGCCCAAATTCGGATATTAGTTCGGTTAAGGATTTAGAGGAATTTTCGAGGATTTCAATTGAATCGAATGAATGTCAGACTTTAAATTTTTTTTCTAACTTCTAAAGAAATGATGTCCAAAAAATTGAAATGACATATGCTTGAATTTTTATCTATTCTGATATTTAAATTCAAATTCATGCGAAAATCGAGAAATCTACTGAATGAAAAATTTTCGAAATTTTTCATCGTTTGAAAAAATGTATGGTTCACCGCAATGTTAAAAAGCTATGGTGCGGTTGCGATGGACACACCACATATACGAGAAAAAGCCTTGCTTTTTGCCAGATTTCGTCATCGCTCGACAGCACAGCTGATTTGCTGGTTGAGTTACAGTTTTTCTTTTTTTCACGCTTGTTTCTGCCTTATTTTTGTTTCTCATTCTTTTAATATTACGTATAGAGGCTTTTGTTAGTGCATAAGGGGGAGTTCGCCGTTTTTTGTCAACTTTAAGGTAGAATTTCAAAAAACCCAACCACGCCCAAACAAAGGCAAATTTTCCTCATGCATCAAGAAAAGCCTCTATTCGCAATATTAATAGGGCCAGAAACAAATTTAAAGCAGAAACAAGCTAAAAAAAAACAAAATTTCAGCTCTCCCATAAAATCAGCTGTGCTGTCGGTCGATGACGAAATCTGGCAAAGTGCCAGGTGTTCCACCGTAGTTTTAGGGTGTCGACCGCAACTACACCATAGCCTTTTAACATTGCGGTAGACTGTTAGTGTACTTGATCGTTCGAGTCTTTGGAAAATTCGGATTGTTCCTTTTTACAAGTAAGCTCCTCTCTCGGCTACTAACCGCTGACTGGAGTATAGTTCTCCATTTGTGTAACATTCCCGCTAATCAATTCACCCCGGTCCAGAGAACGTCTTCGCGACAGCCGTTCGACACGCACGCCTACCGCATGGGCGGACAGTTTCGTTTGAAAGGACCTTGCGCGTTTGATGCATATCGACGTGGACACAGTCAGCTACAGTCGGCTACACCGACTTATTTATACCTTCTTGAAAATTTATGAAGGCAAATCGATAGAACATTTTGGCCAATCATGATATGTGTGTAATGACATTTTCGATGCGTTCACGGCGCTTTTCAGAAAAAAACGGCGTGAAATTTTTTTCTCAAAATTCCAGTTTTCTTCGAAATTTTCGCGATACTCTAATACTTAAAATAAGAAAAAGGATGAAAACGAGCCTCTGAAAGTTCATAGTGTCAATCATTCGGTGAAACAGTGAAATGAGAAGGGGACGAAAATGAGAAAAAGGAAATTACCACCATTTCTGGTGCAACTCATCATGTGAAATTGGCAACAACGAAATGGATCCCGAATGCATTAGGTGGATAAAATGTCCCCCCCCCTACCCCCTTCATTGTTCTATTTAAATTTAATTCGACACGTGCCCTTCACATGACCTTCAACGCAGTAAGCCCAAATGAGAAATACCCCGGTTCAGCACTCGAGGGACAATATGTACATCCGTACGTGAATGAAAAGATTCCATTGAGGATACTCGTTAACCTACTTGGATAATCAAACTGTTATTCAGAATCACCATACTCAGACAGTAGCACCGATCGCACCGAGGGTTTATAGCGAGTCGAACCACACCCACCCCGCCATGCGACCACCATTGTACCGAGATTCGAAAGAGGAAAAAATTTATTGATTTATAACGATAAATATGGCGAAGATTTGGAGCTAGCAGTAATGGAAACTAGCAAGAAAACCAAGAGAAACGCAATGCAAATAGAAGAACAACGGGTTGTGTCTGTCTGGCATTGGATTTATGTATCGGAAATCGGAGGTCAAACACCCAAAGCGCACAGAGAACGGTTTTCGCAACCGATTTTCAAAACGCAAACAAAACTATATTTCCGCTCTCCTCAGAAGGCGCCAAGCGTCTCAAAGTTTTCTGACCAAGTTGTACACGAATTAAGGATTTTTAACATGTTACTTGCGACTTATCTTTGCAGCTCTAACTAGGGCATGCCTTACAGTAAAGTCGTAGTGACTATTCCAATCAAATGTAGTTTTCAAGAACTATTTTGGGTATGGCACACAGCATTGATAAACCGTTTTCCAAATCCCCTAAATGGCTCAGAGATTTACAGGAGTTAAGTTACAAGCCTAAAAAGGTATTTTTGTGTTTTTTGTACCTTCCAAAAACCTTCCAAAAAGCGCATTAGTTCTCGGGGAATCCGGAAACGGACCTCATGAATGTGTTCAACGCCCAAAACTACCCCCCTGAGCGAAGTTTGGGTGAAGGGACATTTTCCATATTTTGTCCAGACTGAGCGCGTTTTGGACTTGTACGGATTTTCGGTTGGGCGCTTATTTCTACTAATTGAGGGCTCTGGGAGCGTTTTATAAAAATGTTCCAGATTTGACTTAAAATTCCCCCAGGATGGTTTTTTGGCGCGCTGATCACGAATCTGTAGATTATTAGTCGATTTCCCAAAGTTTTCGGCTAATTTTGTTCGAAGAGTCTCAACCGGGGAAAATTTGCAGGGAAAAAAGCCACTTTCGTGATTTCCGGATTTCTACGATAGATGTGTCTCAAAATCATTCTCTAGGGGTTACTTGGAGTGCTCAACACGAGTCTGAGGTCCGTTTATCGATTTTTCGCAGTTTACGGTAGATTACGGTGGGTATACGGTAGCTCGGTCAAAGTCTTAGATTTGACTCAGAATTTCACTGTGAGTGTTATTTGGGACGCTGAACACGAATTTGAGGTCCATTATTCGATGTTCGAAATTTTAAAGTAAGTAACGCCAGTTAAAAGGTATTTTGCCCACCGTTAGGTACCGTAACCCTAAGTGAGGCGAGGAATAGACCCCAGACTCGGGTTCAGCGCCCTAAATAACCCCCAAATGCGAGTTTTGAGCCGAATCCGAAGAAATTTTTCTCAACACCTCAGAAATTCCATGGGGGAAAGGTACCCTTAACTTGCCGCGAAGCAGAAAACGCTCATAACTTTTTTCTGAGTGGGTCTCAAGCACGAATAATTCATGTACTATCACAGACCTACAGCAGCGACAACATGGTTTTCCAAATCTCCACGGAAGTTTAAAGCAGTCCCTAGTAAGTTACATATGACCTTCAACATAAAAAGCATTTTGCACGGTGCCGTTGACTTACATGTGACATAAGGTGCTTGCGTGTAACATTAATGGGTTATTTTATCGCACATGTAACGTACCTACCGGTGTTACGTTGCATATACCAACATTGCAAGTCTCTCGCAATGTTGCGTAAGTTACGTGTAACATTGAGGCTGGTTACGCGTGACATTAATCGAAAATTGCGGCAAGTTACATGTATCATCGTCTCAACTTGCCTGTGAAAACTTGTTCAGAAATTACTGAGCTCGGGTTCCGGAACGTGAAAATTTCTCCTTTCCTTAGAAGGCACTTGATGTTCGTTCTAACATATATAGCGGACGCTAGTTGTGGCAGCCATTCACGATGTTGAATTGAGGTGTGGGTCACCAAATTCACCCCAAACGTTGACAATTCGTGAAATATGTAGCTGAATCATGAACTGACTGAAAAGCAGTTTACGGTAATCGCATATCTGTATATTCATCTCTGACATGACTGACAGAAAGTTAAGGGGAAGGAATAAGAGCACGAGCCGCAACTGCTTTGTCAGCTTGGGAAGGGTCTACTCCAGACTGAAATGGGTAGGAATCAAAAATATTCATGCCACATAAGTTTCCGGTAATACTTTTAGTCTGATGAATAGACGGGGCTGCGACAGTAGATCACCCCGCACAAATCGAAACCCCATTGGCCAGTGAGGCCGCCAACACCGCACGGCCAGCCGCCTGGTTCAAGCGTCGGACTAAATTGAAAACGGAAACCATACATGCTAATAAATTTCGGGGAAAATTGTTTCCCATTTAGACTTCTTCCTGCGGAACGGATTCCCCGCCTGTTCTCTTGCAGTTGACCGGCATGTGGATCAAATCCACACCGCGGATGTGGCCAAGGAGCAGTTCGGCTGATGCACGCGACGCGCGCGACGGAAAAACGCTGCGGGCGCGCGTCATCCTTCGGGCGCGTTAACCGAGGGCCCTCGAAAAAAATGTTTGTTGCTCCATTTTAGCCGTCCCCCTTGATAATTTTTGAATTTTGTTCAGGATTTTTTGTTTATAATGTACTTTTGTAGACGCAATGCTTCTCATATAATCGCTTTAATGAATTCACAATTTTTAAAGAAGTTTTTAAAGTTTTTTTGTTTGCATCTCGGAGCGGAATGGGAGATGACGATATTGATTCTGAAGGCGACCCTACATCTGACACAAGAGCAACATAAACAAAATGCGTGAAAAGATGAAGGGGAACAGCTGAAATGAAACAGCAACTACTTTTTTGAGGGCCCTCGGATAACGCGCCACTAGGACGACGCGCGCGCAGCGTTTTTCCGTCGCGCGCGTCACGTGTGCCAGCCGAACTGCTTCTTAGCCACACCTGCGGTGTAGATTCGATTTACATGCCCCGTTGACCGATGTATCACAGGCGCTATGAGGTCTTCCGTAATGGGCCAACGACGAGAAAATGGGTGGAGAATCTACTACCAGCAAGAGTTCTAAATCAGTACCAGATAGTATACATAAGGCTAATTTCTGAAAATTTAGCTTTCTGGCAAAATAACGATTTGGCAATGCCATAAAGAAGTCAAAAAAGTTTTAAAAATATCTTGAATTATCTGAAAAAATGATTTGGCGTAAAATAGCCTGGAGTAACAGAAAAGCTAGGAAATGAATTGAAATAACTAAAAATACGATTTGGTGGTCGATCATTTCTTAAGCTTCTCTGTGAAACTTATCAAAGCAAAATCATGCGCGATATTGATTCCAGCGCTGCGTTCACCAAGCTTGACCTATGCTGATTACCTTACTTCAACTTTCAAAATGGCTTAATGTTTCCATGGGGCGCTTGATTTCGTTTTGATAAGTTTAACGGAGAAGCTTGTAAAATCCGATCCCTTGTCTGCAATTGACCACCAAATCATATATTTAGTTATTTCACTTCATTTCCTAGCTTTTTTATTACTCCAGACTATTTTACGCCAAATGATCTTCTAAGATATTTGAAGATATTTTCAAAACTTCTTTTTATGACTTCTTAATGGCATTGCCAAGTCGTTACTTTTGCCAGGAAGCTAAATTTTCAGAACTTTCACATATTTTTTCCGTAAGGTTCCCCCCCTGACTTCAATTTTGCTCCATGATTTCCACTTTATAATGATGAAACATCTAACAGACGATATTGTCGTATGAGGCTAGCTTTCGAAACTTAAGACCCACAATCATAAAAAATAACACTCATTGCCGCATTTTATGCAACTTGTGAAAATCGATATTATTGATCATTGATATTCGATCTTGCATGATGAGAAGAATTTCCCAAACAAGTGACTTAGAGCCATCAACAATCAAAAATCATTTGTGCTACAGGCGAAAAAATCAATATTATTGATTGGTATTTATCGATAATGACTGATCAGCAAAATTCACCAACCACAAAAACCAATCCCATCAGCAATCACCACTTCTCACTGCAATTTGTGCAGAAAGCGCAAAAATCGATAATATTGATAATCGATCGATGACGTATTATGAGTACGAACTCTGGCAAGTTCAGTAGTTACCTTCGACGACCTGCGTTAATTGGCTGCAGGTTCACCCACACACCCTGGTCGCCACAGCCGTAGCATGCCCAAGCAGTTTTCGTGCTCCACGGCTGATTTAGTATGTGAACCCACGATTTTGAAGTACCCGTCAAAGTTAAGGTAACAAGTTCAAATTGGAGTAGGTTAGACCTGCATCCACTTCCAGCCAACTCTCCAGAAATCAGCTTCCTAGCTCAATTTTAAGTGTACCCGCAATATTGTGAACGCCGTCTGGAAAAAAGGAGATTAACAACAAGAACGAGTGGGTTTTCAGCTTTTTCTCGAAAACCAGTAAACCATATCATGCCGTTTCTGGGTGGTACTACCAACTTTTCGCGTCGCTCTTTTTGATGCAATTTAGAGCTAATTTCTACGTTCACTCTCAATTGACATTTCGAAGAAGGGGTTGCGCGCACGGCCGATTCAAAACCAAATTCAGAAAATTGTAGTGCGCGAAGCGCACCACAACTTTCTCGTTCATTTTTTGTCTCTGAATGGGTTATGATGATCCAACACACCCACTTCGATCAATCTGTCCCCTTTAGTAATAGTCAAATGCGATTATTAGAGTTGGCGACAAAAACAAACAAGAATGTAGAGTAAAAATATCGTTTTTGACGATCGCGAACGCGTAGAAACGTCGCCAGCAATTTCATGGGGAAGATTGCAGGCAATTTTCCGACGTCTGTGTTTTTCCCATCATTTCATTCGACACAGCTAATTTTATGGAACGAGTCTGACATCACTTTCCAGTCGGCAGCCGCGATTCGGTCGAGGGAAATATTTTCTTCACTTTTCTCAGCAACACATACATATAGTTCCATACATATTGAACAGCTCCATCAAGGCACTGCCGAACTTGAGAAGAGAGTCAGTCGAGAGACCACGTTAGTTTTTGCGCGCAGCCGGAGCGAGTACCATAAACGCGGGGGCACTTGAAGGCAGCAAACACGATAAAATTTGCTCCCGTGTTTTTCACAGGTTAGGGAAGGCCCGCAGCTCTAAACAACATGTTTGCTGAGAAAAGTCGCGAAAAGTGATTTGAAATCTGTTTACTGGGCCTGAAATGATCCAGTATTATTGCAACTGACACATGAGAAAGGAGGAATTGGCCTGTACGTGAAAGTATGATCTCTCAATCAAATCAGGCGATCTCTTGCGTCGCCTCCTATTTGGCTGTTCTATTTCTCTTGTTGACCGTTTGCATTATCGGGGTCGGTGATTCAATGTGTTCCTGCTTGGGGGAGGCAAAATACAGCTGGGGCGGGCAATTACAGGAATGGCACTCGGTTATTACTCATGGAAAGTAGTTGCGCCTCGTTTTTGACGCTTCCAAATGTGTGAGCGTTATGTTGCAAGCCTTACGGTTAGGTTTCCTTAGCTATCTCAACAACGTTTACGAGCGTGTATGCTGCCTTCAAAGGCACAGGACACCCAAAAATATATTTTTGAGATTTCATGCTTATCTTGGAGAGAGCCAATCTCTGATCACAGTAGTATCTCTAAAAACGTCCAAGACCCCCTACGAACGGAGATATAGCTCCTTGAGAATGCCTGCATTTTGAGGGCAAAAATTTTGCGGACGAGTTGTCTCAGGCCTATATTTCTCTTGATTCGCAATCGCTGCACGAGAGAAAAACAGGATGAGGAGTTAGATTGGAAAGGGAGTGAAGAACGATGAAAATCATCCATCCATCTAGCCGCTATTGAGATCGAAAATCAGGAAGGAGCCGGGCCTGTGGTGGTGGCTGGAGGGGGTCGGGCCCATGGTGGTCGCTTATATCTCGCTTATTTGGAGTAAATGAGATCTCGCATTTGGCACGTGTTATACGGGAGGGGTCATCTACACAATTACACGAAAATCTTAAAATTCATATCTGAGGGTGTACTGTGCCTTTAAAGGCAGGGTCCGGGCAGAATTTCGAGTTTGAGATTTTCCGCTGAATCTGTGCCCATGGTACAGGTAATCCGAAGGAACATGCAAAAACTGCGTTTTAACAGGTCTTCTCCGAGTTATTCCAGCCATTTCCGTGAGCCGATAATCCAGAAATATCAGAAATGTGTGGCCATCGTCCATATTTTAGCGGTTGTCCACGCATTCTTCAAAAGTGCTGTGTAATTATCGGTCATTCCAGCCATGATTATCATGCTGTGAATACCGTAATCCCTGACTTTCAGGCTGTTTTCTCCAGAAATACGAGCTTGGCGTTTGTGAAAATTTAGGACGGTGTCCAGCTAGACCAGCCCAATCTATCTAATCGGAATTTCGGTGGTGTGTCAAGATCTGACCGGACCTTGCCTTTAAAGGCACAGGACACCCAGAAAATTATTTTTCAGATTTCGTGCTCACCTTGGAGAGAGCCACTCTCCGATCACAACGGTATCTCTGAAATCTTCCATGATCCCCTACGAACGGAGATATAGCTCCTTGAGAATGACTGCATTTTGAATGCAAAAATTTTGCGGACGAGTTGTCTCAGGCCTGTATTTCTCTTGATTCGCAATCGCTGCACGAGAGCAAAACAGGATGAGGGGATAGACCGGCAGTGGACTGAAGAACGACGACATGTTGAGAATTCATCCATCCATCTACTCAGATACAGACAGCTCACTTCCCGCGGTACCATTAGCCGACGTCCCGTAACCCTTCCCGCGGGAGTTCAGTAGATCGACCGCGGACAGTCGGCAACGCTGTTTCTTCGTCTGCCCGTGCACATCGATTCACCACTTTGCGGCCGTTTAGCAAACTGTTTGCCAGCATTCTGCGGCAGTCCATCCGACTATTACCATACCTTTTACGGGCACTATGCCTACAATTTTCGGCACTTTAAAGAGCTATTCGAGTGCATTCTGCGGCGGTTATACAGGTATTTAGCCCGTTATATGAAGGCACATATGCAATGAAACAATGATAGCTTCCCATCCAGCGGCCGCTTTTCCTTCATTCTGCGGTCATCTCATCGGCACATCTCGGTTCTCTCTCTGATAAGCGTGAAATGTTTTGAGACCGGTTCATTCTCATTCAATCGGTAATCAAATAGCGCTAGCACTAACCGGATGATTTTTTTTCACGAGCCACCGGAGTTTGAGTTGTCTAGGGGTAAATCTGTGAACAAGAGAGAATCGTTTTCATGACAGGTCCTTTCTCTCTATCGTTCCCTAGTCTCCAGCGACCCCAGCCGATCACCTTTCGCCGACGTACAAGAATATATTGAAAAAGAACCCAGTCACGATGCTGCGAACTACTTAAGGAATAAGTGTTTATCATACCCAAATAACATGGACAGCAAAAAGTTTATGCAACAAAAACATTACATTACCACTATCACAGCAATAAAAACATCTACAAGACCACATTAGGAGCAACTGCATAATAAGCTCATCAGTAATAGAAGCAAAACATGGTTGAATGTTCAAAATTTGCCGAAACAGGTTTCCACGGAAAATCGAGCCCGTCGGGGTAGGGAGTGGAGCGCGACCAGGCATACTGAAATGTTATCACCTCTATGTTTTCATGACCGACCAAAGCGCAGCTTGCTCAGTTCTATACCACGTTCCGCCCACGTCCTATAACAGCTGTCCTGTTCAGTTTCGGACCGTTGGTGTTTGTCACTCCAAAGGAACAATAATTTGAATACTCTTTATACCGATTAATTCTAATATCCAAGCATGTGCATTAGCTTTGGGTCCCTCTAAAAAGAGTCCTATTCCGAGTACCCTAAAAACTCTTTGAAAACTGTCTTATTTTTGAAGAGATTACAGGGTACTCGAAAGAGAAAATAAAGTTTTTCAAAGCGCGAAAAAAATTCCCAAGTATAGATCGATAATTTGCCCTCAGTGAGCCACGCGAACACGCATAATTAAATATTCAAGAGTTTTTTAACAGTTTTTTCACCAATATTTGAAAAGTTTATGGGGACTTCTGATTTTTATAGTTACCTTATGGACTTGTCTTCTCAAAAACATCGAAAACTGAAATGCGGTTTTTTATCGTGAACATTGCCTTTAAGTAAGAATAGGTACCACAAAAAACTGAGACGGAATGGAGGGGATCCTACTTTGCATGAATCCTTGGTAAAGGCAGGGTTCGGGATAAAAACAATTTCTGAGCTCTCTCCGTGAAAATGTAGGTCTGGTATTTACAAAAGTAGAAATAAGTGAAAAAAGTGAAAATCTGCAGGAAAAACGCTCAAAAACCAGCCAGGACGGCTAATTACGGGTGTCGGCCCGCCCCCAATTAACGAGATTCTTATCCGTACTTTATCTTGCTCTCTCAGTAGCCAGTAGTCTCTTGAGTGCTCAGCAAAAGGAGGGAAATCAGGCTTTTCTAGAAACCTCGATAATTGGGGCGGGAGGACACCAAGCAATAACTTGTTCCTTAGCGTTTTTCTCCAAATTTTTACTTATTTTCACTATTTTGATGACCTGATCTACACTCCATGGGTAAAGCACAACAACAGAGTTTCGAGAACCCTGCCCTCATTTCAATATTCCCTGAAATTCCTTCCGGCATTTCCACTTCACAGAAAATGAAATGTTTCGAGGTTCCGTTGTAACTTTCAAATACATCCGTGACATTCAGTTCAAGATTAAAATGCCAAGAGTAAAACGTTGGATGTAGTACTTACGACAAAATCCTGAAAATCGCGCACACAGCTTGTATAAAGTGCATAAAAATAACCGAAATAACGGCATCAGCGGCTAGAGTAATTCAGAGTCATAGAGTTTGGATAGCAACCTGCAAAAAAAAACGGACTCAAATGCCGAACAACATCAGATGTACGCTTTAGTTATAATAGTTAATAGATGCTGAACATGAAAATATGGGACGGGAGGCAATGAACCAATGGGTAATAACGTACAAGTTCGTTGAAATACTGCGCGTGATCGGCAGACGCCTTAAAGCAAAAAAAAACTGCAGCAAATATAGCAAACAATAGCAGCAAACGGCAGAAAACAGAGCAATAATCACGATAATGCTGATATCATTTTGTTCCTAACTGAAACTAGCTAGAAAATAAATAAATACGGAAATTAAAGGCCGTCAACACAAAGATGTTAGCGTAGAAAAATGATGAGATGGTGACAGATGCGTTCTTTGTACCCATGTGCGCACCCCTCCGATAGAAGACGACTGCCCGTCGACACCCCTCGGAAATTCGGGTGAATCGCTCTCTCCGCGGGAAGTGGGGCACTGCGCCACGCCCACGAAATTAGGGCCGCGCGAAGTCTTGTAACCCGACTTGGCCGGCGGGAAGTAGGCTGCTTTTATCTGAGTAGCAGCTATTGTGTTTGAAGATCAAGAAAGTAGGTGTGGTCTGTGGTGGTGGGTGAAGGGGTCGGGCCCGTGGTGCTCGCTTATATCTCGTTCATTTGAAGGATCTTAGATCTAGCCCTTGGCACGTGTTATACAGGAGGGGTCTGCTACACAATCAAATAAAGATCACTAAAATCATGTCTGAGGATGTACTGTGCCATTAAAGACAGCTTTGATAAAGGCGATCTACTAGATGCTGAATAACGAGTAGATCGAGGCAATTTCATACAACATCGGTTGGCGGAACTCTTTCCAGAACTCAAAATTTTCCAATAAATGTTTTTTACAAGAATATTTGTGATCATTCAAAGGTAAGGAGAAGTGCTAACCGCCTTCTCACGTACTCCTATATCGTACAAACGAAATTGAGAATTCGCCAAAATAAAAAAATCCGAATAAATGTGTGTATAAGAAAAAGAACGAATTTTTGTATTGAGTCGATGGTGGACGAGATACATCAGCAGTATGCATACACGCTTCGCTTGGAAAACTGGAGCTAGCGCCAACGTGGTTGAGATAGCAAAGCTGATAGACTCGTGCGGCGTGTTCTAGGTCCAGTGCACCGTTCGAAACGTCTTGAAGGCAGCGTTCACGACGAAAATCGCACTCAAGTTCGACTCAAAATTGGAACTGTTCTGTCGTGAGGTAACTAAGAGTGAAGAAAAAGCGGAGAACAACGTCAATAATAAGCTAAAATAACGGTTTCTGACGTATAGGGCGTAGACGGGAATCATGGGCCCTGCTGATTTCCGCGAGCGCGCGCTAATCGAGAATTCTGCGCGAATCGATCAGGCTCAACGCAGGCAGAGTTGCTTGGCAATTTGCCGGGACAGGGGCTGTCTACACACCGAGGGAGGAGCTGTCCCGTTTTTGCAGTTCGAAACGTCACGCCACTCAACGCGAGCGGAGTGGTCCCGAGTGGAATTAGAGCTTCAAATTGTGCCATCGGAACGTGTGCGGCGCCACACGCTCATCCGAATGGGGGGGGGGCGGACCGGGATAGGTAGGCGGACCGCGATACACACTCAAAGCTTTTTTTGTCAATTTCTAGCCCGTTTTCGCTGCTTTCTTCGACCCTATCCTCTCCAGCACCTGCTAACTTAGTGTTTCGCACTGAAACCTGGAGAACGAGATTTACCGTGGACACTGCCTTTAACGGTACAATACAACCTCAAGAGAAATTTTCTGTATTATGATCTGACAGTCATAAATAACAATCCTGCCGAGCGCGAATTCTCAATGTGCACAAACTGGCGAAAAAAAGGGAGGGAATAATTTACCACGACTCCAAAAAAGGAAAAAAATGGGTAACGCCCACCGACAATCTATCAATCCCAATGAAGACGAGACGAGCAATGGCTTTTCACTAAAATCTATGCCGTTTTTTTTCGAATAGGTCTGGTTTGTATGGTGGTCAGCTCCAGTGCGATGGCTGCAAATGACGGGGAAAAAGGCTTGAGACGGCTTGTCCATGAAATAGTCGCCGCTCAAATTCAGAACTTTCGAGGAGAGATAGAGTTTACGTAACCAATTGAGTCTGGTGAATGAACGGGGCTGCGACGGTAGATCGCTGTGCGCGATCGAAACCCCGTTGGCCGGCGATGCCGCCAACACCACTCGGCCAGCCGCCTGGTCCATGCGTAAGACTAAATATAATACGGATACCTTAACTCCGTTCGTGGCGAATTCTGAGCTATTCTACAGACACCATGATGATTAGCGCGAAATTCTCTTCAAGTTAGGCAATCAAGTCAAAAAAAAAGAGTCCTAGTTTGGACCGCGCCTTTAACCGAACAAAATGGCCGTATCTGAGCAACTAATTCAGAGGGTGTCCGTTTTAGGGCGAGACTTGGCCAAAAAAAAAGTCAAGACGTGTTGGTGGCTAAAGATTGCTGAAATATGCTTAGTCAGACTATTGCCGTAGTGAGCCCTCATCTTTTAAAACAGGACAGCGGAATGCTAAGGCCGGGATAATACTTTCCGCGACCAGCGGCAGCGATAACGTAAATCAGACATATCGATTTTCGGTCGATATGGATTATAGGCATTGCGTCGCGTCGCTCGCCGCTGCAAGTGTGAACCCGGCTTAACAAGGGAGGCTTGTTCCCTTTCGGTGGTGATTCGGAAAATCATGTTTTCGTTGCTGTAGGTTTGTGAAAGTGTATAAGTGACCCGTGCTTGAAATTGGCTAAATGGCTGCGGGGATGCCGGAAACGGCATTATTATTGCCCAAAAAAAGGTAAGGTCATCAGAAAATTTTTGGGGAGTTCAAAAAAATTTTCCGGATTCTGCTGAAAACTTTCAACTGAGGGTTATTTAGGGGGCTGAACCCGAATCTGTGCTCTATTCCTCGCCAGACTCAGAGTCACTGTGGGTACGATAGGCATAATGCTTTTTATCCGGCGTTGCTTACCTTAAAATTTTGACAATCGGAAAATGGACCTCAAATTCGTGTTCGGTGTCCAAAAAAAACACTTATAGTAAAATTTTAAGTCAAATCTGAGACTTTGACCGAGATACCGTATATCCACCGTAGCCAACCGAAATTTCACAATACAGTACACTGGAGGCCGCAAAATTTATTGAAAGTTTAGTTTAGGATCGACCGTAATTTATCGAAAATCAATAAACGGGTTGCAGATTGGTGTTAGGCAGCCCGAATAGCCCCCATGTACAAGTTATGAGGCGATTTGACTGTAGCATTCTCGAAATCGTCAAAAACCGGGTTTAGGCAGCAAAATTTCCCCATTTCGAAGCTTTGGACCAAACCAGACAGGATTTTTGAAATATTGACGAATGTACCCCAGATTCGTACTCAGCACCCAAAACGACCCCTAGAAACACGTTTTCATCCCAATATGAGAGAATTTTCTTTGAACGCCCAAAAAATGCAATTCGTGTACCCCTTTTCTATCGGAAAAGCTATGGAAATGCTCGTTTTTTGAAAATTTCCTGTGAATCTCTGAGGCATTTCTGAGTACGGAATAATGGACCACTCACTGTCCCCTCCCCTTAGAACTTATTAAAGGCAGTGTTCACGATAAGAGTCGTTTTTCTGCTTTTCCGCCTATCTTGAAGACGATTGCATGCTGACTCCAATGAGGCTTTTGGAATCGTACAAGGCCTTCTAGGAACGGAGTTATGGTCCCTCGAATAATGAGCTAGAAAAGTATGGTGGACGAGTTGTCCGAGGCTTGTAACTTCCGTCTTTTGCAGCCGATGTATGCGAGTTGACCTGAGTAAAGAGAGAAGTTGGAAATAAAGAGAAGAACGGGGCTTTTGATCGAAAAACATCGCACATCTCACAAGCTCGAGCATTTATTTATTCTCGTCGGTGGGCGTGGAAAGTGCATCTGGGTGTGACGAGCTGACGGGTGTCCAACTTTGGTGCCGTAGGGGACCATTCCAAGCTCATTTTTCTTAGTTTTTTTTTCAACGTTAGGGTTGCCCTAGGCCCCGCAGTTGCCGATCTCCACCAGAAAATCAGACATCGTTTTCATCGTGACCACTGCCTTTAAGGTGGCATCTTGGAACTCCATCTTATGTGTGCATCCCTCCCTTGTAAGTCGCGTCTCTCATGCCTGACGAAAACATTTCAAGAAGTCGCTATTCCAAAAAAATCAAAGGCAGGATTCGTAACATTCAAAGCGAGCGTCTCGCACGTAGTGAATCGATTTGGGAAACTAATAATACCAATCTTATTCATGAGAAATACTGCAGACGATTTCCACAGGTAGACTGTGTGGCAGTAATACGAGAATACAAATCACAGGTGTATATTATGGCAAATAACTATAGAATCTGTACTCCATAACAGTAGAAAGCACTTTCGAAAAAAAAATCAGAATAAATCAATATACCATAGCAATTATAAGGCCACTCACAATGACGAAAAATTTGTTTCATCCGTAACACAATTTGAACTCAATCATGAGCAGTCAGTCTACTTCCCAGTGCAGTTTGCACTGTATCAGCGTGCTGGTAATGCCCCGAAGCTCACTGGGAAGTAGACAGGCTGCAAGAATAGGATCTGGCAGGCATTCCAAGGGCGTGCGAACCGGCCACGGCGCAAGGTGTGATACAACCAGGGATGTGCGTAATAAAAATTTTGTAATTCGTTAGTCGTTAGTCGTTCAACCGGCCAAAACCCTCGTTACTCGTTAGTCGTTCAACCGGCCAAAACCCTCGTTAGTCGTTAGTCGTTAGTCGTTAAAAATCTAGGCTTTGAAAACAAGCACAGCTGAGGCAAAAAAAGCCCTTATGAATAGAAAAAAAGAAAAGCATGAAGAGATGTATGTTTTCCAAAACATTCATGGCAATTAAAGACACAAATCATTCCTTGTTAGAGAACCTACTTCAAACTGCAGACCTACGTATACATAATTCAAAATATGCACGAAAACCTTATTCTCGAGAGTGTGTGTTCATCAGTTTCTGTCATTTTTTTCGGTAAGAAAAGAAGCTATGGGAAACCGAGGAAATCTTTAACTCTGTTTTTTTTTCAGCGCTAGATTTTCCTTTCTGCGTTATATGACGTTATTTGCGATCTATGTACCTGGTGGTGACAACACGGAGAATCAAACCGACTCTGAACTAATTGTTCTTTGTTCAGCGTCGCGAGCCGAGCGCTTGCGTGACTTAGAGCTTGTTCCCATAACGGGGAGAGGTCGGAAGAAATTAGCACCGAAGTTAAAATTTCACCCCTGAGAGGTCCCAGCACCACTTTATAGAAACCCCATATCTCGAATTTATGACTGAAAGTCGAAGAACGGCACCCTTTACAATCCAATCATCAAATACAGTTCCCGTCGTTGGGTCGTTGTTGCCTGCAGGATTTGCTCCATATTATCACCTCTGATAGTGTCCTCTGCGAAAATCTCCGCTGGAGCCGGTCAGTGCCGGAACCGGTTCAGTGAGCCTACCATAAAGTAGCGAGACCGACGCGGAGTCGCATAAACGCTGCGCCTAACCTTGCGTAAAGTTCGAGTGGGGCTTTAATGTGGGAGTTCCAGAACTGCGAAGCAGTGTCAGTAGATCTAATAAATATTGAAGGCTATGGCTATTTTGTTCCATTCACCTAAGACAACCAACAGGGTATCAATCCTGGTGTAAGGCTCCGGTTGGAGCGCGATTTGAATGACCATTGGCTTTCTAACGAATTATGGGATTGCTTACGAAAATATTTTTATTTTCGTTAGTCGTTAGTCGTTAGTCGTAACACCCAAAAAGCCCGTTAGTCGTTAAATTCGTTAGTCGTTAGTCGTAATTACTCACATCCCTGGATACAACCCAACATCGGTCCGACCCCCCATCCATGTCAAGCGATTTGCTCAGCCCCCTCCCCCCCTGGGAAAAAGTGATGGCGACGACCGAAGGAGGGGGAGGTCCTCACTTCGTAATTTTTTATAGTGAACGAATTTTTAGATCAAGACTACATTGATGCATCGATTTTATCAATTATACCTAATGATGCAATAAATAAATGTTTTCCACGAAAGCAGACAAAAACAACTCTCCTGCGACAATGACACCAAATGTTTGTTCAATGACATTAATGCCATTTTCATTAGTGCCCTGAGGACATATAGGTGCGGTTTCGAGCGTGAAAACCACGTTTTGTAGCTGGCTATCCGGATGTGAAAACGCACCCCAAATTTTATGGACGAAGCTTTAAGCCGAACAGCGCTACACAGGGAGGGGTCCATGTAAAAATCAATAGCTGTGAAATATTTGCGAGTAATTACGAAATTTGAATTAGGGAGTTTCGCGTTGCTACAACCAGCGGAAATCCTAGTCACGGACCCAAGTTATTGATTTCATTCTTTTGACCGGTTAAAAACGGTCTTTGAAGACCCATTTTCAGGTGTGATACAGTCGATTGTATCACACCTAATTTGTTTGGATTTACAGGCCATAAAACGGCCAAAGTCTCACCGTCGACTGCGTACCACGCGCTGCGCGACCGCACGCGCGTCGGAAGCAGACGAGTTTTGACCGCCGCGCGACGAGTTTCGGGCGCCGCGCGGCGGCCGAAACGTCGCGCGGCGGCCAAAAGTCGGCGCGCGGCGGCCAAAACTCGTCTGGTTCCGACGCGCGTGCGGGCGCCCCGCGGGTGGGACGCAGGCGACGGGGAGACTTTGGCCGTTTTAAACTGTAGGTGTGATACATTCGATTGTATCACACCTAAAAATGAGTTTCAAACCGGTTAAAAGAATGAATTTGATTACTTGGGTTCGTGACTAGGTTTCCGCACATTGTAGCGACGCGGAACTCCCTAATTCAAATTTCGTTAAATACTTGTAAATATTTCACAGCTATCGATTTTTTCATGGACCCCGCCCTATTTAGCAATGTTCGGCTTAAAGCTGCGTCCATGTCATTTTGGGTGTGTCTTCACATCCGGATAGCGGTTTTCATGCCTGAAACCGCATCTATGTGCCCTCAGGGCATGAAAACAGGCTCCGTCCACCCTATGTAGCGCTGTTCGGCTTGAAGCTGTGGCCATGAAATTTCGGGTGCGTCTTCACATGCGGAAATTTGTATTCAAAATGTGGGTTCCGCGCCCGCAACCGCACCTATGTGCCCTCAGGGCATAAAAATCCTATGCTTCAGGCTATATTGCATCCTGGACACGAGTCAATTTCGTGGAGTAAATTGCAAGAGACAACAGTGAACAATGCTCTTCTCACACAGTCAACTATCCATTATTTCTCAGCATTGCGAAATTTAGCGGGATCGAACCTGTGAATCCTAAACTGCCTAAGAATGCATCTTATAGTTAGATTACGAAATTCCAGAACATCTGTGTCATTTCGTTGATAGGATAGTCTGCTTGTAATGACTCAGAAAACCGCCGAATTCAATGCGTGTCGAATATGCATTCAACTTGAGTTACTACACCCGCTCTATCGCAGGGGCACGTGCTGCAAAATTCCATCGCGAGGAGCACGTGGTGCAAGAAAGTTCAGCCCTACTGTAGCAGCACACAGACACACAACGCGGACACGTGCGACTCGGCCATCTCGCCGAGAACCATTAGGGGCAACCAGCGGCTGGGCGGGCCGAGTTCCTCAAACTTGGGTATTTGAACCGGCAAAGCTACCGACATCTGCATCCCGCGTCAACAGGGCGTCGTATGCTTTCCTTTTTTGGAAAATCGTGCTGATTCCGAGTTGAATGTGTATCACGCACGCATTGAGGGGTTTTTTATTGGGGCACGTGCTGTGATTTGAAACACAATAGGAGCACGTGCTCCTGTAGCAGCACGTACCCTGACTGTGCTGGAAACCGCCTTGTCTTTGAGTTTAATGCATATCCGACGATCGATGAATGCGGCGATTTTCTGAGGATCTCGATGACAGCGAATACTCAATACCACTGCTGCTTACATATCCAGGAGCGCTTTGGCGACTTACTTTACCTGGCCTAGACTCCTCCATGTCAGAGTCATTAACTATGGCCATGCTACTATCATCTATTGTCTTACATGCACTATCACAAGTGAATTGTAAGCTCTTCTTGTGTGTTTCTTCCTTAAATTTACATCTCCATTTCATATCTTGCCTCATTTGTTTTTTTTGCAGCTGTTTCTCACTATTCAGTTTCTTTTTGATCTCCTGTATCATTTTTCTCTCTCAGAATGATTTCCAATTTCATTTTGACCTCTTATTGTGATCTCATTTTGCAGTCTCTGTTTGCCGTGGTTTCGTTATATATACTAACGATACGGCTCTCAACCCCCCCCCTCCCCCGCTCTGACAGAAGTTCATCTTGGTTCTTGGTTCACCGAAGGTCCGACTCCCCCCCATCCCACCGCATGTCGACGGGTCCGACCCCCCCTTCTGTGATATATCACACCTCACGCCGAACCCTGCGTGCGAAGCTGGGTTCACGTGTGAAAGCACCCGGCTGCATTGAAATTTAAAACAGTGAAGTCAATCTAGTTGTACAAAAAAAGATCGATTAGCTATGCATATATACTCCTTAAGAGTGATGGTAGTTCATCCAAAGCTATGGGCCCCTGCTGTTCGGCTGATGCGGTGGATGGAGTCGTCGAAGATTCAGGGAGCTGCTCGGCCAGAACCAGCAGTATAGGAATATTGCTACTGAAAGAGCTGGCATTTTTTTTCTGGACTATTACCATTTGGGACCAACGCTGAATTCCAGGAATAAACTGAGGAACTTACACAAAAATAACAAAAGAGCACATATGATAAAGGCAGCCACTAGTCCTGTATAGATTGGAAATCGACAACAACTCGGAAATGTATCACCGCTCAGATAGAAAAACTGACAGCAGTACACATACTCATCCGAATCTGATGGAGAAGGGCAGAATGGCAGATGACCTGCAATTCAACAATGAATACATACGGAATCCAGCAGATACTGACTATTGTGTTGATGCAAAATTTCCCGACTTTTCACGACTTTGAATGAAAAAAAAAATTTATTTTGAAAACAAACAAGGCTCACCCTACAGAATAATTTCCTTCACATTCAAGTATCCTTCGCCACCGACTGGGCAGATCATGAATTCCCGACGCGTTGAACTCTGCCTGTTTCGAGTTGAAGTATTCTTCTAAGAAGGGAAGTATAAAAAGCGTAGGTCGGATCTGCCAAAACGACTAGTATGGTTAGCATCTCTTCTGGCTCAATAGTGAAAATGCGCAGTATCCCGCCGCGAGCCGCAGGTTCAAAAAAGTTATGAGCATTTTTTAAGCCTGGAGAAAAGGCAAGGGTACCCATCAGGCATTTTTTTTGGAGTTTCAAAAATTTTCCTCGGATTTAGCTATAAAGTTGTATGTAGGGGTAATCTAGGGTGGTGAACACGAATCTGGAGTCCATTTGTAGAAATTTAAAGGTTTACTGTAGGTTACGGTGGGTAACATGTCATTTAGGGGTCAAAACTCACCTTAGTATTCTGAAAATCGACAAGCAGACGTTAAATTCGTATTCTCCATCCCGAATAGCCCCCGTATACAAATTTTGAGAGAAATCTGAGATTTTGACCAAACTACCGTATACTATACTTGTTATCCGAAGGTAATTCCTCGGATAATGGATCGATTCGGATAATGCCATTTTAAATTTTTCGGATATTGGTTCGATTCAGATAATGCGTTTTTTCGAATTTTCGGATATTGGATCGATTCAGATAATGCCATTTTTCCAATGATTCGGATACGGATATCCGTCGGATAATTTCGGATAAACTTCGGATATTATCGGAACAAACCTCAGGCAACACACAAACATACACAAATACACGCATACACACATAAACACATACACACGTACACACATACACACATACACACATAAACACACAACACACACATAGACACATACACACATACACACATACACACGTACACACATACACACATACACGCATACACACATACACACACACATACACACATACACGCATACACACATACACATACACACATACACACACGTACACACATACACACATACACACACATTCCTATAGTTAGCCTGAAATGAACCGATTTTTATCCGTTTTATCCGTTTTTATCCGATTTTATCCGAATTTATCCGTTTTATCCGGTTTTTATCCGATTTTTATCCGATTTTATCCGATTTTGCGCAAATTTTATCCGTTTTATCCGGTTTTTATCCGATTTTTATCCGTTTTATCCGTTTTTATCCGATTTTATCCGAATTTTCGACCCTTCGGATAATGGTTCGATTCAGATAATGCCGATTTTAAATTTCCCGGATATTGGTTCGATTCAGATAATGCGTGTTTTCAAATTTTCGGATATCGGATTATCCGAATCTCGGATATCCGGTCGGATATCCTAAATGGAGTGATTCGGATACTAAGTATACCGTATACCCACCCTAATCTACCGTAATCTGCAAAAAATCGATAAACGGGCTCCAGATTCGTGTTAAGCACTCCAAACAACCCTCAGCAAATGATTTTGAGACATATCTATCGTAGAAAACCGGAAATCTCGAAAGTGGTGTTTTTCCCTCGAAATTTTCCCCGGCTGGAAAGCTTTGAACGAAATTAGCAGAAAACTTTAGAAAATCGTCTAATAAACCACAAAATCGTGATCAGCGCCCCAAAAAAAACCCTCGGAGAATTTTAAGTCAAATTTGAAACATTTTTCTAAAACGCTTTCAGCGCCCTCAATTGGTAGAACTAAACGCCCAACCGAGAATCCGTTCAAGTCCAAAACGCTGTCAGTCTGGACAAAGTATGGAAAATGTGACTTCACCCAAACTTTGCTTAGGGGGGGTAGTTTTGGGCGCTGAACACATTTGAAAGGTCCGTTTCCGAATTTTCCGAAGACTAACGCGCTTTTTGGAAGATACGAGAAGCACAAAAAATAGCTTTTTAAGCTTGTAACTTCTTGGAACCTGCGGCTCGGGGCGGGATACTACGCAGTTTTACTATTGAGCCACAAGAGATACTAACGACGCTAGTCGTTTTGTTAGATCCCACCTACGCTTTGTACACTTCCCTTGTAAGGCCATTTTGACTTCCTCATCGTTAGTGAACTGTTTTTCATCTAGGAAGTGCTGCATCGTGCGGAACAGATGGTAGTCGGAAGGGGCAAGATCTTGGCTATATCGAGGGTAAGGAAGAACTTCCCAGCCCAAGTCCCTCAGATCTTGCCCATTCCGACTACCATCTATTCCGCTCGATGCAGCACTTCCTGCATGGAAAACAGTCCTTTAACGTTGAAATGGCCTTAGAAGAATACTTCGACTCGAAACAGCTAGAGTTCTACGCGTCGGGAATTCATAATCTGCCCAATCGGTGGCGAAGTACCCTTGAATGTCATGGAAGTTACTCTGTTGGGTGAGCCCCGAAGTTAGTCCGGAAACTTCTGCATCAACCTAATAGCTTTGATGAATCTGTAAAGCAAGTTTTTCCTTTGGCAGCTTCTGCTAATACCAGGTTGTTCAATAAGTTTTGTCGTTCGATACGAAAAACACAATTTTATGCTTCAAAATACACTTTATTATTCAGTATAATCTCCCTGAACATAAACACACTTACTCCAACGATCCTCCAAATCTGTGGATCCCATCCCTGAACTGAAAATCCGGAATGTCTACAAAATACGCTTTGAAGGCAGTGGTCGCGATAAGATATGATTGTCTTCTTTTCCTCACTAAACCCTTTTCTGGGTTTAGAGTAGTAGGACCAATGAGGAAAAATCGCGAAAAAACCGCTGTTTCGGGCCAAGTTTGAAGCCTGAAGTTTCTTGCCTTTTGATGGTGGACGAGCCCACACGACATCATCGGCAGCGATGATCTCTGATATCAAGAACATCAGCTGGCTTGAAATTGAATTTCAATCAATGAACATTATCCTTCGGAATCATCTAGTCAAAAAGTTTGACTGAAGTGCTTGCTTCAATTGGTCAACTCTTTTCATTACGTAAATTTGCATCTATCTCTTCCTCTGAATGTCGATGATTTTTGACTGCTCGGCATGAGGCTGCGATCTTTTTTTGCTGCGCTGTGCACGTGTGCACGAACTAGCATCTTTGGGCCCTAGAAACTCAATTATAGCCCGTTTTTCACGGCGCTACCTTCATAGTTTTTCAGCTGTTTTCTATCTAGGCTGATTTTTATAGTTTTTTAGATAACATTTTTCATCGCGACCACTGTCTTTAACAGCCGTTATGACCTCTCCATTTGATGAAAAACACTTGCCACGCATAAATTTTTGAGTTCTGGAAACAAATGGAAGTCGCTGGGGGCCAAATCTGGTGAATAGGTGGATGCTCCAACAATTCGAACTTTAGTTCATGGATTTTAGCCTTTGTCAAAATGCTGTTGTGACACGGTGCATTGCCCTGATGGAAAAGGATATTTTTCTTCTGCTAACCGGGTCTTTTTTCACGAATTTTTTTCCTTCAACTGGTCCAAAAAGTTGCAATAATATTCAAAATCAGTTGTTTAACCAGTTTGTAAGTAATCCACAAACAAAATTTTCTTCGCATCCCAAAAAACTGATGCCATAACCTTCTTGGCCGATTTCTGGACACGAACTCGTTTCGAAGCCCAACAACCAGGTTCACACCACTCTTTAGCCTCTTTTTCTGATTCAGGATCATGGTGATAGACTCAGATCTCATCCATAGTGATGAATCGACGCGCAAAATCCACTTTATTCCTTTTAAAACGCTCCAAATGTTGCTGAGAAAGTGGCATTCAAATGTGGTTTTGTTCCATTGTGCACACATCTTTCTAAAACCCAAATTTCCACTTAAAATATGGCTCACACTGCCTATTGAGATGTGTAGAGCCTCTACTAGAACTCTCTCAGTCAATCGACGATCTTCCAAAACCATATCCTGTATTTTGGCTATGATTTCTGGTGTTGATGCGCTATTTGGACGTCATTCACGTGGATCGTCTTCAAGGCTTGTACGGCCACGTTTAAATCCAGCAACCCATCTTTCCACTCCATGTGCGACTCTCCATAAACCTTGGCATGGTAATAATCTAGATGTCTGATGATGTTGTACTCGACACGAGGTTGGTATATCTTCTTTATGGCCGACGTTTCGGAGAAACCTCCTTCTTCAGAGCCTGAAAGGATCGAATAAGATTTGCGCTTACTCGATCAAACGTCGCCTTAAACTTACCGATTCGAGAGCCCAAATTTCCCCCGCGTGGGTGTGAGAGAGGAGGGCAGATGAACCTCACCCAGCCAGGAACTCGCTAGTAAACAAAACAGCGCGGTAAGTCAATAGTATAGCCGTCTCGCTCATTTAAGTCCGAGCAGAACAAGCAGCGGAGCGGTTGGTCATGGCAAAATACAACAGTGATAGGAGATTTCGACATGATACGCCCGATAAGCCTCACTTCGACTGACTCAGAATGAGGAGGATACGACCATTTACAACCCTTCCTCGGCGAAGGAGTTCCAAACACAGTACCGTAAGCTGAACAGAGATCAGGGCAAAAGTGGGAAAAGCAGCTGGGCTGAACCCGTACTTCATAAAACGGCTGAAACTTGACACACCAAGCTGTCCAGTTCTCTATCTGCTGGTGAAAACACACAAATTTCCGCAGGGTGAAGATCTGGCTACAATCTCTCCCTCCGCTATCAAAGTGAGGCCGATTATCAGCTGCGTGTGCGGTCCTACGGACAGAATTGCGTGGTTCATGAACTGTGTATTGAAGCAGCTGCTAAACTTCATTCCAGCGCATCTCCCAAACGCTCAGTGTTTTCTTGACAATTTGCGCAGCGCACAACTAAGTAATTCCTGTATTATGGAATCGTTCGATGTAACTGCGTTGTACACAAATGTCAGCAACGAGCACGCAATGCAGGCAATTTTCGAACTGCTCACACAACACCAAAGTTCAGTCAACACGTACGGACTATCCATTGGCCAACTGATGTCACTCATAAAAGAGAGTCTCAGCTGCAATGTTTTTAGATGGTGTGGCCACTATTTCAAGCAGATCAGAGGGCTGGCAATGGGACAGCGCCTTGCGCCCACTCTTGCTATCGCCTATATGGGAAAAATCGAACTTTCGGTGCTAGCCCGCCTTCCCATGCTTTATTGCAGGTATATAGATGACTGTTTCATCGTCTGTGCCACACAGGAAGAGATGGATCATTGCTTTGACATTCTGAACTCTCGGGCAGAAAGCATAATGTTCACCAGGGAGAAACCCGTCGAAGGTTGGCTGCCTTTCTTGAATTTTCAAGTCCATTTGCGTGACGGAGGATATGCTACAAAGTGGTACCGCAAACCCAACAATAAAAACATAATCGTCCATTTTCGGTCAGCACATCCATATCAAACAAAGAAAGCTGTAATAGCGAATATGTTCCGAACAGCCAGTGATGTATGTAGCGGAGAAGAGGAAAGAACGGAATATATCCGAAGGGGTCGAGATATAGCCGATCTGAACGGATACTCCAGCGAATTTAGTTGGCGCAGGTCAAGAAACACAACGTTGCGCAATGTAACTCAGAGTAGCTCAATTGAACAGAAAATTCCCTTCAAAGTACCGTTCATATCCGATCAACTGAGCATTTCAATCAGGGAATGCTTAAGGGAGACGGGACTGGAAAACTCCGTGTTTCTGGTCGATATCCCTCCTAACAACCTTAAAAGACGTCTCGTCCGATACCGCATTTATGACCGCATATGTACAACTCCCAATTGTGTGATTTGCCCGGCTGGCAAGGACGGGGATTGCATCACGTGCGGTGTGGTCTATATGATTTCCTGTGAGCTGTGCAGCGAAAAATACATCGGGGAAACGTCGCGGCCGCTCCATGTGTGGATCAAAGAACACTTGGACGGCAAAGAAAGGCAGCGGGAAACAACAGTGCTTGGGGCGCATCGGGTCATGACCCATTTTGGTGAGAGCTTTGATATCAAGGTCGAGATAATGGCTCGGGAGACTGATACCGCACCGCGAAAAACATTAGAGACATTTTTTATTCAAGCTTATGACCCGCAGATCAATCGAAAGGGAGAAGGTCTGCATATAACGCGGGAACTCAGGCCATACGTAAGACTAGCCTTCTAACATCACAATTGGTGGTCTACAGCGTTCCTATAGCCTCTCCTCCTCATTCTGAGTCAGTCGAAGTGAGGCTTATCGGGCGTATCATGTCGAAATCTCCTATCACTGTTGTGTTTTGCCATGACCAACCGCTCCGCTGCTTGTTCTGCTTGGACTTAAAGGCAGGGTTCGCGATGAATTTCGACTTTGGGTTTTTTGCATAAAATTGTCCTATGGTGGCTGCTTATAAGAATAGGAAGAAAGAAACTGCGAAAAAATGAGTGGAAACGGTCGAAATCGAGACATATTTCTCAGGAATGCATTTTGCAAGTGGACGAGTTTCTTTCAAGTCATGCCCCTTGGACGAGTTCTGCGCCGCTCGCTGTTTTCAGAATATTTTAGCATGCTCGCTTGTTTTCTTTTTGTGAAGCTAGTATTTCATTGCTTTTCTTTCTTTAAACTTCCCCCTCTTCTGCTCAATGTCACGTAATCTTATTATCTGGGCGTTTTTAATGTTATTCATTGTTTCAAGACGTTTTTTTTGTAGTGGTGCCTCAATTCTTTAGTAATATTTTTGATTTATTAGATTAGTTAAAATTAACTTCCATTTCTAATCTTTCGGTTTCGTTCTGAACTTTTACCTGTGACAGTTTGTTTTATCCTTTACAAAAACAGAGCTCCACTTTTCTAAGAATATTTTTTTTAGGAATTTATAACTCAATACACATTTTTTTTCTAAAGTTTTAAAAGAGGGAAACTAACGCCTTTGTTTACACTGAAGGTTAATAAAAACTTCATTAGTTTATGAATGCCACTTTGATCTGTCATTTTCGAATAATTTATTGTTGTTTTCTAAGTTAAATCAGCGTGAATATATATTTTAGGCGAACTCTCACGTGTTGGTAACCCAGGCGGACCATATCGGCTCCATCACCAGCCGCCGGCGTCGATGATTCAGCTGACCGTAATGTCGAAATGTGGAAGATGAAAAGGCTATTTAAGAGCTTGGAACTTGCAAGAGGGTATGTTTCTGGTTTAACAAACATACTGTAGGGTCGTGAAAATGGTTAAGTTTACCCCTACTTCGAAAAGCAGCAGGATTTCTCTTCCCAAATGATTAGTTCTAGACACAAAAGAGCCAAAACCGTTATAATTTCCGTGTTTCAGAGTGCAAAAGGGGTGATCTCGTACGTGTGAGTCTGTTAGGTTTTTTCAGCAAGGGAACGTCGATGATTTCGTTAATCATCCCGCCACGTGATCAGATTGCTCACGTATAGAAGACGCTTGCTGAATTATACGGTACCGCTTCGAACATTAAGTCGCGCGTCAACAGGCTTTCCGTGGGCCGTATGCACATCTCTCCCCGAGTGTTCCCATCCCCGCTAAGGCACTCTGTGATTAGTCATCAGGCGAAATTGACCAATGAGAGATGGCCTTCGCGGGGATGGAGACGCTTGGGGAGAGATATGCATACGATCCCGTGTATCACTTCTGTGCAGGGCCGTCTGAAACTGTACTGCAAAGGTAATCATTTTCGATCTGATACCCAGGATCCTGCACTGTAAATCCCTGATTATAAGGGAGCGCATCCATAAGGGGAAAAAAGGTTTGGAGCTGTTGGTACTGAGAAATGACAAAGAACGAGAAAAAAAACTTTACGTAAATAAAGAATTAACGGGTGGCTTCAAATTGGATTGAAGGTGGACGCACCTTCAATTCAATTTGAAGCCACCCGTCAATTCTTAACTGACGTCAAATGAAGAAAGGCATACTCGATGAATCCCTTGAAAAATCGAACAAGGTTTCACACAAAACCCGGCCCCCCTCCTTATCAATTGAGAGTATTTATGCGGGAAGGGGCGGGGTTTGCAAAAAATCTGAGAAGCCATGACGCCTAGGTGGCCAAAGATTGGTCAAATACTGTCATGCTATCTCGTTTCCCATCGCAGCTTACCTATTTTGCTGAGAAAGCGAAACTATCGAGAACGTGGTTTAGGTATACTCTGTCCTGAACGAGTTAGCAAGGAGAGTCCACAGAAGCAGAGCTCCCTCTGCGTCTCTGACGTTTTTGGGGTTACGGTGAGACAGATGCTGTGTTGCGAAACGTTAGAAACGCTGAGGGAGCGCTGCTTCTTTAGACTTTCCGCTTGCCAACTCGTTTGGGACAGAGTATAGCAAAACTAATAGTATTGTAGGGCCTGTTCTAGGACCAGGGATAGGGGTTCTCTACACATCGAGGTAGAAGTTTTCTCGCCTTTTGAGGCTCTAATTCCACACGGGACCAGTTCGCTCGAATTGACTAGCGTACGTGTCGAACTACAAAAGCGGAACAACTCCTTCTTCTGTGTGTAGAGTCCCACGGGAGAGTTGAAATTTTTTGACAAGCTAACAGGGGTCTCATTCATCTTTGCTCCTTCAGTATCGACTGAGATTTTATGTAGGGAGATGGGCGGAGTTCTGTCGTTTGGGTGGCCAGAGGTGCTTCAATGACGGCCGTCCTATCTCTTTTTTGATGCCTTGAATGACGTAAGCGCTCTAGTAAAGGCGTGATGAGTCTTTTATCGTCGCTATCTCAACCACTTTTGAAAGCGTGTGTGCCAGCTTCAAATTACCATAGTACCTTTCCAAACAATTCAAATTCTCAAGACCGTCGTCTAAGAGCTTTGGCTTTATTTGGCGGCAAATAGCCGCCAAATAATGCTCGCCGCGAAATAGCCGCTGAAAATGTCCACTTTCGTCTACTGTAGTTTAGCTTAGTTGAGCCAAGAAATAGCCGAGAAATAGTCTATCAGGAGCCGCTGCGGAGCCTGGGGGGCTATATCTCCGCCAAAACTCTCAGAGCCTGATCTATTTTTCTGTGCGTGAGATTGTGGACAAACTCAGGCACTCAGGGGGCGCTGAGATGCGGATCTGTAGGCCAACGTCTCTGGTTCACGGACCCTATATTAGGGCGGAGCGAGTGATGCGGTTGGTCGTTCACCTAGCAACCAAAACACGCAAGCCCTCTCAGATGCATGCCGGAACCACAGATGCGCCAATACGCTATCCAATGACGCATTTTCTGTGACGTCCTACACAAAAGTACTACCAATCGAACCAAATAGTGGTCATTAGTACTGGGTATTCTCAAGGATCCATATTTCAGTGCCACCAAATGGCCGGGTTGTGTACTGTGGAACCACTGTTACGGATTAAGGAAAGGAGGAGAAGGTCAACATACCCTCTATAAAACGTCGAAGTTCACTACATTCGAGGTGCGAGCGGCGCTCGAGTCGCCTCGGTCTCCGTCCGCCCTACGCTCTCTCACTGTCTCTAACCTCTCCGCATCAGCACGCGTAGGGACCAAGTGAATTTCGCCGTTTTATGGCCTATAGCTTCCCTAGCTCTTCATTTCTCAGCGTCGCTCTATCTCTGTGACAACAAATTCCACACTGAGGCTCTTCAAGGTTTGGTTTGTTTCAATTTCTGCATCAAAATACGTGTGATTTCGTGGTGGAGTGAATAGGGTAGATTTGTTTTCTAGGTCTCTCGCGGATGATAACAAGTTCGTTTCATCATTAATGATGGAAATGAAACCCTTTTCGGAACGCTACAGGGAAATGCTCGAGAAGTGCTGCATAAATTCGTGGTAGATCCACCGTAGAAGCACGGTTCGTTCAGATTTTCTCGACCTCTCTTTGGGTCCAGCAGGGCGTCGTGCCCGATCTCGACGGAGCTGACGACCCTTTTGGTGTCCGAAATTCTCGAGAAATGTCTGAATTTTTCGCGGCCCTAAAATTTTCACGTTCCTTTCCCCATATGTGCACATTTTCCGTGTTTGGGCCGAAAACTTTACGGTGCTATCACACCCTTGACCACTCCTATTTTTCCGCGCTGCAACGGTTCTCGATGTCGGATAAGGAGGAAAACTCAGGGTCGGTGTTCTCGTTGCGTGGCGACCTGAAAGAATGGCCGTGACCCCAGGTGCGTGATCCTAGTGCCCCCTTCTGCTGCGATAGCAACGTTTTACGACTCTGCAAGCCCCCCATCGTTGCGTCCGGTAACAGCCCCACTGGGGATTGACCTCCATGCGGGGCTGAGCTTGCCGTTGCGCCAATATCCGGCTGAGCTACGACCCCTCTGTTGACCAAAATTTGGGAAATTTTTCAATTTTTACGACCCCCCCCCTCGAAAAATAGATGTCATATTAGTAATCAGCGCAGCGAATACCTCAGGACGACTATTCCTACTTCATTTCCGCTTACTAAGTGGTTCGGAGAAAATTCCTTTTTTTTCCAAAAAAAAGTGAAGAGTCATCTCCCCTTTTTAATTATAATCATACAATTTCCCAAAATTTTACGACCCCTACCGTTGCACGTCTTAACCTCGCTCAGCCCTGCATCTATGATTTGTTATACAGGCTGCAAAACAGCGTAATTTTCATGGTTTCCATGCGCACTAGAGGGTGGTTAGAGACAGCGAGAGAGCGCAATGACAATTTTATTCAGAGGATACTTAGAAATATTTTTTTTTCAGGGAGAGGAGGTCAATCTGCACTTCGATTTGCTCGTCTGCGTATGAAAAAGAGGCACAATTTTGTGCGAAAAGTGGCAGAGTGTGCTGTGGAAATGTTTATCAGGAATGACAAGGTGTGAAGTTTCACTGTGGTTTGGCTGTATTGGAGAGTGTTTGGGTCATTTCTTTACTATAGCATAGTTAAAATAACATTTCATGCAAATCCGAAGGTAGAATAGAATCCTTCGTTTAAAAAAACTTTTTAAAAAGTGTATACTTTTATTCTAAAGGTCCATTTCGTCGCCCGGCGGAGCTCAGATCCCTTCCCTCCTCCTTTCCGCAACTCAGCCCCCCCCTTCCGTGCAGCTCCACACCAGCGTCAAGCAATGTTGGAAATTTTGCAAAGTTGGGGGTCGCACCTCCGGATTCCTTCGATTCGCTTTTTTCGGTTTTCAGCTCAGCTCCACCACACGGAATGTTTCCTACTGAACCACAGCGAGTTGTTCAGATTTGCTTTTGATCCGGTGGTTTTTTGAACAACTGCGGCGATTATGATGGCTACTGTAGCCGTGAAGTTTACACTGTTCTGCATTCTGCAAAAGTGAGTTCTTGGAGACTTCTTATACAAGTTTCAGGATTGTTTTGTTGGTAGGATCAGGCAATTTTGATTGTCGATTAGTATACTATCCTTATCGGAACGAAATTCCGGTCCGCAGTTGCAGACAACCGCAGTTGCAGCACCTACACAATGATAATCGTGCTGAGACTGCGTGGTCCCAGCACGGTTAACCTTTGTTCCAGCACGTATTCATCGTGATTCGGGCTGAAACAGCGATTGTCTGCATCTGCGGACAGGAATTTCGCTTCGTTAAGGAGAGTGCAGCACCTGTTTTTCGCCTAGAAAAGCCCTTTCCTTTCTCATAAAAACGCATTTTGGCTCTCTGTCCGTTGACGACAACTTTATTCTCGAAGTATGACCAGTATCACTGTATGTGGTAGATAAACCACCAACGGTGAGGTACGGCTCTGCCCAATACCTGTTCTTTGCGAGATGACATGGATCGTGAATCTGTGGTCCCTTCAGCATGACATGAAGCCATGGTGGCATGCGCGCCACCAATCCATGTCAGTCCACCAAAGCAGGGTACTGTGGATCGGGGCAGGCCCGCAGACACTTGTTACGGGCTTGTGTCGAAGAAGCTACGCTGGTTTTGGACGCAAAATGCTTCGATCGATGATCGTCTTGTGCAATGTCTCAATGGGTCACGATGGAGGGGGCTGTCGTAGAAAAATTTCAAAAAAAATACAATTTTCGCGGTGGGGTTCGTGAGAGTTCTGGCCTTGAATGAAAATTAGGATAGGTGGTCGTTAGGGTCGAGCATGGTTGCGACTTAGGGCAACGGGGGTCGTAAAGTATTTGGAAAATGCACAAAAAATTATTAATGGGGGGCTTGTACGATTTGACCGATATTTACCACAAATTTGAACATTTTCGAACCGTTTTTCACCTTCAAAAAGCTTGATGATTTTTTTATCGGGAGGGGATCGTAAAAATTTTGTCAATTTTCAAAACAGCTTGGTTAACGGGAAGGGGAGTCGTAGCTCCGCCAAAAATCGGCGCAATCGCCTGCTCAACCCTTGGGGGGCACTTTGGTATCGCACTTGGCCCCGCCCATTTTTTCGTGCCGCAACGACTTTCCTGATTTTGGCAGGGGAGGGAAACCCCGGATGGTGCTAGGGCTAAGTGCGGCACAGTGAATGAGCGTGGCCAGTGGATCAGCGCCAGTGCCGCCCCACCTGATAAGACCTCTTTCAGAGTTCGATCAGCTGTGCGACGCGACGGCATGTTTTGAATACAGATCGACACGATCTCGTTCGATGCTCATGGTTATCATCCCATCGCGTCGCACAGCGATCGAATTCTGAAAAAAAAGCAAAGCAGTGAGAACCTAAAAATGCGTGGTTGAGCCCGGTTGCCAGGTTTTATTGTCTTGCAACGCGTGGCAAGCGTGCCCGCATTTGAACGTATTCTTTGAATGTTTCCGCAGTGAGCTCAGAGCTAGTCTGTTTCCGGTGATATTTTTATTTTGTCCGTTCTACACACCGCCTTTGGAAGCCCTGTGTATTCCTCTGGATTTACGACCGCCCCCCCCCCGCGGTTCACCAAAATTTCGGAACATTTCGGTGAAAACTTTCGACTGAAGGAGGCGTGTATCCTCTGGTTGTGAGCCAGATTTACTCTGTTCCCACGCGCGCCTGTGCGGGGCGAGGGTAGAGACAGCGAGAAAGCGTGGGGAGAAGGAGACGCAGCGTACGCGCGCCGACGCACGCGATGAACGGAAATAAATCACACTCGGAAACAGAGGATAAGTGGTCTCTATGCATTTGAAGTAGTCCGTACTGATGAGCCCAATTTCTTATTTTGGCTGTCTACGGATGAAAGGGCGAAACAGCCTCTTTTCTAAATCTTATATATTTCAAATGAAAATATATTTATACAGGTAATCATGGAACGGAACAAGCCTGAACTTCCACATTTACGATTTTACGGATGCGACAATGATGGTTATTTTTTTTGATGCGACAATTAGTTTATTTTTCTCAACGTTCCGCTTCAGTTGTTGGTAATAAAAATTGTTCTTTTTTTGAGAAGTGTTCTTTTTTTATTTTGAGTCATGAGAAGAAAGTGTAGTTCATGGAAATTTCGTATTTACTGGAATGCTGAACGCGGCCCTTCTCAAGTTCTCGAGAGCGCTATAGAAGGCGGCGAGACAACTCAGGCGAGTGGAGAGCCTCTATCCCGAAGGATGTGACTTAGAGAAGTCCAAGGACGATCCGCGGTGCTTTTGCAGGATGGTCCGCAGCCCACGACCGTTTTTGGTAAGATGTCAGTTTCACCGAAGCCGCTCCGTTTAAGCGCCGGCAATGTGCCGTGGAACGTCCTGCCAGCGCCGCGAATCGTTCGACAAGGGCCGCTGTTAATCACGAAGCGCCGTGGATTATCCTCCAGACGCCGCGGACGGTTCTGTTTTTGGTAAGATGTCAGAAAGTGTGTTTTATCTGCAGTTGCACCGAACAACGCACTCCGTAATTCTCACGCCAATATTCGATTAATCGACCCTCCCTGCTGACGTCAGTGTGCTTGGCAGATCGCCCGCCTAGCAGCTCTTACAGGTTGAATTTTCACTGTTCAATAGGTCCAATCCATCTGAGGTAAACCGGAGAAATTCCCAGTTCGGCACAAAACGCTTTCCGAATTCATTGAGAGAGTGGAACTCCTGGAGGGTGAAAATCCGACCTGCAACAGCTGCTAAGCAGACGGCTACAAATTCCATTTTCTCGAAATAAACGACATTCAAAATACACGTTTTTATTGCATACATAGGACATCAACCGATATAGTGGATTTCAACACATAGTAGGCACACGTATACTATCCAACGAAATTCAATACTTCCAGAACAATTATCGTTCGTGACCACCCATGCTTTCCAAGCCTCTTTTCATCGCCTCTGGAACGAACAAAAGTATTCGCTGATCAAAGCTGTTTATAGGAAGTGGTCACGATGGATTTCGCTTTCGATATCTCCACGGTTTATGGGAGGTCTGGTGCCCTATATAGCAAAGAATTCAGAAACAGTGTTTTTGTGCTAAAATAGGTCCTACCTTGCCTATGCTGACTTCTGAGAGTGGAAGAGTTGACCTCTACGAAGGATGCTACCTATCAACACAGTCAAGCGTTAGCAGTACTTCCTTGAGTTGATTGTTTGCTGCTACCACATTCTCAAGTCTTCATTTGTTCACGTCTAGTAGGCGCAAAGGGGGCATGAGGCGTTTCGGAGACATCAGTAAATTTGTTTACTACCGTTGTTTCGCTCGTAATTGGCTAATTTTCTGTGATTCTTTCAACGCCTGGAGCCAAGGCTCCTCCTCGCCCATCATTCTACTGTGGAAAGTCGCAGAGAATCATCACCATGGACGCTGCCTTCGAAGTTGTTATACTCTAAGACGTTAGAATTACAGCCTGTCGAAAAACACCGTGAAGGCAGAACAAAAAGACTTGGAAGACTTCATCTCAGAGGCATTTTTCACATTTTCATATATTCATAGGCTTACCAAACCTACTAAGGATTGATTTGGAATGAAGGCGAGATAGTAATCTGAAAAGTGGTCTCGCTCGACGACCGATTTTGGCATCAGCAAACAATCCCCAAAAATGAGCGCCTCAAAATCGCTAAAAATGCGACTGTGGTGGTCATTTTGAGGAAAAATTTCTTCGGAAAGGGTGAAGGATTGCCTATTAACCCTACCAACTAATGATTTGGGACGGATGGGAGATAATATTCAAAGAATGGGTGTCTTTCGACGACCCGTTCTGAAATCAGAATTTTTCCCGGGAATGAGTGCCTCAAAATCGCTAAAAATGCGACTGTGGTGGTCATTTTGAGGAAAAATTTCTTCGGAAAGGGTGAACGATTGCCTATTAACCCTACCAACTAATGATTTGGGACGGATGGAAGATAATATTCAAAGAATGGGTGTCTTTCGACGACCCGTTCTGAAATCAGAATTTTTGAATGAGCGCCTCGAAATCGCTAAAAATGCGACTGTGGTGGTCATTTTGAGGAAAAATTTCTTCGGAAAGGGTGAAGGATTGCCTATTAACCCTACCAACTAATGATTTGGGACGGATGGGAGATAATATTCAAAGAATGGGTGTCTTTCGACGACCCGTTCTGAAATCATAATTTTTCCCGGGAATGAGCGCCTCAAAATCGCTAAAAATGCGACTGTGGTGGTCATTTTGAGGAAAAATTTCTTCGGAAAGGGTGAAGGATTGCCTATTAACCCTACCAACTAATGATTTGGGACGGATGGGAGATAATATTCAAAGAATGGGTGTCTTTCGACGACCCGTTCTGAAATCAGAATTTTTCCCGGGAATGAGCGCCTCAAAATCGCTAAAAATGCGACTGTGGTGGTCATTTTGAGGAAAAATTTCTTCGGAAAGGGTGAAGGATTGCCTATTAACCCTACCAACTAATGATTCGGGACGGATGGGAGATAATATCCGTAGATTTGGTCTGGCTCAACGGCCCGTTTTAGAACCAGCATTTTCCCCCAAAATATTGATCCTGAACAAATAAGTAAACAAGAAAGGAAAGGTAAGCATATACACCTAAGTAAACGAATATGATAATAATTTCTTTAAAATACTAACCTGCAAGTGGTGAGGAGTGGTCAGTTCTAAGTCTAGTTCAGGTAGGAAGATGGGCGAAAACGGATTTGGTCGAAAAAAAAAAACAACCCTGAAATGGAAATGAATTCAATTAAAACAAAAGAACAAAGCATATATAGAAGGAGTAAACAGAAGGAAGAACGAGAGACGGAAAGACTAGGCTGGTAACCATAAGGGACAAAAAAGACGAGAAATTTGAAAAAAACAGGCGAGGAAAAAACAGCTGAGATTGAATCGACCGACTTTCCAGAAAACGGCGCGACGTCCATCCAAAAGACAATGCCGCCAACAGTTCCGTGATATCGATATGCAATCAGCCCCATCCGGAGGCCGACGGACACCAAGAGAGGTGGAAGGACACCAGCCGACCGGTTCAATTTACTTGTTTCGGAGCGCGCCTTTTGCGATTTTGACTTCGCACCTCTTGAATGAATCCCGGGACCTACAACGTGATGTTGTTAGCTTCTTCACGAGATTTATCGCGAACCCTGCCTTTAAATGAGCGAGACGGCTATACTATTGACTTACCGCGCTGTTTTGTTTACTAGCGAGTTCCTGGCTGGGTGAGGTTCATCTGCCCTCCTCTCTCACACCCACGCGGGGGAAATTTGGGCTCTCGAATCGGTAAGTTTAAGGCGACGTTTGATCGAGTAAGCGCAAATCTTATTCGATCCTTTCAGGCTCTGAAGAAGGAGGTTTCTCCGAAACGTCGGCCATAAAGAAGATATACCAACCTCGTGTCGAGTACAACATCATCAGACATCTTTCTACTGTTCTAATTGTAGGTGAACAATCATTATACACTTTAAACATTCGTTCGTGAATTTATTTTGGTGCTACACCTTCCAAAATTGAGAATTTTTATCACTGCAGGATATTCAATGTTTTCCATTGCTGTGACATGGCGACACTAAATGGCTTGTACACAAAGAATGAATTGGGAGATTGAAATGAAACTTCACATACGTTCATATGAAGAGTCTACCAACAGAACGAAAAATTTTGGGCTTGTAGCAACGCCCTCTCTTATCGAACGACAAAACTTATTGAACAACCTGGTAAAGTAGTGAGATGATGACACCATGTCTGTTTGTGTGGTCTTTCAACTTTTTGGTGGTATTCCGTTGTTTTGCTTACTTGGCCTCAATCTTCTGGAAACACTAGAATCACTCATGAGCGGGTCGTGGTTGACTAGACAGACTCAGCGTCCCTCGGTAGCCGACTAAAGAGAGTGATTTCTTCTGAACGATATGAGTAAGAGTCTTCTGTTGGAAGAATGGGGACAACGAGATTTCTATTAATGAATGTCAAAATCTGTAGAAATCTCGATAGCTGAGGCCACCTACATCGAGAACACCACTGAACGACGTGGGTCCAACTAAACTACTCAGACAGTAGGTGCGGGCGGATCGCTGACTTTTGGCGGGCGGATCGACACCCCCGCCATCCGCCCGCCAGTAGCCAGCGATCCGCCGGGCAGTAGCCAGCAATCCGCCCGCCACTAGCCAGCAAGCCGCCCGCCATTAGCCGGCGACCCTCCCTCGATGTCACATTTTAGTTTCCAGTGATTCCAACCACGACCTCCGTGTGCGGGACCACCCGCCCCTCATCTAGCCGTGGGGACCATCCCCTCAGCTGAGAAAAATTATCATTTGGCCTCTCAGTGATCCTTCAGAGGTGACTTTAAGTCACCATCCAGGATCGGCCTCGAAATGCCGAGCGAGCATTTAGTGCGACGGAGCGCCTTTTATACCCTTCGGTTTGTTTACTCTGAGCATGATACTGATAACAGAAAAGAACTTGTCAATGATTGACAAGCTTCACCGTGTAAAATTTGAGCGGGCAGATCGCTGGCTATCAAAGCAGTGGCGGGCGGATCGCTGGCTATCAAAGCCCTGGCGGGCGTATCGCTGGTACGTTGCGGGCGGATCTCCGCATCTCATAGCTCAGCGGGCGGATCGCTGGCTATCGAAGCCCTCGCGGGCGGATCGCTGGCTATCAAAGCCCTTGCGGGCGGATCCCTGGCAGGTTGCCGGCGGATCGCCGCTTCAGAGCTTGCCGGCGATCCTTCCCGATCCTTCCGCTAGCGTGATCAACTTTCCCAGGTGCCGCTATCCGCCCGCCAAAACGCAGCGATCCGCCCGCTAAGACGACGAGTGGCAACGATCTGCCCGCCGAGGCCACGATGAGCAGCGATCCGCCCGCAACTTGCCGGCGTACCGCGCGAAGAGGCCTTGATTGCCAGCGGTCAGTCCGCACCTACTGTCTGAGTAGTTGGGTTCACAGACAATGAGGCTGACGTCCCACTGTCAACCAGCTGGTGAGCAAATACCAGCCTCAGCCGCAGACCGCTGCCAACATGCTGGCGAACTGCTGGCAGCCCTTCGACCGCCCGCATTGTTGTCAGGCACTGCAACACTTGAAGTCTAGGGCCCAACTCGGGTGGCACCAGAAGGAATTACATACGTGGTAAGGTACATACATATGTACATAGATGAGAACTAAAACTAAACGGGTGGTAGTCTTCTGATTTTATTCGGCACTATGATTTGTGATCTCAATATGGGTGGTCTCAGAGTTGTCGACGAGGTGGGGTCCATAGACGGAACGAGCTAACAAGAAAAGCGCCCAAAGCGGTATCTGCTAAAACCAATTGTATTTTCAGTACCTTTCGAGTATAACTGCCGAGCTGTCACTTGGCACCTCCCATTCTGTATATTCGACTGTACCAACACGCCGAAAGTCAGCAAAACGAAAAGAACAACGTGTCGCGAAAGGGCGATGCTTCGCTCCCACGAGGGCCCAGGCGCGGTCGGTCCCACAGCGAAAGCCGGCAGTGCAGTACGCGAGCGCCGCCCACGACGGTTTGGTTCGATTGGCCTAAAATCGTGATTGGCCTCTTCTGCCACGGCCCCGTGCGGCCGCTCTGTGTTCTGTTCTATTATCTCCTTTCTCGTTACTAGTACAGTGCTACGCTGTGGGGCCTTAGGGCCTTTAGAACACTACTATCCTTCTCTATAATACAGCTGCTCGCGATGAGCAATTTTGATGAACAGTTTATTGGCCAAATCCCTTGTTCATCACTTATTGTTATTTCAGTGGCATTCTCCGGTCGTACCTGGTCCTTCTGTATGAGTCGCTGTTTTATCATATTTTCCTATTTCTATTCTTTCTCATCCTAATCACCTCAGAGTATAAAATAATCTGAATTAGCTGTGGTCTGTTGTGTAAGCAAGAGGGGTATATTTCGCAATGGTACTACAGTCGGAATACATATTGATTAGTACAAAAGTTCCAAGTTGGAGACATCGGGTGTATATTCTAGAATGCGGTACTGTTGCAGTTCCACCGTCGTTATTACAGTATATTGCTTGCTCGGGTAATTAGTCCAGGTTGTATGGTCTTCGTTGTTAGTCCACTGGTCAATTTCCTCGGGGCTAACGTCATTATGATGTCGGACCCGGGGTAACAACCACCGATTCGCAACACAACGCACAGAACAGATCAAAACCTACCTTCACCATCTGGGCACCAGTTAATCGGCCGGCCACTCAGAATCCCTGGGCGATAGTTCATTAAGAGATAATTTGCAAGAACCTGAAAGATTATTAGAGTTTAATTTCAACTGATCAACTTGTGAATTTGGATCAATATATGCAGACGAGGGTCTGGGTGGACAGAGGTTGTGATGTTTGTCGATTATAAGTAGCCGATGTTTACTTTAGGAGTGGCGGGGGGTAAATGGAAAACAACAAAATCATGAGGTAAAGCCTTCTCTCTGATGGATTAAACGCACCACTGGGTAAGAACTGAGCAATGAAAACGGGGAAACAAATCCGTCAAAATCCATTCAAAAGGAGCGAAAGTACTGCGGCATCAATGAATCGGAATGAAGTTCCGAAGTGCGAATTCTAATGCAACGACGTCAACTACACTGATTCAAAAAATAAGATGCAGAAGACTACTGGAGAGATATGGGTGTCTCGAAGGACTATAATGCCTGATTTTGAATACTTATCTAAAAACTCTTCAGCACAACTACAAGAACCTCAAATCAAGTGCTGACAGCCAATCAATGCCGTCCATTCGTCCAACCGTCGATGCATCAGATGGAAACATTCGGCAATTTAAACTCACATCACGCATTACAAATCAAGAATCTACAAGTGTTTTGCTATCATCGACGCAAAATGACTCAACTGTTAGCAAGGCCGGGGAGAAGCAAAAGCCAGAAACCTGGGCCGTCTGGCTGTAGAATATTAGACTCCAGCGGACGAGGATGAGTACTACCAGAATCGAAATCACATGTTCAGAAGGAGATAAAGGGTTGATTTAAGAAACACTGCGTAAACCTTATAGCCAAACAGCTGCAGTCAGGGCTGGGAGCGCTTCCCTGTTAAAGGTCACGATGAAAAGCGTTATCGAAACAAATACAAATTCAGTTTAGTTCGAGAACAGCTGGAAAACTATGAAGGCAGCGCGGTGAAAAACGGGAGTTTCTAGGACCCAAAGATGCCAGTTCGTGCACACGTGCACAGCGTCGCCAAAAAAGATCGCAGTCTCATGCGGAGCAGTCGAAAATCATCGGCATTCAGAGGAAGAAATAAATGCAAATATACCTAATAAAAACAGTTAAACAATGAAAGCAAGCACTTCAGTCAATGTTTTTGACTAGAGCAGTGCATAAGTATTCAAGCAGGTTAGTCCGAAGGTTAATTTAAGCCAGCTGATATTCTTGATATTAGGGATCATCGATGCCGATGATGTGGAGCGGGTTTGTCCACCATCAAAAGACAAGGAAGTTCAGGCTTGAAATTTGGCCCGAGACAGCTGTTTTTTCGCAATTTTTTCCTATAGGCTCTCCTACTTCAAACCCAGAGAAGGGTTTAGATAGGAAAAGAAGACAAGCATATTTGATCGCAACAACTGCCTTTAACCTTAGGGAGGGGTGCATATTGCACGTTGCAGAGAGGGCAAAGGGAGGTTCCTAAACCGAAACCGAACACAAAAAAAGCGAAGTGCATGTTCTGTCGAATTTTAGGGAAAAAATGATACACCCTTTCTTCTGATTTGTCACATCTTCTTTTCCGCTTTTTAAAGGCAGTGGTCGCGCTTAAATATGCTCGTCTTCTTTTCCTCTCTGAACCCTTTTCTGGGTATGGAGTAGTGGAACTTATAAGAAAAAATAACGAAAAAAAACGCTGTTCTAGGCCAAATTTGAAGCCTGTACTTCCTTGTCTTTCGATGGTGGACGAGCATACCCCACATCATCTGCATCGATGATCTCTAATATCAAGAACACCAGCTGGCTTGAAATTAAAATTCAATCAATGAAACTTCGGATTTATTTTCACATCTAGTCAAAAACATTGACTGAAGTGCTTGCTTTCATTGTTCAACTGTTTTATTAGGTAAATTTGCATTTATTTCTTCCTCTGAGTGTCGATGATTTTTGACTGCTTGGCATGAGACTGTGATCTTTCTGTGCACGTGTGCACGAACTGGAAGTTTAGGGTCTTAATAACTCTAATTCTAGCCCGTTTTTCACCGCGCTACCTTCATACTTTTTGAGCTGTTTTTGATCTGGGCTGATTTTCGTAGCTTTTTCGATAACGTTTTTCATCGTGATCCCTGCCTTTAAAGCGAATACTAACAGAATTCAAGTTATTGATAGGTATGCAGATTGTGTTCCAATAACTCATAGTTGTCATGGGCATGTGGATCGAATCTACACCGCGGGTGTGGCTTAGGAGCAGTTCGGCTGGTACACGACGCGCGACGGAAAAACGCTGTTCACTCTCATCGTCCTTGAGGCACGTTAACCGAGGGCAATCGAAAAAAGTAGTTGTTGTTGTATTTTAGCCGTTCCCCTTTATCATTTTTTGCATTTTGTTGTTGTTGTGTCAGACGAAGGGTCAGCGTCGGAATCAATATCATCATCTCCCATTCCGCTCCAAGAAGCAAACAAAAAGAACTCGTAAAAAAACTTGTGTAAAAAGTGCCAATTCCATTGAAACGAAGGTATCAGAAGCAATGCGTCAAAAAATGAACATTATAAACAAAAAACATGAATAAAATGCAAAAAAACTGATAAAGGGAGACGGCTAGACTGGGACAACGATGACTTTTTTTTAGGGACCTCGGTTAATGCGCCCCAAGGACGATGAGCGCGCACAGCGTTTTTCCGTCGCGTGTGCTAGCCGAACTGCTCCTTAGCCACACCCGCGGAGTGGATTCGATCCACATGCAGTTTCTTTGGTGCAACGTTCATTGATTACGCGGGTGGTTACCGATTCTAGGCGAAGATACAAAGACAGCGCTCAGAAGCGCTATCGTTCACGTTCAGAAAAGGATTAGCGCAAGCTGCTGCATTATGACAGATTTAAAATACAGATAGCACAGTCAGTATCATAACTAGCCAACGGATTTTCGTTCATGAGAATGACCTATGTAGAGAGCCGACTGTAAAAATTGAAGACTGCGAGTTCCTGTGAATTAAGCAAATAATCGTGTCTTTCTCCTTGAGGAGTACACTGCACATAAAAACCCGAGTTTTATCGAACCTTCGATGCCGCAACCCCTCAGAGACTCGGCTTGCCGTGCGATATGGTGTTTGTCCGCAGCTACACACCGCACATTGGAGTGGACGCGCACACAATATTAATCAAAAATTTACTTTATTACACAACGTTGGAGGGGAGAAAAGGATTGAAACTGGGGTAAATGGAAGAAGGCAGAAATAGAGTACTTTCGATATATCCAACTAAGGAATTTCAATGTAAATAAACTAAGTTAGAGCGGAGTGAATTTTTTGAACTTGATAAGGTTCTTTTAAATGAACCTAGTTGATTGAAAACAGTATTAAACATAAGAACCAAGAGCACTGGGAGAAAGTAGAGAATCGGGAAAACATTTTAGTTACAATAAGTTTGATATTCAGTGTGAATTAAGGACCTTAAAACTCGTCCTGGTTTTGTCCCGGCTTTGTCCCGGTTTTCGGGGTAAAACCGGCACGAGATTTAAGGTCCTTAAATCACACGAAAAATCGTTTCTTTTGAAGCTAAACTGTTAGCCCGATTCTCCTCCTTCTCACAATACCCTTTGCTCCATGTTTAACACTATTTTCGATCAACTATGTCCGTTTGAATGAACCTTGTCACGGCTAAATACTCACCCCACCCCAACTTTGTTTATTTACATTAAATTTCTAAAATGTCGATTGTTTTTTCATGACGGCGCCGCTCCGCACGCTGGAAACGTTCAACCCCAGATCCGACGAGGCTGCCCGCAGTCTTGAGGTCGACGAAATGCGCCATCCCCAAAAATCAAGGGTGGGCATAAAATATTGACGCGCGCTGCATACCCGGTATACTTGTTATTCGACGATAATTATTCGGATAATGAATAGATTCGTATAATGCCGATTTAAAATTTCCCGGATATTGGTTCGATTCGGATGATGAGTCTTTTCAAATTTTCGGATAATGGATCGATTCAGATAATGCAGTTTTTTCAATGATTCGGATACGAATATCCGGTCGGATAATTTCGGACAATCTCGAAACAAAGTTGAGGCAAAACGATAAAAAAGAAACCAGGTACTGAAGGCAAGCCTTTGGAAACATCCATAATTAAACAAACAGTAGTTCTTCATTGCTGCTGCAGCATGTTAGCATAGAAACTACAATCTTCATATATGCATATTATTCAAATATGGAAAGAACTCTTCAATAACTATATTGTCGTGGTGAGACACAGTATTATACATACACAGGCTTTATTCAGGACAATTAGCTAGTGAAAAGTATGCAAAGCAACTGTACAAAAAACTTCTATACTCCGTTTATCTTGAATTGCACAAAACACGGTCCGCCAATAGTCCTCTAATTGGCCCGCTAGTACCGTAGTGTACGTCTACGACGCGTTCGCGGCAGACCCGGGTGTGCACCCGGTGTGCAGAGCAATCGATTCGTCAATGCCGACACTCGGCCACCCACCCTGCCATCCGGGTCTGCCGAGAACGCGTCGTGGACACGCACACTACGGTACTAGCGAGGCAATTGGAGAACTATTGGCGAACCGCGTTTTGAGCAATTCAAGATAAACAGAGTATACACTGAATAACTAGCCACTTGGTCATCTCACTTGACCACGCCCATTTTTCCGCGCCGCAACGACTCATCCGATTTCGAAAGGAGGAGAAAAACCCTGGGTTGAGGTACTAAACAGAAGGCGGAACGAAAAAATGGGCGCGGCCAAGTGCAATTTTATCCGATTTTATCAAAAAAAACTAACCCATTTTTTCAGAAAATTATCCAATTTTATCCGAATTTCATCCGATTTTATGCAAATTATTGACCCTTCGAATAATGTCTGATTCAGATAATCTCGATTTTAAATTTCCCGGATATTGGTTCGATTCAGATAATGCGTTTTTTTCAAATTTTCGGATTTTGGATTATTCGGATCTCGGATATCCGAAAAGGAGTGATTCGAGTACTATGTACAATACCCAGGGCATATAACCAAACTCAAAGGCACAAAAAAAACAAATTGAGATCTTAGGCGCGATTTCACAAACACTTAAGAAGGCGACCTTCATAACGAATTTTGTTTTGAAAAGTTGACATGAGCAGACACATAGCAAGCAGAAGCCAACTGTTGTGCACACCGTACAGCAATTCGATATTGCACGAATGCGATTTTAATTCATGGAAAAACGGGAGCGCATACACTTATCGCTTTCGTTCTTCTTGCTCGGCTTATGCATTTATTCGTAATAGTCTACTGATTCACTGCAGATTTTTCTTCTCTACATTGCGTTCCAAAACTATAGAGGCACCCTATCTTTTTGAAATTCTCAAACTCACAATTCGTAATGAGAAGAACCTCGTTCAGTATTTCAGTACTCTCCGTACACGTACTCTGCCATAATCATAACTTTCCCCCTAGTTTCTAGTATAAAGATTTTTGTAAAGCTTTTTTGATTTTACGCTGTTTCAGAACTATAAAGGCACTAAGGAAATAGTTGTCGTTTCAAATAATTTCGTCAGAGTCGCTCGTCCATTCGTCACTGGAGCTTGTGTTATCCCTATTTAAGATAGTTTACCGTGAAGTGACGTTCTCTACCAAAGATCAAGTTCAAGTGGAGGTGTTGAAAGAGCCTGGGCTGGTAGTAAACACCCTCGCGTTGTCACAACAATACGAGAAATAGTTCGTGACAAGCAACGACAACGAATACCGATGTCATGTGTTTGTTTCGTGTTTGTCACGAAGGGTGGCATCCTTTGGCACAAAAATCACGACCTTATATAGGATATGAACTCGGGACACTCGCCCAATCACGGCGCGCACACCTACTGCTCCATTTTGGCCTTGCCAACGTCGCCACTCGACACCATGAAGTGATGGAACACGAGCAGCTGCTTGCAAAAACCACAGTCTTACGCGAGAACGGTACCCCGGACACACGTCTCATAGCGGCGCGCACACCAACTGCTCCACTAGTACACTGAGCCGCTCACCTAATCGGGTGCTATGATGGTCGGCCATGTCGATCACTGTGTTATACCTACCATAAATCCCAATGATTGGAGGCCATTGATCGATCCACAGAAAGGCGGTATCAACATTTGAAGCAGTTTCCACTATTATAATCACTGCTTTGAGAACTTTTCCTGTTGTTTAACCACCCATACTTTCGATAGCTTTTGTACTTCACCATGAATGTTTTTATTCAGCTTTTTTTTACTTCTATCAAATCACTATTCCGCTCATGTGAGTGGCTTGTTTATTTTGGTTGTCTTTTCCATATTCTCATTGGTAAATGTTCTGATATTCTCACTTATTATGGTTTTAAAGATTACAGTAAATTCATGCAGGTTAGTGACATTTTGATGTCGCCTCAGAATTTGACTTCTAGTTTTGAATATGAGTTTTCAATATGAAGTTTCAATGCAAAACTAGTTGGAGGGGGCCACTCAAATTTCGAGTGATGATTGAATGGTACCGCTTTCAGAAATCGATCTAATTCCATGGAATTTATCAGAAATTACGAGTGAGAACGTTGTCACATATTTGATGAAGAAAGAAAATTTCAATTTCATGGCCGAATTTTTTTTTCTATGGGTAAATCCTGAGTGGCCCCCTCCAACTAGTTTTGCACCGAACTTTTTCTTTTCTTCGTATAATTAATTTTTCCCAGTTTGACTTTGGATTTTTTTCTGGGACAGATTTTCTCGCAAAACTTCGAAGGCGTTGTAAATGTTTTAACCTTTCCGGAAGACGGAGACTGCTGACTGTAGCTGTATTTATTCGCTATAATAATCTCAATTATTCCCGTCCTGCATAAAAAACCTCTTTTCATGGAAAATGATTTTTATAATAATTGTGAGTTTGGTGGTAATGGGCAGGGATTAACCCGGTTTCAAAAAAGGTTCTATTTTCGTTCTCGTTTCGAAGATTTTTTGGTTTTTAGACTACCGGACGGGTAACTTGAAAAGACTCTAATCCCAGAACGCAAAACATATGTAGAGCAAAAAAGTTGCAAACGAAAAAATATATGAATCATCCAAAAAACCCTTTCGGTATTTATTAAACCTCATCCACGTATGACAATCTTACAAATGAGTATTGACACCATTTTTTATTGAAAGAATCCTTATTAGTTATGGCAAAAGGAGTAATAAACAAATACATCGAAGGAATACCGCTGCAGTCAGCTTTTTTGCCATATAAAAATTATGAAACTGAAAAAAATGCGCAGTCTCATAAAAATCAATCTCACAAACTGGAATCAGAAATAAACTATCAATTTTTTTTCCAAAAAAAAGTAATATGGGAGAACGGAGATTTGGAATCAACAGCAAAAATGTTCAACTGGCATTAAAATGTTTCAAACGCATGTAAAATTACTGTATTATTTAAAACCTTCATAAGTGGCTAAAATAGAACATTTACCTACAAAAATATAGAGAAGAAAATCAAAATAAAAAAGCTTTTTACCTCACATTTGTCAGCAGAAGGCTACGGCATGCCATGTGTTTCTCGGGAAATTTGATCGATACCGAACAATGCAATGTTTCGCATTGTTATCATTGCCAAACAAAGGGCAAAAAACAGCGAAAGGCGCGTAATTTGCATTGTATTGACAGGCGCCGCACACCCTGCTCCCAATTCTACGCCTAAATGTTGTCATGACATTGTTGTACACGAGCGCACGACACTCGCAGCAATCTGCGCACTCCCTCAACCGCGCACTATTTTGTGTCACGCTGTCTGTCGCGTTGTCACGATGTTATGACCACGCGACACTTGTGACAGCTCGAGACAGTAACTGTCGTGACAACAAGCTAGTGACAGTCACGAGCTATGTGTTGTAGAATACGATACGGACCCATAGCTCGCGCCTTTTGGTCGCGACATGTCGTGACATGTCATGACAATTGTCGTCACGACAATGGGGGGTTTACTACCAGCCCTGAGCACTCCATTGGAAAAACCGCTGCATGATTGAGATGTTCCGTCAATTGCATCGGCACACTTGAATGTTCTCAGGCTACATGTTGGACCAAGAATACTAGAGGAATTCCGAAAACTTTGAACTGGGCGCGAATACAGTGGATATGGCGAAAGTTGTAAAGTAGCGCGATCAGCTTCGCGCAGGTCCGTGTCAATCTCTTGCCGGATTTTCCCAAGGCGACTGTCTGAACGTGAATCAAATAAATCGAAAACATTGCCAGAGATACTAGAAGAAGGCCTGCACTGTCGGAAGGACATACAAAAACGGTTCTGGTGTTCACTACCAAGAAGTATCTTGGCAGTTAAAGGCAGTGTTCACGATAAAAAATGTGTTTCAGTTCCCACTAGGAATGGGTAGTGGAGGGGCACAATGTAACGTTGACGTCGAAAGAACGCATGAAAACGAGCCAGGAAAAGCTCCAAAAGAGCCTGAAGTTGCCATTTCGAGCGCAAGGCAAACCTCAAAAGCGCATCACACGCCCACCGACGTGAACAAATGAATGCTCGAGATCGTGAGATGAGCGGTGATTTCCAATCATTCGACCCGTTCCTTCCTTCAATCTCAACTTCTCTCTTTACTCAGGTCAGCTCGCATACATCGGCTGCAAAAGACGGAAGTTACAAGCCTTGGACAACTCGTCCACCATGTTTCCTTAGCTCAATTTTTGAGGGACCATAACTCCGTTCCCAGAAGGTCTCGTACGATTTTGGAGACATCATCGGAATCAGCATGCGGCAGTTTTCAAGATAGGCGAGAAAACAGAAAAACAATTTCCATCGTGAACTCTGCCTTTAAGTTGGTGACGACGTCCTCCTAGAACCTGTACTCACCTCGGTCATTACCAGACACTTTATCGCCTCCATGTGTCTGTAGGTGCAGACGACTCCCATGACTTCCCCTGTTGCCGACTTGATTTGAAGAAGATGCCGTTCTTGTCCCGTGGTCAAAATTTCGAGACATGCTCAATGACGTTTTTTAGACAAAATTGGCTCTACGGTGTCGTCTTAAAAACCCTTGAGTTAAGCTGATTGGTTTCCTACCGTCTCGGAATATCTAAAAAAATGTATTTCGGTCCGTATTTCTGGCGTCATCGAAGTCGGGAGTGGATGAAAATCTTGCTGTCCACGTGAGCCTCTCTCGTTTCGCTCAAATCCAAGGTCGTAATATTCAATTTCTTGGCTAGCTGGCACACATTCTGAACAATAATTCCATTAATGATATCTGAGGTGGGTTATTCAGAGAGATTCATCCAGTATAGAGGCACTACAGAAGCGTTGATGAGCTCTAAGGAGGAGTTCGTAACTTACAAAAGGGAGACAGGCCAACTCTAATATGGAAGTTGTGCAATTTCATGTGTAACGTTGTTTTCGAAGTTGAATTTAACGGGAGAGATCCCGAAACACTTCTATTTGTGATGAAGGACCACTTATTCGGTGTTGTACAATCGTTTAGACAAGTGCCTTTATAGTTTTGAAACAGTGAAAAAAAAAGAAAATTTTTGAGAAAACTGCTAAATAAAATCTTGCGGCGGAATTTGTTGTGGACTAGTGTATACGGAAGAAAACAAGTCGCCAAATGTGCAAAAGAGTGCCCGCAACTATCTATCGGTCTAATTATTCTAAGAAAATAGGGTTCCTTTATAGTTAAGAAACTCACGGTACACAGGTCTTCGTCTCATAGATTTTCACCCCTTCCACAAAGTTGCAAGCAACAAACTGGGCATGGGAAGAGGCACGGGAAGAAATGACAGCAATTTTTTGTTCCAATCTTCTTCTCGTTTTCACAAGCTTATTTCAAGCCAGAGGCATAGAGCGGAGAAAGTTGACATCTTCGCATACGTGCCTTGTTCCCCAACCAATCCTTCCTTCCCTTGCTTACATGTCATAAAACATCAAATCCACGTGAATGCGGCACTCGCCCTGTCCAACGACTTGACTCATCCAAATCTTATCGGAGAATGTTGCCTCCTGGGCTTCAACTCATGTTCCTTCATTTTGTAGCATTTTGGCAGCTATCGCCACACTAGGAACCATACCCGTTTTTTTGTTTTGCTCAAAGGCACAGTCCAACCTCGGAATCGTTTCTCTGTTTTTCTGCTTATATTGAAAACGGCCCCACGCTGATTCCGATAATGTCTCTAAAATCGTACACGACCCTCTAAGAACGAAGTTGTGGCCCCTCGAAAATTGAGCTACGGAAGCATGGTGGACGAGTTGTTCGGGGTTTGTAACTTCCGTCGTTTGCAACCCATGTATGCGAGCCGACCTGAATAAAGAGAGAGGCTGAGAATGAAGGGAAGAACGGGGATACTGATCCAAATTCATAGCTCATCACACCAATATTGAGCTCGAAAGATCGTAAAAGGGGCGTGAGAAAGTGGCTTCCGGATGTGGGAGCCCCAGGGTGGCTTCCTCCTACATCTGGCTTATTCGGAGGAATCAAGAGCTCGCACTTGCTAGATGTTATATGGGGTGGGGATACTCCACAATTATGTGTTTTCCTCGGATTTCGCCCCTGAGCTTGGACTGTGCCTTTAACGCCCGCCCCGTCATGGAGGGGATGGCCATAAAGACGTTTTGATTGTTTTCATTAATGATCGATCATCAATTTCATTCCGTTACATAATAAATAATGCCAGTACTATATTGTGCTACCATGGTGAACACGTGTACAGATTTCGCTTGCTCGGCAGAGTTAAGACACACTTGAGCCACTCCGCATAACGTCACCCTTGGCGCATTTTATAGGCTCCGCATGAGTTTGACGCGCTTAGGAAATATTCATACTCCAACGCCACGCCAGCGCGTGAAGCGCTGGCGTTGAGGGCAATAAATAACGCTTAGGCCTTCACTGGGCGACAAAAATGCTTTCGAATATTAGCGTCACGGTCTCACTTGTCTTTCTCTAGCAAAGAAGCAGGGTCTTCGCAGAGTTAAAGGCACAGGACACCCAAAAAATAACTTCTAGATTCTATGCTTATCTTGAAGAGAGTCACACGCTGTTCACAGTGGTATCTCTGAAATCGTCCATGACCCCCTTTGAACAGAGTTATAGCTCTTCAAAAATGCCTAGATTTTGGGGTGAAAATGCCTAGATTTAGGGGGTGAAAAATCGGTGGACGAGTTGTCTCAGACCTGTATTTCTCTTAATTCGCAATCGTTGCACGAGAGCGAGCCAGGATATTGAGACAGTCGGGCAATGGGCTGACGAACGACGACTTGTTGGAATTCATCCATCCATCTAGCCGCTATCGAGTTCGGAAATCTATCAGGGGGTCGGGCCTGTGGTGGTGAGCGAAGGAGGTTGGGCCTGTCGTGGTCGCTTTGATCTCGCTTATTTGGAGGAAATGAGAAACTGGCAATTGGCTCGTGTTATACAGGAGGGGTCTTCTACACCAGTCACATGAAAATCTCAAAATTAATATCTGAGGGTGCGGCCCCACTAAGGAATACAGAAATAATATATACCAGTAATTCCGTGGCGCCGATCTTCGCTGCGAATTTTCTTCACGATTGATTGATAGCTCATGACAATGATTAAAGGCAGTGTTCACGATGAAAAATGTGTCCCAGTTTCCACTAGGAATGGATAGTGGAGTGGCAAACTGTAACATTGACGTCGAAAGAACGCATGAAAACAAGTCAGGAAGAGCCTCAAGAGAGCCCGAAGTTGCCACTCCGAGCGCAAGGCAAACCTCAAAAGCGCAACACACGCCCACCGACGTCAACAAATGAATGCTCGAGGTCGTGAGATGAGCGATGCTTTCCAATCAAAAGCCCCGTTCTTCCTTTCATTCACAACTTCTCTCTCTACTCAGGTCGGCTCGAATAGATCGGCTGCAAAAGGCGGAAGTTACAAGCCTCGGAAAACTCGTCCACCATGTTTCCCTAGCTCAATCTTTGAGGGACCATTACTCCGTTTCCAGAAGGTCTTGTACGATATCAGAGACATCATTGGAATCAGCATGGGGCCGTTTTCAAGATAGGCGGAAAAACAGACAAACGATTTTCATCGTGAACACTGCCTTAAAGGCAGGGTTCGCGATAAAAACGACTTTTGAGCTCTCTTGGTGAGAATATAGATTAGGCTATCACAAAAGTGAAAATAAGTGAAAAAACCCTGAAATTCGCGGGAGAAACGCTCAAAAACAAAGTATAACGGCTAATTACCGGTGTCGGCCGGCCCCCTAATTAACGCAATTTTCATTAGTGCTTGCTTATCCGACATTTATTTTGCTGTTCAAGTAATCAGTAGTCTCCAGAAATGTTCAGAAATTACTTTAGAAGCAGAATAAAAGTTGACAAAACAGGCTTTTACCCAAATCTCGAAATCGGGGGGCGGGAGGACACCAAGCCATAACTTTCTCCTGAGCGTTTTTCCTCCGATTTCCTACTTATTTTCACTTTTGTGATGACCAGATCTACCTTTCTACAGTGATAACTCAACAACCGATTTTATCGAGAACCCTGCCTTTAAGTGCCCGTCATTCAACAGCTTTTATCTGGACTTTCAGCTAGACTCTGCCAACATATCTGAACATACTGGCTTCTCGTAGTTTTCCAGTATTGTCTGTTGCCATCTTTTTAAGAGCCACAACAGAAATGATAAGCGGGATTCCCCGACCCTTGCACTACCAGGAACATCTTGGATAAAGGTAAGCCCATCCACACGCGGGAACTTCAAAATGAGAAGTAATGACTCAAAAATAGACGGGAGCGACTGCGTGCTCAAAGGCATAGATACCTTTGCAGAGCTTCGCATGCCTGTTAGAGGCAGAAAGGGCAAAGTTAGCAACAAAAGCGTCTTCTGCCTATGGGTTACTTTTAAGCGCTCCAATAGAAATTTCGAGAAAAAAAACTATCTTCTGCACGGCCCATTGGTTCCATTCATATCAAGAAAGTCCGAGAAAGATGTATTATTCTGAGCAAATTCATTTCACCATGCGAATACGTGGACGGTCGGCACGGATCGCACTGATACTGTGCGTTCCCTATATATTGTGCGTTGGTGCAAAACCAGGTGCACGTATGTTATAGCATTTGCGCAAAGACTTTGCGCTAACCTTCTGTAAGGAACGCAAAGTATCAGTGCGATCCGTGCCGGCTGTAAATACGCGCGGTGGTTCCTTTCCGTTAATTGCCGCGCACGAACTCACATGTAATCACCGCGCGAATTTGCACGTTATCGCGCGATGAAACAACTTTGTCCAAAAACGGGTTCCCTAGAGAGGTTTGTCGGACTTCCTAGATAGGAATAGAATCAGTAGGTCGCGCAAAGTGGAATAGTTTCTCTCAAATATTAGATTGGAGCAGTCTAAAGCAAGTTACCGGCAAAAGACGCTTTTGTTGCCAAATTTGTTCACTTCGCCCCTTTTTCATTATGTTACCAGCCAGCTGTATTGTATAGTCTACAGCAATGTTTTTAGGACCTGGTGAGGTTACGGACTAGTTCTAACATACGGTAGTTTGTTAGCGGTATCACGCATTTTTCCGGAACAGTTATGATAGATCGGGGAGTCTGTGTGTTCACCGGTACGACCACATCTGTTGAAGCAATGAAAACAGGTGAAAATGTGAGAGCGAAAGACGAAACTCACCGACCAATTTTAGTTATTCCGAAAAAAATGAGCGATAACTTTATCAGGCTACAGTATTTTAAAGGGATCGTTCGCGCTGGAAATTAGTTTTCATTTTTCAGGCTCAATTTCAGGATTGAGCCCGGTAGACCACACTGGTAAACTTTGGCGCGTCAAAAACGTTGGGCAATGAGGTTGGAAGGCGTCAAAGATGAAGATCCGCCACCAATTCTCACCAGTCATCTATCACTTTTTCCTAGAATATTCGTGCGACCGTAAGACAACATCAAAAATAGTTACGGCACGAACTCCACATGCAGAAAAACTCTGAAAACGACAGTGACGAGGCCTCCAAAAGTAGAAAAACTTCAAAAAAGATTTTAGCGCAAAATTCAAATTCGTATTTACAATCTGTTCCAATTGACTCTGCTTTACAAATAAAGATTTTTCATGGGACCCTTCGACATTTTCGTTCATTAGAGAGGCCAAGCTACATAAAAACATGAAAAAATAATATACGGTTTCCTGCGCGTACGATGCCTTTAAGAAGAATCCGCAACCTCACCAGGTCCTACTTCCATTGCTGTAGACTATAGGTACTTCTCTGTTGCTGCATGGCCACAATCCACAACTGCATTGTCAGTCTCTCTCAAGTATAATAGAAAGGCGCGCTCAGCAATCGGGCCAGGGCTGGGCACGCGTGCCGGGTAACCTTAGGGGGGTGCATATTAGACGTTGCAGAGAGGGCAAAGGGGGGTGCCTAAACTGAACACAAAAAAAAGAACCAAGTGCATGTTCTGTCGAATGTCAGGAAAAAAATAGTACGCACTATTCTTCTAATTTGTCATATCTTCTTCCCCGCTTTTTGAGTCGAACACTAGAAGAATTCAAATTATTGATAGATATGCAGGTTGTGTTCGCAATAACTCAGAGTTGCTGTCAAAGTTTGTTTCGATGAAGGATTAAACACTACTCTGTTATCTTGTAGCAAGTAAGGATTGCTATGGTGTCATGTTTCTTTGATGCAACGTTCATTGATTACGCGGGTGGTTACCGATTCGAGGCAAAGATACTAAGACAGCGCCCAGGAAAACTATCATTCAAGTTCAAAAAAATATTAGCGAACTGATGTATAGCCTAGGTCGCCCATTTTGTGCCGGTCGAAGCAAGGCTTATCGGCCTTATCATGTCAAAATCTTCTTATCACTGTTATACTTTGCCATGACCGACCGCTCCGCTGCTTGCTCTGCCCGGACTCATCCGAGCAGACTAGGATTTATTTCGACAGTCTAAAAGTACAGATAGCACAGTCAGCATCACAACTAGTCAATAGATTTTTATTCATGAGAATACGACTTATGAAGAGAGCCAACTGTAAAAATTGAAGGCTGCAAGTTACTATGAAAGAAGCGAATGACCGTTTCCTCCTCATTGAGAAGTACCCTGATCATAAAAATCCGAGTTTTATCCACTTCGAATGCCGCAATCTCTCATAGACTAGGCTAGCCGTGCGATATGGCGTTTGTCCGCAGCTACACAACGCGCACTGGAGTGGACGCGCACGCAATATTAATTAAAAAATTTATTTTATTACAGAACGGGGCGGAGAAAATGATTGAAACTGGAGTCAATGGAAGCAGGCAGAAATAGGATTCTTTCAATGTATCCAGTATAGAAATTTAATGTAAACAAACTAAGTTGGAGCGGAGTTTTTTTCGGACGTGATAAGGTTCATTCAAATGAACCTAGTTGATTAAAAACACCCACAAACATGAGAACTAAGAGCATTGCGAGAAAGAGGAGAATCTGGCAAACAGTATGATAGCAATAGATTTGATATTCAATGTGATTTAAGGACCTTAAAACTAGTCCCGGTTTTGTCCCGGTTCTCGGGGTAAAACCGGGACGAGATTTAAGGTCCTTAAATCACATTAAAAACCGGTCCCATTGATGCTAAAATATTTGCCTGATTCTCCTCTTTCTCACGATGTTCTTTGCTCTCAGTTTAATGCTAGTTTTGATCAACTAGCTTCGTTTGAATGAACCTTATCATGGCCAAATATTTACACCCGCTGTAACTTTGTTTATTTACATTTATTTTCTAAAGTGGGTACATCCAGGATAGACTACCTTTACCATCTTCCATTTCCTTCAGTTTCAATCCTTTTCTCCTCTCCGTTCTGTAATAAAATACATTTTTTATTAATATTGTGTGCGGGTCCACTCCCGTGTGCTCTGTGTAGCTGCGTACAAACACCGTATCGCACGGCAAGCCGATTTTTTAAGGGATAGCGGCATTCTAGGGGGGTAAAACTCGGGTTTTATACTCCCTACGAATCACATGAATCCTAACATTGTTTCACAACACAAAATAGTTCTGATTTCCACATCAGAACAACCAAACACAAATTAACTAATCCTTCATAGGTTTATGAAAACATTCGACAGGAAACATTAATTATCGCAATAGTAGTAGTTCTGTTGTTGGTTATTGTTCAATTGTTTTGTATTGAAAAATGTTTTACCTTTTGTCATAACTTACCGTCTTACTAACAAATTTTCCTCATGGGTTGTTTTGAAGTTCAGAAATTACTTTACCTTTTTTGTTGCCATTTTCGGAATTTTCTCTATTCAGTGCTTTTTTATATTCTTGTCTATTAAAATCAGGAAGTCAAGATCATGGCTGTCCAACTATTCGGAAAACAGCCGATTTCGATTTCCCATAAGGGGGTGCCTAAAAATTACCGAGCTAAGGCCCTAGTTATACACCGGCGGGACGCTGCGGAAATAGCAAGACAACTATCACTTATATGCGCCCTAACTGCGCTCAGGCATGCCAAAAGGAACAGTAGTCGCAGAAAAACGCGCCGGAAGGCCGCACAGAGCAGTTATACACGCCGCGGCACCGTATACTGCATCCTTACGGGACCTGCCCTGTTGGAAATTTGCCAATTTCCACCAGCTGATTATTTTTCAGATTTAAAATTGTTAAAACAGTACCAAAACGACATAACGAGCACTGTAATGACGAGAGGAATTGATTCTTAGTGCTATTCTGCAAATAAAAAGTGTCAGAAGCGAAAAAATCGATAAAATACCATTAAAAACGCCTGGAAATTTTTGTCCGCAGTATTGCGTCAAAGACGCCGAAGACGCAACATTGCAGACGAATCCCAGATTCACGCAGCAAGCGGCGGCAATGTCATCGCGAGACGTTTTCATTCCGCTGGTGTATAACTAGGGCCTAAGGGGGGTGCATATTCAGAATCGCCATGCCGGGACGTGTGCCCAGCCCTGAATCGTGCGCGAAATCATTCGATCAATAACCATCGTCCTTTCGTTTTCCTGCGCGCATTTTTTCTCGCCAAGCAGCGTGGTTTTTTCCGCCTCCCGTCCAGTGATTGACGGTAATTGTAGTTAGCGTGACACTCACAGTATTGCACCCAGATAGCCCACGGTTTGCCGTCTATGAATCCCAGCCCTGCTTTCGATCAGTAAACAATGATCTACAATGAATTTTCTACTGTGAGAAGAATGCGAAGCGATTTATATATGTGCATAGTATAGTTGTACGATTTCGAAAAAAATGTCGAACGGACGAAAATCGAAATTTTTCCGTTCGAGATCTTTTTGAACGAACGAAAAATGAAAAAATTTCGTTTGAAAAAATTTTGAACAAACGAAAACAAACGAAAAAATTTCGATAAATTTTCCGAAAAATTTTCGAAAACTTCGTTCCTGTACAACTATAGTGCATTGATATATGATAATCCACGATTCCGCGACAACATTTTCAGTGTGAGAAGAATCCGAGGCGAGATTTTCACTACGAAATTCGTGGTGTGAGAAGAATATGAGGCGAGAGCGAGGCGAGACGGCATCTCATCGGGCAGTCACTAGAGTCGCCTCACTTTTTTCCCAGCTTGGGCTACAATCTCCGTAATGAGGCTATGTCGAAGCCGATTTGGAGGGAGTTGCCTCGATGTCACGAGACGGCTCTTACTTTTCATCGAGGCAACTCCCAAGCGCATGTCAGACTGGAAAGCAGCGTTCAGCAACTGGGTGTCAAATCAGCCAATAGATAGTCGTCTTCTCTTTGTTTTCCCGCGTGCAAGTTTAACCGCCTAGCAGGGCAGCGGCTTTTCACTTAAATTATACAGACCAATTGTTATATGAATGGTTCTGCTTCATTCTTCCAAAGCCGTATACTGCAGGCGATTCATAACCCCAAATGCAGATTCTCCACATGTTTGCAGCGATGATCGACAGAGGTTTTTTTAGAAGCCGTCGTGAAAAGCTTCTACTAACTCCAGCCTTTCTAACAGAAGAAGCTGTTCTGCAATAGCAATAATCAATTCCCGTCAAAACCATTATTCCTCATCGGAACAGGTGTTCACATTAACGTGAGTACGCCTCATTACGGAGCCGTTTCGAGAGGAGAGAGTCCCAGTGACGCTCTTCCATTTCATCACTCATCAATCTTTTCTTTCCGCTCATTTTTAGACCTCAGCCTAGTGTTTATATTCGCTTGATCCTCTCTGTCAGCCAGCTGTCCCTCGGCAACTTGCGCTAACCACCGAGAACACCCCACACGCGGCCACCGCCGTCTCAACGCTGAATTGTCGCCAGATTTCACACTTATTCCAGCATTAACTGCTATTTGAGCTACTTAAATAGTTCTACTATCTAAAGATTTTCACTTTCATCTCTCGTCTCCTATATCACATCTATCAGAGTAGTCCGTAGAAATGTTTTCAATTAACGTCCGGATTCACGTATCCAGAACTGTTTGATAGGAAGGAGACTACGATTTTCAACATTCGTTTTCTTTCATAGAATTTTTATTGTTTGCATAGTTTCTCAAACCAATTCGCAACTTAATTAACAACGCTGAACTAAAATCAGACAAAGAAACGTTTGACCTTATTTGTAGTGTCCTCTATAATTCGCTATGCTTATTGTTAATAACGGCAGTTAGCTCATATTATTGTCAGTTTCTTTGAAATATGATTTTGTTAGCAATGTTAAATTACCATTTGGATACGAATATTTCCGGCCCTATCTTCAGACAATTTATATCACTAACAGCAGCGAGCCTCTTCAGTTAGTGAGGCAGTCAGATGCAGTTGATTATTTATCAAGCATGAAGCAAGTGAAATGTATACCAATATAAAACTGATAAGTCTCTATAACTTGTTTCAGTTGAACTCAATGTAAATTATTCGATGGAAGCACTCACGATAAAAAATGTGTTTCATTTTCCACTCGGACTGGGTACTGGAGGGACACACTGTAACGTTAACGTTGAAAGAGCCCATAAAAACGAGCCAGGAAAAGCCCCAAAGGAGTCCGAAGTTGCCGCTTTCAGAGCAAGGCAAATCTTGAAGGCAGTGTCCACGATAAAATCTGTCTCCGAGTTTTCACCGGATATCGAGTGGTCCGAGTCCAACTTCACCAGTAATGTTGAAAAATCGGCTTGAAACAAGCACAGAAGAGCCCTGTACGGCCCTAAACTTGGGTGTTTCGCTCACGCAACGCCCACTCCTTTCAACCGCCTCTGATCCGTGAGCAACTTGAAAAACCATTTTATGGAAACAGCATACATTCAGGGGGCTATAATCCACTCCACTTAAAGGCAGTGTCCACGATAAAAATCATGTCTAATTTTTGGTGAAGATCGGCAGCTGCAGGGCTTAGCGCAACCCGAACGTTGAAAAAACTAAGAGAAATGAGCTCGGAACGATCCCCTACGACCCCAAAGTTGGACACCCGTCAGCTCGTCACACCCAGATGAACTTTCCACGCCCACCGACGTGAACAGATGAACGCTTGAGATTGTGAGATGAGCGATGGTTTCCAATCATTAGCCCGTTCTTCCCTTCATTCCCAACTGCTCTCTTTGCTCGGGTCAGCTCGTATACATCGGCTGCAAAAGGCGGAAATTACAAGCCTCGGACAACTCGTCCAACATTTTCCCTAGTTCAGTTTTTGACGGATCATAACTCCGTTCCTAGAAGGTCTTGTGCGATTCCAAAAACATCATGGTAAACAGCATGGGGCCGTCTTGAAGATAGGCAAAAAAGCAGAGAAACGATTCTTATCGTGAACACTGCCTTTAAATAAACTTACCCTATTTGACAATCGATTACCTTTTCAAACTGAAATTTTGAGTTGGACAAATTTATCGGTAGTCGTTAAGGGAGTGGGCGTTGCGTGAGCGGAACGCTCAAATTAGGGTCGTATAGGGCTCGTTTTTAGCCGTTTTTTTTTCAACGTTTCTAGTTAAAAAGGGCTCGAACCTCTCGATTTCCGGTGAAAACTCGGAGTCTGATTTTGTTGTGGACACCGCCTATAAAAGCGTAATGCGCGCCCTCCGACGTGAACAAATGAAAACTTGAGATCGTGAGCTGAGTGATGGTTTCCGATCAATAACCCCGTTCTTCCCTTCGTTCTCAACTTCTCTCTTTACTCACTGGGGCTTACCTAACATTTCCGGTGGGCTTTTATAAAACCATGAGTTGATAGTTGTAGGTATGGGACACAGCATTGATAATCCGTTTTTCAAATTCCCTAATAGCCTCAGAAATTTACTGAAGATTTCGAAGAGTGTACATTTTGATAGCTTTGCGTAGATAAATTGTCTCGGATCGGGCTGAAAACTTGTTTCAAGAGGTTGTTTTGGGCGCTAATCACGAATCTGAGGCACATTTGTCAATAATCGGAAAAGACATCTGATATGGTCCTAAGCTTCAAAATGGGGCCAATTTCGCTGGAAAATGCCACTTTTGAAGATTTTGAGAACGCTACGATCTAATCGTCTCAAAACTTGTACCTAGGGGTTATTTGCAGTGCTAAACACGAATCTGCAGTCCGTTTATCGATTTTTGATAGATTAGGGTAGGTTACGGTGAGCATAGGGTGGCTTGGCCCAAGTCTCAGATTTCTCTCAAAATGTCTGTGTGGGTGTTATTTGGGACGCCAAACACGAATTTAAGGTTCATTTTTCGAGTTTCGAAATTTCAAAGTAGGCAAAGCCATTTAAAAGGCATCATATCTACCGTAATCTACAGCATCCATAAGCCTAGCGACAAACAGACCACAGATTCGCATTCAGCGCTCTGGATAACCCCCAGTTGAAAGTTCTGAGCCGAATCCGGAACTTTTTTCTCAAACACCCTAAAAATTGGCTGATGGGTACCCTTATCTTTTAACGAAGCTTCAAAAACGTTTATAACTTCGTTCAGAGGTGTCCGTAGCAGAATCCGATGTCAGACTCGGAGACAGCGGAGCAGAGTTGACCAGAAAACATTCATCATCTTTCAAAGGCAGTGTTCACGAAGAAAAAGTTGCACGTTTTTTGCTAAAACGTAAGCTTTGAGTCCCTCTAAGTTGTTTAAGAACGGAAGTGCGACGAAAAACGGCTGGTAAGTGGGTGGAAATCTCGTGGGCCAGCCAACCCATTGGGCCACTCCGCCCACGTCCTATAACAGTTGCCCTGAATTCGTGGTTAGATGAGCGATGATTTTTGATAAAAAGGCCCGTTCTTTCCTTCACTCTCAACTTCTCTCTTTACTCAGGTCAGCTCGCACACATCGGCTGCAAAAAGAGTTACATGCCTCGGGCAACTCGTCCACAATGCTTCCCTAGCTGAATTTTGAGGGGCCATAACTCCGTTTCCAGGGGATCTTGTACGATTCCAGGGACATCATTGAAATCAGCATGGGACCGTTTTCGAGATAGGTGGAAAAACAGAAAAATAACTTTTATCGTGAACACTGCCTTTAAATGGTGGGGTTGGCCATGCGAGGTCCCCTAGTAAGTAGGGGTTAATAAGGAAAAGCCCCCCACAGAACACTCAGATATCGGGGAAAAATCGTTTAAAGAAATCCCTGAAAGACCTGCCAGTGCCTGTTTGCGTGTTTAGGAGAACGCAGACAACGCATGAAACCCGACGTCAGTGAAGTGGTTTCGCGCTTGGAAATCCGTGGGTAAGTGGCTTTGCTTTCTATTTCTTGAGCAAAAAAAACTCTTTAGAAATAATAATTGCTATTGTACATGATGCTAGATTAGAACCTTTCGTGATAAAAAATACTATTCAAAAATTTGGTGCCTGTTCCTACGGTAAATGGACGCAGGACAACTGTTATAGAACGTGGGCGGGGTGGCCCGATGGGTTGGCTGGCCCACGAGTTCTCGCCCACTTTCCGGCCGTTTTTCATCGCACTTCCGTTCTCATTTTTCTTGGAGGAACCCAAAGCTTACTTTTTTGCCAAGAAAAGGCGGGCAACTTTTTCATCGTGAACACTGCCTTTAGCCCTTCCACATGACCTTTTGCTATTTTGGTGGGTTAAGATTTCCGGAATAGCCGCATTGACTGGCTGTTCCGTTTGGTTTCCGCCTGATTTTATCTTGGCCAGAAACAAAGGATAGAAATAACCCTTCTTTTATGATGGATAAGTACGATATTTGGATAGCTGAAGCTAATGCGGTTTGGTACACGCAGCTAAACGAACTCGCACTAAGGTGTCTTTCGGCCCCGGTTACTTCATCTGGATGCGAGAGACTCTTCTCAACAGCTAATTGCATTGTCAATGACTTGCGAGAATCTCTAACACCAGAAAATCTGGAGAAGCTCTTCTTTCTTCACATTATGTGCTGTTATTCGACTTCTCACAAAGTTTTCTTGTAACGATACTTCCTGATTTTGATTCTAATTCTCCAATAGATGGATTCGAACGCTTTTAATATGTGTACATTCGGAGTTTCACACACAGGTGTAATGCTATTTGCATGTATGTAGTGGTAGAAACATGAAAATTTTTCTTTTTGGTCGCTTTTTCAGAATCTGGAAAACAAGAACCTTGTGTGAAAGACGTGAAAGAATACCTAGACAGAAAAGTAAAGTCACAAGGCTGCACAGCGCTGACTGAGGTCCCAAGGGAAAAATTGTCATGAGCGGAATGATTTTGAGGTGAGAGTGGAGATATTGGCACGAGACATACCCCACCAGACATGCTGGATCTAAGCTGGAGATCGGAATGTCAATTGGGGGGGGGTAGAGGAACAAAGGTCTTCATGCATACCAGGTTGTTCAATAAGTTTTGTCGTTCGATAGGAGAGGGCGTTGCTACTAGCCCAATTTCTTTTTTGTTTCGTTGGTACACTCTTCACATGAACGTATGTGAAGTTTCATTTCAAACTGTCAATTCACTCTTCGTTTACAAGCCATTTAGTGTCGCCGTGTTACAGCAATGGAAAAATTGACTATCGTGCAGTGATAAAATTCTTATTTTTAGAAGGTGTAGCACCAAAAGAAATTCTCGAACGAATGTTAAAAGTGTAAAATGATTGTTCACCTACAATAAGAACAGTATAAAGATGGGTTGCTGAATTTAAACGTGGTCGTACAAGCCTTGAAGACGATCCACGTGAAGGACGTCCAAAAAGCGCATCAACACCAGAAATCATAGACAAAATACTGGATATGGTTTTGGAAGATCGTCGATTGACTGAGAAAGATTTAGTAGAGGCTCTACACATCTCGTTAGGCAGTGTAAGTCATATTTTAAATGAAATTTTGGGTTTTAGAAAGCTGTGTGCACAATGGGTGCCGCTTTCGCTAACAATGGAACAAAACACATTCGATTGCGACTTTCTCTGCATTCGGAGCGTTTTAAAAAATATAAAGTGAATTTTGTGCGCCGATTCATCACTATGGGTGACACTTGGGTCTATCACCATGGTCTTGAATCAAAACAAGAGGCTAAAGAGTGGTGTGAACCTGATTGTTCAGCTTCGAAACGAGTTCGTGTCTGGAAATCGGCCAAGAAGGATATGGCATCAGTTTTTTGGGATGCGAAAGGAAAATTGTTCATGGATTACTTGCAAACTGGTAAAACAATTAATTCTGAATATTACCGCAACCTTCTGGACCAACTGAAAGAAAAAACTCGTGAGAAAAGACCCGGTTTGCAGAAGAAATTATCCTTTTTCATCAGGACAATGCACCGTGTCACGCAAGCATTTTGACAATGGCTAAAATCCATGAATTAAAGTTCGAATTGTTGGAGCATCCACTGTATTCCCCAGATTTGGTCCCCAGCGACTTCCATTTGTTTCCAGAACTCAAAAAATTTATGCGTTGCAAGCGTTTTTCATCAAATGAAGAGGTCATAACGGCTGTTAAAGCGTATTTTGCAGATCTTGCAAATTCCCACTTCAGGGATGGGATCCACAGATTGGAGGATCGTTGGAGCAAGTGTGTTAATGTTTAGGGAGACTAAGCTGAAGAATAAAGCGTATTTTGAACCATAAAATTGTGTTTTTCTTATTGAACGACGAAACTTATTGAACAACCAGGTATCGTCGGCATGGATCTTCACGTGGCTTTGAGTTCACTACTGAAGGTTGGCGCGTAATCGGTGCCGCATGCTATCACATAGGTGCGACGAGTTTGCGCCAACTTCCAATGGTGGACACGAAGTCTCATTAGGCTTACTTTAGAGCAGGGCTGTGCGGAACTGTTCCGTTTCCGATTCCGTTTCCGTATTTCCAGTACTTTTTGAGCTGTTCCGTTCCGTTTCCGTTTCCGGGTTTTTGGGCCCGGAAACGGAAGAAAATAGTACTACAAGGGGAAAGGTCACGCCTCCCCAGCGCACAAAGCCGCGGTACCTCTGCGATGGTCACAGCGTGAGTCTAATCCTGATCGCTTGGATGGGTGTCCCGCTCCTTCCAACCGTCACACGGTATACACCCTCCCCCTCCATCAACGCGCAGAACGATCCCAACGTGGGCTTGACGATAGCGGCTACAGAAGGCATACTTTAGGTACTGTTGCGCGGGTGAGTAAGTTGTGTTATCTTGCAGTTGAACCGTGGTTATTAGTCTCATCTCAGTTGGAAACCATCTTTACAACTCTTTATCAAAATTTTTCCGAAGAGCTGAACTGTTGGCTAGCCATTACCCTTCCATGCATCAGTATCATACTTTGTTACAATCGAGTCCTCCGATTGAGGGACCAGAGAGATAGAAATTTTCCTCTTCGTGTCTCTAGCTACTCGCGCACTTGCGGGGTTTAACTTCGCACAGCGCCATAGAAATTTCACGCCATAGCCCCCAACTCCTCGTTTTCAGCAGCACGTGCTGCCAACGCATGCTGGGTTTCGGCCACTTCTCATCGGCAGCTTGTGCTGCACCTAGCAGCACCTATTGCTGCCTACGAGAGGGTCAACTCGATGTCGGCCCGGAGTGCGACCCCTCATTACATGTGTTGCTAGCAGCAGCACGTTATTCAAATGAAGAGGGTCTTTGAGCCACCACCTCTTCCTACCGGAGCTAGAGTTGCGATCCTTGTAATGGCTCGCAGAAAGGACGCCAACCTCGCCAAGGTACGCAACAAAGGCATGATCCTCGCCTCGGTCCACTATAACAAATCTTTTCTCGTAATGCGCAGTAAGGACAACTCTTCAAGCTTCCAAAATTGATATCCGGAAAATTGAGTACTTGAGATCACCTTCGGGGTCCGGCCTTAAACGGACAACTGCTCTCTCAACAATGGTGGGTGTCATATGTATGTACCCGCAGCCGTCGTAGAACACCGACTGGAAAAATCAGTTGAAGGTAGAAACTCGACATCAGAAAGACCAGCAGCACTCTAGAAGAGGAGTTGCTCGAGCAGACATATTTTCGGCTCACTAGGAGAGCTTGCAGCAGCAGCACCACGTCTTCCTTTCATGCTTCAAATCTATTTGTACTCGACTTGCTTGCCGTTTTAGACCGTCGCCCACTGGTGCTTGAGGGATTAGATCGAGATCACAAGCTACAGAAGTACATCTGCATGCCATGAGCAGCGACGAAACCTACCATTTAATTATACCACAATTTTTAGTTCACTTCCGTTCCCGTTTCCGGATTTCCGTTTCCGGCGATTTTCAGCCACTTTTCTTCCGTTTCCGTTTCCGAAAATCTTGAAAATGATTTCCGCACAGCCCTGCTTTAGAGTTCCATCGCAGTGCGGCGCGAGGGGATGTCCTCTATGGGCATCGATCGTTAACGCGCCGCTCGTCGATTCGCATGGGAATTATGAAGTCGTGTCGCGCCGCAGTGAAACTCTTAAAACCCCTTAGGATCCATGCCGATGTTATATGTATACAAGGATCTGAATAAGCCTCCAAATTCTTCTTTCATGAAATTTACTCTCTGCTTCAGTCTCTTGTAACGAAATCATGTCTCTCTCCCAGTCTGATAAATACTTTCGACTCAAGTCCATCTTCTCTGTAGAAAAAAATTCCGACACACTTACAGAGCTTTATGTAAGTACGAATTTCGGAGAATTTCGTATCGTTAAAAAATACTATGCTATCGAAATTCCCCCTTCAACTTGGAAACATTGTATTTGCATCGGAAAGTGTCTTCTCCTGTTCGAAATTCTTCTACTCCGGTTAGAGAAATTACTCCGTTTTTACGGCGGCTTTGTGACAAATCGCTTCGAGAGCAACCGCTTCTGCCAAGTTTTTTATTCAACAAATGCAACTTGGAGCTTTATGTGTATAGCTTCATATCCACTGCTTCCATGAGTTTGGTAGCTTTTATCTGATTTCCATGTTCTCTCATTGATTGTGGAACTCTTATTCATACTAGATGTCAACAGATTCTTACGAGTTCACTTACAATTCGTTATTTTCTTGGAACGTCGTATTCTACTACATTCTTTAAAGAATCAATATTAAAGCACAATATTGCATTTTAATATTAAACCATTCACTGTTATTTTTCTTGTTTCTCTTCGTGTTGAATTAATCCTTTCGTCTGTTTACGTGCAGTAGTCGGCGGCACGCAGTAATGGTGCGCGCTTACTTCGGGAGTTGTGTGCGGCCTACTGTTTTACGCAAAGAGACTATAGAAACAGACCTAAACAAAGATGATTTCGCCTCTTAGCCCTATATTATCATGAATAATCCCTTAACTGCTCTTTTTTTAGTTCCAACATTCTACCAAAGAGTCGCTTCTTGTCCTAGCGTTTCAAGCCTTCAAATCTAGGCGATACTCCGGTTCATGTTCCGATCTTATGAACATGGATGCAAGCAGTATACACCGACTCTCAGGGTGAGCGCATTTATGTGAACTGTGTGCCTATTGATGCTCTCATATGGGAACGCTATTGTTTTTCACTAGTTACACTGAATTTCCACAGTCCAAAATCTCACTTAAAGGCAGCAGACACGCTCAAAAATGGTATCGATTTTATGACATAAATCAAAGGTTTGGAGCTGGTTGTATTGGGAACTGACGAAAAAACGAACGAAAACTGTGTGCAAATAGAGGAGTAACGGTTATTTTGTTATCAGGTGAGAGTGGACGAGTTTTACGGCGCGCAGTTGAAACAGCGAATATTACTGTGCTTATCTGGGTTAAATTCCGGTCCGCAATTGCGTCTCGACACGCTTCGCGGCCGCGCGCTTTCGAGTCGTAAGAGTTTCCAGCATCGCAGCTGCCAATTTGTTGACTCTAGGTAGGTTTTAGAAAATGGAAACTAAACAAAATTGAAGAAAACTATATAAAAAAGCCATATCGAGTCGGCTTTGGAGCTGGAAACTCGATTGACTCTAGCGCGTGCGGTCGCAAAGCGTGTCGAGACGCAATTGCGGACCGGAATTTGCCCCAGATAAGCACATTAGCTACAAAACGGTTGAGATGGAAAAGCCGATATACTCTTACAGCCTAAACTGGAACGTTCACCTCGTTGGATGCATCAAAAACCAGTCAAAGGGACCGTATTAGTACTATCAATGTGGACGAGTTTGTATTTTCGGGCGGGGTTGCAGAAGCTTAGGGGCGGGGTTGCAGAAATTTTTCGATTTTCATTGCTGAAATTTAGTAGTTTTGACTCGTTTTTGACGCTTGCAAAGGCGTGAGCAGCCTACTAGGAGCCATGCGACTTCAGAAACGTAGTTATCTCAACAACTTTTTCGAGCGTGTCTGCTGCATTTAATTATGTATAAAAATGCATGCGGTGTTAAGTTTTCAGTGGACTTACGCTCCGCTAACATACATATTAAAACAGATACATGCTATAAAACGGGGAAACTCACTTGGTTCCTACGCGTGCTGATGTGGAGCGGAGGTTAGAGACAGTGAGAGAGCGTAGGGCAGACGGAAGCCGAGGCGTCGCGCGCGCCGCCACGCGCCTCGATTGATGTGAATTACGACGTTTAATAGAAGGTATGCTAATTCCGCACGTCCGCAGTAAGACATCCATCCTATCGCACGATATCTAGCAGAAGTGAGCACGCGGCACGACCGCACACAGCCGGTGAGGCTCGATCGCGTAGCCCATTACAGCGGTGTCAGAGTTGAGCAGCCTTCACCAGGCAATTGGTATCATATTTTAGTTGGTTTGGCTACTAGTGATCACCCCAAAGAAAGGTTTTCATCATATGTATCGTGCTATGTAGAATGATACTGGGAAAAGAAGAAGGGTATGGTCAGCCTGGGCAACGCAAATAAGGGGTCTGCAGAGTTGCAAAGACCGGTGACTGGTCGCCGAGCGTCAGCCTTGACTCGGCGACAAAAATGTTTCCGATCATTGTCGTCGCCGCGTCGGTTGCCGCTCGCTGGCAGTGACGCAGGGCCGTCCCGGGGTTAAACCACTCTGCGGTGCCCCATCGTCGCCCCTCACGCCGCGTCGGTTGCCCTCGTCTCCGAATGTAATCGATATTGCATCACCCAGCTCTGAGCGTCGCTGCGAACAGCGCCACAACTTTAACTCTGCAGACCCCTATAACCGAAGCTATTCTGTGGCGGGCCGATTCAGGTGCCTCTTTGATCTGGTACGAACCACAGGCGTAAGACCCAGGCCCAAGGAGCGAATGGTAAACCATGCACCCTGTTGACATGTATCCTTAATTTAGCTTATTCAGGGTTGTAGGCAAATTTCGCAAGAATATCTTTGACAGTGATCGGTACTATTCGAACAGAGATGTAAATAACGGTGGAAATATGGATGGGGGAGGTAGCCGTCCTAGTGATCGGAATGTTAAAGGCAAAGAACATTATGGCAGCGATGTCAAGAGCAAGTGTTTCCGAAATCTTCATAAAATTTTGCGTCGTATAAAGTCTTCAATTTGAGAAAAATACGTTTTTAATCTCTGAGCCGATTTCAGTTTTTGATACAATGTTTCTGTCACTAAAAGCAAGCAGTTTTTCGTTCATAACTGTTTTACCCTAGAAAATAGACTCCTAGCAAAGGCTGTTCTTGGAATTGCCATAAAATTCTGCATCGATTAGCGTTTTTGTTTTCAAAACATACGTTCCTGTTCTTCCAGCCGATTTCAGTTGATAAAGTGTTTTTTTTTTCGCCTGAAATTTTCGTTTTTTCGTCCATACCTTTCTTGTGCTTAGATATAGACCTCTGGTAATGGTTATTTTCGGAATTTCGACGAAATTCTGTGTCGACAAGTGTTTCCAGTTTGGAGAAATATTCTCTCGATCCTTCAGCCTAATCCATTTTACGAAACCGGTTTTTCGCCTTGGAGATAGGAATTCGGTGAAGACTGTTTTTGAAGCCTCGAAAATTCGAATGATATACTGTGCTTGTCTGGGCCTAATTCCGGTCCGCGAATGCGTCCCAACACGCTTTGCGGCCGCATGCGCTAGAGTCGGTCGAGTTTCCAGCGTCAAAGCCGTCTCGATAAACCTTTTTTATACAATTTTCTTCAATTTTTCTTAGTTTCCGGTTCCCGAAACGCACCTAGAGTCAATAGATCGACTGCTGCGGCACTGGAAACTCTTCCGACTCTAAAGCGTGCGGCTGCAAAGCGTGTCGAGATGCAATCGCGGACCGGATTTCGGCCCAGAGAAGCACAGTATTGGGTTCCTAACCTTGCTTGCTCCATAAGCCAGCCAGGTCGGTCTAGCCGAGCTCTATAGTAATCTCCATACGGTGCTCTCGCCTCTATGGTGTTAATAAGAGACGCAGAGTTCTGCTGGAGCCATAAACGGGGCTCGGCTCCACCAAACTTTTCTGGCCTATGGAGCAAGCAAAGTTAGGAACCCGATATATCATTCGACGCAGAAATTTACGCGAACTTTAAAAACAACCCTCATCACGCACTATCTCCAACTGTTAAAGAGTTATGGGCGAAAAACCGGTGTTTCGTAAAACGAAATAGGCTGAATGATCGAGAGAATATTCTTCCAACCTGGCACACAAGTCGACGCAGAATTCTACGGGAATTCTGAAAACAATTTTCACTAAAGGTCCTTCTCTTAACACAAAAAAAGTTATGGACGAAAAACCGATAATTTCAGGCGAAAAAATTGCACTTTCAAATTGAAATCGGCTGGAAGAGAGCGAGCGTAGGTTCTGAAATTGAAAACGCTATTCTATGCAGAATTTCTTGAAGATTCCAAGAACAACCTTTACCAAAGGGCTATCTTTTAGGGTAAAAACGTTATGGACGAAAAACCGGCTGTGACACCCACCCAATCTTGAACATGACTTGCATGAGTGTTGGGTCACTTTCATTCTTTTTTCGGGGCGCTTCACCGGTTGTCACCGGTATTCACTATGGTGAAGGTTCCCCCTTCATCTGCCCAGAGTGCTGAGAAATGTTGTAAAATTCCTTGTTCGGATTTGGCCATCAACGAATTTCGTCGAATGTTGTGAAATTGCTGCAAATGATTTGAAGGTCAACGAAATAATAAAAATGTTGTGAAATTTCCTATATTCGATTTGGCGGTGAACGAATTCCTTTAAATGCTGTCAAATCGTTTCAAATGGATTTGGCGGGAGCTCTATAAATAATCAAAGTCAAATCACGCGCCAGAAGGAATAAAGCGTCTTCTGATCATAAAGGCCAAACCCTGACTGTGACGGTCACACAAGCCACCAAGTCAGACAATCTGGCGTTTCTAACACGCACTGAACCGTCACATTTCGACCAGTGCGGGGTAAACGGCAGAGATCCTGCACGGCTATTCCGGTCTGCGTTTAACGCCTGCCGAACCGCAGATTCCTCCGTTTGGCTGGCCATGACCTCACTGCTGCAGGGACGCTCGGTGTTACGTTTGTACACGATTTACCAGAGCATGAACATGTGTGATCTGCCAAATCATGTTATCGATCACTCCACAATTGATCAGGCGCGTATCAGCAGCAAAGCACATACATATATATGTATGGGACCTCATCCTGGAGAGAACGCAGTCGGCCTTTCGGGGCCGCTCCTGACAAGTGACTACGAGTTACTCTCTGGACGATTTTTCACCGCTGAGGTGGTCTCCCTCACGGTCCTCAGCGACGGGAGCTCCCTCGCTGTCGACCGCGGCGAGGATGATGTCCCTGTCGCGGACCGTAGTCGGGGTGACTCCTTCCCGCCAGCCGTGACATGAATCGTGTCCAGGGATGTGCGTAAGTTTTATAATTCATTAGCTGTGAGTCATTCAACCGGCCAAAACCCTCGTTAGTCGTTAGTCGTCAATCGTTTCACCGTTAAAAATCTAGGCTTTGGAAGCAAGCACAGTGGAGGCGGAAAAAAACTCTTATGAATAGAAAAAAGGAAGGTTTGAAGAGATGTATGTTTTCCAAAACATACACGGCCATTAAAGACACAAAACATTCATTGTTAGAGAATCTAGTTTAAACTGCAAACCTACATATACATAATTAAAAATATGCACGAATGCCTAATACTCGAAAGTGTGTGTCCATCAATTTTTGCAATTTTTTTTCCGGCAAGAAAAGGAACAATATGGGAAACCGAAAAAACCTAGAACCCTTTGCTTTTTTTCGAGTGCAAAATTTGCCATTCTGCGCTATACGATGTGATTTGAGATCTACCCGAAGGTGGCAACACGGAGAACTGCACAGACTTTGCACTAACTGTTCTGTGCTCAGCGTCGCGAGACGGGCTTTGTCTAAGGCTTGTTATCGTAAGGGGGAAAGGTTGGAAGACTTCAGCACCCAAACAAAAATTTTAACCCTGAGAGGTACCAGCGCCATTCAATAGAAATCCCATATCTCGAAATTGTGACTGAAAACCCTTTACAATTTAGCCGTCACCCTTTACAATCCAATCATCGGATACAGTTCCCGTCGTTGGGCAGTTGTGACCTGCAGGCACCGCTCCATATTATCACCTCCGATAGGGCCCTCTGCAGTCTGAGGGATCAGGTCAGTCAGTCTGAGTGAACGACACTGTGCGTGCCACCTTCTGAGTTGCACCAATAAATGGAAAGATGAAGGAAGCTCGGATGAGATGGGTTGGACATATTCAACGACAAGACGCTAGTTCCGTGGCCAAAACTGCACTCAACTTGGAGGTGGCTGGTGTCAGGCCGCGAGATAGGCCGAAAACGCGCGGGCTCGACCGCGTGAAAACCGACATGGCTGAGGCACGACTCACTCCGGAGGTCGCAGCTGACAGGAATAAGTGGAGGACAAGAACCAAGCAAGCGGACCCTACGTCAACGTGGGACAAACGCTAGGAAGAAAAAGAAGATAGGGCCCTCCGCGAAATTCTCCGCTGGAGCCGGTCAGTGCCGGAACCGGTTCAGTGAGCTTGCCATAAGTAGCGCGACCGACGCATAAATGCTGCGCCTAACCTTGCGGAACGTTCGGTTGGGATTTTGATGTGGGGGTTCCAGAATGGAGAAGCAGTGTCAGTAGAATGAATAAGTTTTGGAGGCTATAGCTATGTCATACCATTCACCTAGAACAACTAACAGGGCAATACGTATCAATCCTGGTGTAAGCCTTGTTTTGGAGCACGATTTGAATGACTATTGATTTTTGAACGAATTTTGGGTTTGCTTACGAAAATATGTTTAATTTCGTTAGTCGTTACTCGTAACACTCAAAAAGCCCGGTAGTCGCTGAACTCGTTAGTTGCAATTACGGACATCCCTGGTCCGTGCGTGGTTTGACTGGCTGTGATTATTGTAGCCATAGTTTGCGCTAGCCACGATCGTGAATCATTCTTAAGCTAATAACCATGGCTATCTCATTGTCAGCGAGAAACGTTGAATAGCTGTGGTTAGCGCTCCGTGATTTCTACCCCTGGTTGAAACCCGGTGCACGCATGTTTTAACGTGCACCGAGTTCGCGCCAACTTTCGACAGGTAATCAAAGGTATCAGCACTACGCTTATTTCGTTTGTCACCTAAATAACAAAGAGGTTGAGAGAGGCGGAAAGAGAGAGGTCGGGGAATTGAGAGTTCGTGGACGTTGAATAAACAAAAAGGAGGTTGATAGAGTGGAATGGGAAGGCGAACGAATGCCATCCTAAAATATCGACTGTGGTCCGCCGAGAGATCAATATTGAAAGACCGCACATGCGCCGCTCGGTGGTGGAAGTTTAAACGACCCCTTACGCACCAGCGCGCGGAAGGGCCATGCCAGAGGTTCAGAAACACATGGCTAAAGACAGAAAATATGGTTTTTTCAGCTTGTTTGCGCAACTCTCTCTTTCACAATTTGCCTATGCGAATTCGCTCTAGCGATTTATGAGTACTCCTCCTCGCGAGGAGGAAATATCGTTGCCGCCATCTTTACAGGTAAGTTTCTCCTTTTTAAGTAACGTCTGCCTTAAACATCGTGTCATAGGGGTTTTCTCTATCCACGGGTGCATTACATTGTCATACTTTGTTGGTATCATTCGACAAAATCCATGCCTTCTTGTGCCTTTTTTGACTCTTCAGGTAAGCTTTTATTTGGAACACTAGATAATCTTGCTATAAATATGAATTATTTAAGCTAATATTTATTACAACTCTTGGTTTACTGGTAGTTGTTTGGTGGATAGCCACATTGTTAGCCGCATTTGACCTGGTGCACTATAGAAGTCCAGTTGGTGAGCTTTTCAATTTTGAATCTTCGTCCTACCCAGACATTCGCTGTTATGAACTCGATACCAAAAAGCAGGGTAGTTATCAACCGCCAACCAATAGGATGCCAAAATCGATTACCGCAAACCAAAGCGCGGCTAAGTTCGCAGTGTATTGGTTTGCTTTAGGGTTGGTATTGGTGGAAACAGGAGGCTGTTATGAACCGCCAACGGATACGATTGTCTGTTATGATTCGCCAACCAAAAACGTCTTTCCGAGTTGACGATCAGTCCGCTCGCTTTTTATGCTGTAAGCGTCTAGCGTCGTAGACAAAAATAGTTTTCAATGATTTCTGTTTATTGCTATTATTTATGCCTTGTTTCTCTGTTTTCTGCTTTTATTAGCCTACTTTTTCAACTTTCTCACTTCTTGCTGTGATTATTGATTAATTTCGTCTAACCTTTTCTCGTCCTTTTTCTTTTACACTTTCTATTTAAAGTGGGTTATTCTTGAAGTATGGAATATTATGTTGTATCGATTCATGAAAACAATACGTAGTATATGTTTTGTTTTATAAACAAAGACCGATGTCATACTGTTTTGTAGGTATTTCTGTAGAAGTTGATATCAGGGCTGTGCGCAACTGAATTTGGTAATTTCGTAAATCGTAAATCGTAATTTTTGAAATTCCTCGTAATTCGTAAATCGTAATTCGTAAATCGTAACTGATAATGAGTAATAAATAAATAAATAAATAAGCCCACATATGACCCAAACCTCATTCGATGTGGAAACACCGTAGCATTTCAGTGATGAGGTGTTTCCATATCGAAGTAGGCAGGAGGTTGGGTTTCAAAGTGACATTTTTAGAGCAGCACTTGAATAAATATTCAGTTTACATACGTGGGATAGGAACGACTTTAATAGGGAAAACGGAAACTCTAAGTTTTATTAAGTACCACACCTGTGCCAGGTTTCGCCCAACTTTTGAATACGAAAGCATAGGGAATCATCGCTCTACCAAACACAGTTCAGTTGATGCCAAGGAGGGCAACAGTGTGATGAGAAAAAATTTACGGTTGGATAGTTTTAGCCTTACCCTTTCGAGGAAGGATGTTCGGATAAGGTGGCCATCCCAAAGGGGATATACATCTACCAAACCACTTCTTCACGCAGAAAGCGAGTACGCTCTAAATTTGTCAAGCGTTGCTCTGAACGGAGTTATAAGCGTTCCTCCACATGAGCGTAAGTTTGTTGGGATGGAGACGGCGGTCTTCTTCTTCTTCTTATCGGCCACAGCAGTTTCTTCTCATAGGCGTAGAAAGTCAGCTACACTACACGGCTTGTTCCACATATCACAAGCAGACAGAGAAGTATGTCTGGCGGAGCATGAAAACAGACGCAATGAATCATGTCCAGTATTCTGACAGTCAGGACATTTATCTGGGACCGACTCGTCAATCCTGTGTACGTAGGTATGAAGAATGGCCGCAACGTAGACCTGCCAGAGTGACCCGGGAGCGCCTTGGCAGATCTTCCTTACTATCATCAACCGTAGGAGGCACGGCACCAAGGATCGGGTTGGAAGGGGCGCAGGTCAGGTACTCAGACACAAATCTAGTGTGCTCGATTTGTTGTAGCCTCTTTCGTGTGAGCTCAGAGGTGGCCCATCTTTGACGATCCAATGTAGAAATAGCAGCATGGAGTGGTGTGCGAATATTACGGTGATGTGGATCAGATGACAGAAGTGGGTAGTTGGGGTGTGCGGCGTTCTTAATAATGCCAATGTGGAACTGTTGAGATTGCAGCTGGCAGTGTTGTTTGACAGGAAGTACTGCACATTCTTGATGGAGATGGGATATGGGTGTTGACCTTGAGCAGCCAGTGATGACACGTAGTGCAGAGTTCTGTACACGTTGAAGCTTGTTCCAGGACGCCTCTGACAGATGTCTGGTCCATAACGGAGCCCCATATTCCAGAGTTGGCTGTATCATGGCCTTTTACGTTGTGCGTAAAACTTCCTTTGTGCTACCCCAGGTGGTGCACGCCAGAGCACGGAGGATGTTATTTCGCGTGTTGGCCGTAGCAGCTCGAATACGTGTGTTTTCGTGAAAACGCGATGAAGGGTACAGGAGCACACCAAGTAGACGTGGGTGCTTAGATAGGGGCAGCAGATTTCTTCCCCAGAGAACCTTGGGAGGCAGTTTGTGCTCAGCATTTGCAGTAGTGCACATATGCGGTCTGAGTGGTGAAGGTTGATTAGGATTTTGAAATGCAAAATGGTGGGGGCTCCCTCAAAATCTGTGCTTTCAAAAATTAGGTTCTCCATCTTCTTTTTTTTGCGTTCAGAAATTGCTCCTCATTATTAAAACATTTGAAAACTCTTTGAAAAAGTTGGAGACTCTGCAGCCATAATTTCTTAGAAATGTTTCAAACCAATTTTTCAAATTACCCCCTCTCCTCTCGTAGCCTCTGGAGATAGACATCAAAGGTTAATTTGGGAGTCCCCGTAAAAATCTTTTTCCGAATAATGTTTAGAGGTTAGGAGAATAATTTCCCGATTCTCCGGCAGATTTGAATTCACGAAGTTCCTCTTTTTTGCTTGAATCTTTTCAACCGCTAAAGATGGATGCGTGGGGAAGGTTGTTTTTGATATCTCCGCAAAACTCTGCAATGAAGTTTATATTGGGTTCCAACCTTCATTTGCTTCATGAGCCAGCCAGGTCCTTAGAGCCGATCCCCATCTTTACTGTCTATTTATATCGGAATGGAATTGCTGTCCGCAGTTGCAGACGACCGCTTTAGAAGTTTACAGAGAGCTAGAAGATAGTGGTGCTCTAACGAATATCAATCATGTCAGGACCTCGGGGTCACAGCATGATTCTGTTTGCAGTACGTGTTGCAACAGCGCCTGTCTGCAACTGCGGACCGAAATTTCGGTCCGATAGGGACTGCAGCTCCATCAAAGGTCTGCGTCTCTGGTGTTCATCATGTGACAAGGGCATTCCATGGAAGTAAATTGGTGTGAAGCTACCGACCTGGCTCGGCTTGGGGCAAGGAAAGGTTGGAACCAAATAATAAGTTCGGGTCCGTCAGAGTGAGAAGGGGAGCGATTGGTCATTCCTAAAGCTCGTTATCAACAATTATAATTCTCCATGACTGACCTACTGCTGACTTCGACCGGCCGGGCATGCACGGGTACAGGTTCACCGAAAATTTAAATTTTGAAGAGTAATCAAATATTAGGAGTGTGTTAGATTTAAAAGTGTTGAAGTTGTGTTGTATTGAAAGTGTTAAATTTATATTTGTACTAGACCGCAAATTCGCATTGCTCATTTAACCGCGTTTTCACGTTTTATTACGATTTGTTACGATTCGTTACGATTTTGGTCCCAAATTTCGTAATTCGTAAATCGTAAAAAATTTGCCAAAAACACCCGTAATTCGTAAATCGTAAACCGTATTTCGTAATTACGCACAGCCCTGGTTGATATATTATCGAGAAGATTAGCATGCATAGTATGGAGGTAGAATTCTTGTTTTATGTGCAACACTCATTCGGAGAACAATGAATGTTTTGTGAAATCAGACTTCTTAAGCGTTTCAAAACAAGGTACAGTTATAACGATGAGTTTTTTTTCAACGTTTTGGTGTTGAAAAATCACGTTTCGTGGTATAGAACAGTTTTGGAAGCCTAAGGAAAACTGATAGCTGGTTAAAACTCTTATCTCCCGCTTACCAAACGGATATGTTCCCGGAACATATGCTATTGGTATCGAGTTCATAACAGAAAGTGTCTGCTGTTATCATCCGCCAACCAATACGATATGTTCTAGCAGGTGGTCCGCGGAACAAATGCTATTGGTATCGAGTTCATAACAGCGAATGTCTGAGTAGTAGCTTCTCTCATCAAGCGTTGCATTCAGAAGGACTATCGAACTGCGAGTTTTTCATGGCAGCTGGAGCGATGCTGCTTCTATTGTTCATTATTTGGACGAAGATCTCATTGATTCTATATCGCGGCTATATAAGAACAGAACGCGAATCGCTCTATCGGAGGCGAATCTCTTCTGGTCTCCAAATGTCCAGAAGCAACACATTTCCCCCAACGATTGTGTGATTGTTGTATTTATGTACATGTTTATAAGATGAATGAATATATTGATGAATGCGCACAGCTCCGCTTTGTGATTCCTCAATTTCAGCAGGTTTTCGGTCTTCAGATTTGCGGAAAACACCACGAAATGCGGGAAAATTTCGGTACCGAGTTCGAAATAGCCACTCCAATCACCCAAATTTCTCGCTTGTTTGGATACACTGGAGATTTTTTCTCACACAGAGACACTTTTCGCGTCGGTTCAGATTTCAAATACGGCAAAAGTGGTGAATTCGAGTGAATTGGAAACAGACCTAACATTTCTCGACAAGCACACAGGTGTTTGAGATGAAATTTTTCATCAAATCCAGATTCAGATATCCAATCAATCTCAATCGTTTAAACGTTTCTGGGCATTGGCAGAGCATTCACGGTGAAGCATCAGACGTTCGAGGCTAGTTTTGGTATGAATGAAGAATTCGAAAACTTTTCTCCAGTCAATCCGAAATCACCGAAACAAAATTTTTTTCAAATATGGCCTACTGAAGTTCTTGAATGACTTTTCCTTCGAATGCTGTGTCCCGAAACTCGTCAGATTGATGGATTAATTTCAAACCTAACGTTAACCCATTCGCGATCAGTCCTATATACTTTTGGGTGACTGCACGTTCGAACAGCGTGCAACATTGCGTCACCGGAGACAGTGTCCCACCGGTGGGACACGTTTGCTCGGATAGCACGCCACTGGAAATCGACTTTCGCTCCTCATGCTCAATGCGTATCCTCTGTTCCCGAGTGTGATTTATTTCCGTTCTTCGCGTGCGTGGGCGCGCGTGTGCTGCGTCTCCCTCTTCCCACACTTTCTCGCTGTCTCTGCGCTCGCTCCGCACAAGCGCGCGAGGGAACAGAGTAGATCTGACTCGGAATCAGAGGACAGCTACCAGTGAGGTGAGCTTTGTACCAAAGTTTCTGCTCACAAAACTTTTTCTTCCACGAGAAACAACTGCTTGAAATCACAGCAGGTTCAAGTACGTAAGAAGGTTTTTTTGCCACAGCTACTCCTATGATATTCACTTATATGGGTTACTTTACATGTGATTCGCGGATCGCATATCTGTTTTCAGATTTATAGTGTTTGGATTTTGTTATGATTATGATGGACGTGAAGGTTAAGACTAAAAAAACCGAAATTCTGGGCTTAATAGGGATTGTGATAGTAGTGGCACCTTCACCGCCGAACACCGCCGAAAAGATCAAGATTTCAGCAATTATTACCTTTTCATTAGGTTTTAAAATGGCAAAAGAAAAAAAAGGAACCGAAAGTGCGCTGGCAGAATTGTGTTCGCAGCCGTTTTTTTCTATTTGAGTCCGTGCTATTTTCACAATAGCTCGATTACCGTGCTATAGTGAAGCTACGGACGGACGATATCTGTAGTCTAGGATAGGCTAAAACATTCTCTCTGAGAAGGTTTGGAAAATAGTTCCTGTGGCGTAAAAATCTATTTTTGAAAACCTTTTTACCCATGTGGGGCACGCGATACGAAGTGGTAGTCAACTCAGGCACTCGTACTTATGTTCCGCCGGACCGCAGCTGTTTCGGCTTGTCTCGGGGCAAACGCCAGGTGTTTCGGGTTGAACAGAGGGTATTTCGGAGAGAACCAAGAGTGAAGAATTTTACCGAAGAGAGATTTCTCGAGGTGAACGGCTGGCTTTTCGGGGCAACGATATCGGCCTTTATGCCGCCCATGGCGGGACATGTGGTCGTGAATGGGTTAAATCAATTCAAAAATTGATTTTGAAAAAATCATTCGCTCAGCGAGCATTACTCTCGTGAACTGAAATTTGCCGAATATGTGAACAACTGAATTATTTTGATTTGCCGGAATAAGCTCAATATTTAAAAACCAACTTTTTTGGCTTGCCGGAGCAATTGAGTACTTAAAAAGCGAATAATTTACATTCTCGATTGGATGGAATAATCAAGAATTTAATATCTTTATTTATTTCATGAGTTAATCGAATACTGGAATGAACTAGCAGTTTGCATTATCTCAACTGCCCCCCCGAGCCTATTTTTATTTGTTTGTTCAGGCCGCGTGTGGGGCAGTGGCAAGAGTCGCCGCTGTCACGCGTACGGTCGAGTGATCGATCCTAACCCAAGGTCGACCAGGCCTTCTAACCCTCGATAAATTCATATCATACTTGTATGGGAGGATCACAACACTTACTTCGACATCGGCCGGCCCCCTCAACTCATTGTGTAGACCCGATACACACTCGAAAGCATAGCTTCGTTGGGGTGGAGACAGCGGTTCGAAAGGTGGAGGTTGTTGGATGGGTTGACGGACAAAAAGGTGAAGGTTGTTTTCTCACCCGATTTCAAGAATGAACATGATTTTTACCACCTCAAGTTTTCAATCTTCTCGTCTTTTTTGTGCCACAAATTTCATGAGGTAACCTGACCTCTACCAAGAAATTACAGGCTTCCCCCCGGTAACATTTTTTTACTTCGCGGAAGGATAATAAGCTGAAGTATTTTTAGGAATTTCCGTAAAATTCTTCGACGACAAGTTTTTTGAAAATCTACCGCGCTCAAGAACTCCTAGCCAAGTTCGGCTTCCAAAGTGCCAGTTTCCCCATATAACTTTTTTCCCCTCGAAGGCGACCTTTGGTGAAGGTTGTTTTTGAAATCCTCATGAAATTCTTTTTCGTCCTTCTTGAATAACTCGCTTCAGACTCAACTTTGAGCGGAAGTATGGTGATCTTCATGAACCTGTCAGTATCGTAGAATCTTTCGAGCATAGCTTCGTTGGGTGGAGCCAGGTACACCACCATCCATCACCTATCGGCAGGTGAAGAGGAGAAGCTTCACCACTGGGAAAATCGGGGACGACTGGGGAAACGCCCCGAAAAAATATGGGAGTGACCTGACATTCATGCAAGTCATTTCCAAAATTGGGACCTTTGTAAATGTGGATTCGGAATCCCCATAAAATTCTTCATCGAATAGCGTTTGCAGGTTCAAAAAGTGCGGCCCCACTCTTCCAGCCGATCTCGGTTTATAAAGGGCATTTTTTGGGCCTGAAGTTATCGGTTTCCCGTTCATAACTTTTCTGCGCTAAGGGATGGAACCATGGTGAAGGTTGTTTTTGAAATCCCCATGAAATTCTACGTCGACTTGTACTTCCAGGTTGGAAAAATATTATTTCGATCCTCTAGCTTAATTCATTATACGAAACACTTGTTTTTTTCGCGTAGAACTCTTTAACCGTTGGAGATAGGGTTTTATTGAAAGCTGTTCTCGAAATCTGCGTAAAATTCTGCGTCGAATGATATAATGGGCCCCTAACTTTGCTTGCTCCATAAGTCAGCCAGTTCGGTGGAGCCCAGTCCCGTTGTTGGCTCCAGCAGAACCCTGCGTCTCCTATTTACACCATAGAGGCGATAGCACCCTATGGAGATTACTATGGAGCTCGGCTCCACCGATCTGGCTGGCTCATGGAGCAAGCAAAGTTTGGAACTCGATGTATCATTCGACGCAGAATTTTACGTAGATTTTAAAAACACCTTTTTAACGGTTAGACAGTTATAGGCCAAAAACTGGCGTTTAGTAAAATGAGTAATGCTGAAGGATCGAGAAAATATTTTTTGAAAGTGGAAACACTAGTCGACGCAGAATTCTATGGGAAATCCGCAAACAACATTTAATAAAGGCTTATCTCTCAGCGTAGAAAAGTTATGAACGAAAAACCGATAACTTCAGGCACAAAAAATGCACTTTATAAACCGAAATCGGCTGTAAGAGTTAGAACGTAGTTGTCGAACCTGAAAAAACTATTCGATGCAGATTTTCATGTGGATTTCAAAAACAGCCTTCAACAAGGGTCTATTTCTGAGCCTAAAAAAGTAATGGTGACACTCATCCAATCTTGAAAATGAATTGCATTGATGTCAGGTCACTCTCACATTTTTTCGGGGCGTTTCCCCAGTCGTCACCGGTTTTCCCAATGTTGAAGGTTTTCCCAAATCTCCAACGGTTAAAGAGTTCTACGCGAAAAAACAAGTGTTTCGTATAATGAATTAAGCTAGAGGATCGAAATAATATTTTTCCAACCTGGAAGTACAAGTCGACGTAGAATTTCATGGGGATTTCAAAAACAACCTTCACCATGGTTCCATCCCTTAGCGCAGAAAAGTTATGAACGGAAAACCGATAACTTCAGGCCCAAAAAATGCCCTTTATAAACCGAGATCGGCTGGAAGAGTGGGGCCGCACTTTTTGAATCTGCAAACGCTATTCGATGAAGAATTTTATAGGGATTCCAAATCCACATTTACAAAGGTCCCAATTTTGGAAATGACTTGCATGAATGTCAGGTCACTCCCATATTTTTTTCGGGGCGTTTCCCCAGTCGTCCCCGATTTTCCCAGTGGTGAAGCTTCTCCTCTTCACCTGCCCAGAGGTGAAGGTTAGTGGAGTACCTGGCTCTACCCAACGAAGCTATGCTCGAAAGATTCTACGATACTGACAGGTTCACGAAGATCACCATACTTCCGCTCAAAGTTGAGTCTGAAGCGAGTTATCCGAAAAGGACGAAAAAGACGCGGAAAAATTTTTCTTGCGCTCTTTCTGGCCAAACCCCAGAATGTATATTAGCCGCTTTACCACTGAAAACAGTCGGCAGCACAAAGAACAGGCTCAGCGAGGGCTGTTAACATGTTAATCGACCCTAAAAAGGTTACGACAACATTGGCCTATATTAGACCATTATCCCTCCCAACCGAGCGTGCAGTATTACTATAATTACGCGATTACACCATAGTTCCTAATGGATTGTTCGACCACGCCAGGTAAGTAGAACGAGTAAGATTTTCACGTCATCTTTTGATGAGAGCATAGTGGATGAGACTTCGTCTGCATTCTATTATTGTCGCTATTCCTATAATTTCATTAGAATTCTTCCATGTTTCGCCATGTATTTCTACTCGATCACCGGAGGAAACTGCTACCACATTCACTACTATGGGTGAGCCATTTTCGAACTTTTCTAGCCTTAGTGAAAGATGTTCATCTCAAATAAGGTTTTGAATTATGCAGCGCGTGACTAAAGCATAGGAAACCGTCAGAATTCGAGGCTCTGAAAAAAAATCAACATTGCGGCCCAAATTCGAATTTAGAGTCTCAAATAACCCAACTAGACAGAAAAAAAAAGAAAGATTTATTCAAATATCGAATTCTAATTCTCATTGAAGAAAAATGCTATATTACACCGCGTCAATTGTATAGGAACATGTGGTAAAAAGCTAACTTACTTTGGGTGAAGGACGTTAAGCCTAAAAGCAAGAGCGCAGACTGGACAGATAGATGACGGAAAACTGGACTCAAACTCAGAATTACCGAAATTGTTGTACACATTCCAATACCGTTCATAACGTGTGTCCTAGAACGCGTCGGCGACGCGAAAGCGCGTCGGAAACGTCGTTTCGGTTCAGTGTGAATGATTTTGGAATCTGAAAACAACTTTCGATTCGTCTCGTCGCGCTGATTCCGAGAATCTATTCATGCTTGAATAAAAATAAAGTTTTGACCAAGTTATGACCTACTTTCTCAGAAAGAATCCAAAATCTTCCAAAGTGGATATTTTTTAAATTTTGAAATGTCAATGCATTCGTATGATTATGCTGACTTCTCAAATGCATGCATGGTGGAGATTAGTGCAATTTTTTACCTCTTTTCGGCTTTTTTAAATTCAATGAATTCAAACTTTTTTCAAAGCGGCTAATTTGAAAACAGAATAGCACCGTTCGATTCGCAGCGTCATTCTGATTCAGAAAGTGTGTTGAAATGCGGAATAAACTAAATATCAAGCCTTATTATCGTCTAATTACGAGTGAACTTTCTGATGACCTCGCTAATTACCTTTTAACTGGCGCTGCCTACAAAAAGTGCAGTATTGGTCAACCCTGCTGGATACAACCGTGACATTTCGCACCTTTACCTTTAGTCAATAATAACGTATGCATTTGGCACATTTTTGAATGCATTTCAATACTTCTCGAAGGCTGTCTTTGTCTTCTGCTTCTCATGATGACTCCGTTGCCAGCGGACTTGGGTAAGGGGTCGAATAGAGTCCCGCCGCTGAAAGGAGCGGCGGAGGAAGGAGCGGCGCGGCGTGCCGCGCCGCACAAGATTTCTCGTCGCCGCCGATCTCCAAATGCTATGAACGGGCTGCGGCAAGCTGGAGCGGCTACGCGCTTTTGCGTACTACGTACACTCAGACATTCGCTGTTATGAACTCGATACCAAAAAGCAGGGTAGTTATCAACCGCCAACCAATAGGATACCAAAATCGATTACCGCAAACAAAAGCGCTGCCAAGTTCGCAGTGTATTGGTTTGCTATAGGGTTGGTATTGGTGGAAACAGGAGGCTGTTATGAACCGTCAACGAATGCGACTGTCTGTTATGATCCGCCAACCAAAAACGTCTTTCCGAGTTGACGATCGGTCCGCTCGCTTTTTATGCTGTAAGCGTCTAGCGTCGTAGGCAAGAATAGTTTTCAATGATTTCTGCCTCGTTCTATTATTTATGCCCTGTTTCTCTGTTTTCTGCTTTTGGAAGCCTACTTTTTCAGCTTTCTCACTTCTTGCTGTGATTATTGATTGATTTCGTCTAACCTTTTCTTCTACAGGTACTTAAAGTGGGTTACTTTTAAAGTATGGAAAATCATGTTGTATCGATTCTTGAAAAGAATACGTAGTATATGTTTTGTTTTATAACCAAAGACCGATGTCATACTGTTTTGTAGGTATTTCTGTAGTTGATATACATATTATCTAGAAGAGTAGCATGTACATATATTATGAAGGTAGAATTCTTGTTTTATGTAGAACACTTACTCGGAGAACAATGAATGTTCTGTGAAGTAAGACCTTATGAGTGGTTCAGAACAGGGTACAATTATAGCGGTGAGCTTTTCAACGTTTTAGATATGTTCCCGGAACATATGCTATTGGTATCAAGTTGATAACAGAAAGTGTCTGCTGTTATAATCCGCCAACCAATGCGATATGTTCCGGCAGGTGCTCGGCGGAACATATAAAATTGGTATCGAGATCATAACAGCGAATGTCTGAGCAGGGCTATGCAACTGACGCTTAAGTTTCGAATTAAACAATTGTAATATTCAAAGTGGCCATGTTGGAGCTGGATTTAATTTCACGGCGGCTTGGGTCACGTTCAGTGGTTCAGGTAAGAAAGCGATACATCAGAAACGATTGGCAAACAGAGCTATGTACTTTAAAACTTTAGGAATCCCTGAAAGCGGTGTCCGTGATCGACGTGCACCCCCTCCATTTTCTTGCACTCATTTTTAGTCATATAATTGTAACATTTCACCTTATGTATTCACCAGACGTGGGACCCAATGTAAAAAAAAATCGAATAATATTCGAACTATCGGAATATTCTATTCATTTGCGAACCTCAAATTCTTTTTTTAAAATTCGATTCTTTCCGGAATCGGGATATTTTTAGCTTCCTCAGGTATTCGGTTCATTCAGGATATTGATTGATTGCTTTATACAGTGACCGATTCGTTCGGAATTCTGCATTGATCGGTTTTTTGGATATCTTTTTTCGGTGTTACAAATTTTTTGGTTTTCAATTTCTTCGAATACTCGCTTAATTTGAGAAGCTGAAATATTCAACTTTCCGAATATTTGAGCAACTTTTTTGTAACGGCATTCGAATACTTTTTGATACTGAAAAATGGGGAATATTCGTTAACTAATCAGAAATAATTCGCAAATTTTTTTTTAATTGGAACCAATTTTTCGAATATTCGAATCGAATAGAGGACAAGTTGTCAAAAATTTCCATGCATCAGAAAGAATTCGAGTCTCTATTCGATAGTTCAAATTTATTAATTTATTCAGCTCCAAACATTCGACAAAATTCATTCATTCGAAAAGGTTTAAAATTTCTCGTTCATTCATTTGGTGATTTTACATTAAAAAAGGTTTATTCAAAAATCTCATCAACCAGAGTTTTTGACAAGAGTGGTTATCCGAATTATTGATTCATTCAAAATCTAGTGTCTCATGTCCATGTCTTTTACTCACTGTTACTTATCGAGGCAACTGTACCTTTTCGGAAGTTAGTAATTCATAGAGGATCTGCTTTCAGCTGAGAATTAGTTTCTCAAATGGAAATTTAGAAGGGTGTTGTTCAAAAGATACGTGGGAAATTTCGGATTCAAAGTTTAGTAAAAAAAATAGCACTTGAATTGGTGTCAAAATCTTCAAACCTCTTCAAAAATCAAGTTTCACCTTCACAAAATCCTATGACTAGAAGTGACCTTGATGTAAGTACACAGGTAAACAGAAATTTACCTCAAACATAAATATTTGGCCATTCAATCATGGAAAGCGGGCTCGACCGTGTGCTGTCGCCGCGCCTCTTCGCCGCACCGCTCGGGGTTGCAAAGCGGCGCCGTCTGGTCATGCGGCAGCCGCCGGCGTCGGCCTCTGCCAGATTTGGCCCTAACCTAGTCTAAGGCGTCGTTTATACTTCCGCCGCCGAGCGGCGCGGTGAAGTGCAATCCTGCAACATCGATCGTGCCGCGCCGCATGATCAATATTACAGAAGTGCACTATGCCGCGCCGCTCGGCGGCGGGAGAATGAACGACCCCTAATCGACCCGCCGCGCCGCCTCGCGGCGCCGCGTGATCGATACGGCTGCACACCATGCTGCCGCGCCGTTGCGCGGCGAGACTCTATTCGGCCCCTTAGTGTACAAAAAGTAGCATCAATCGACTAAAGACATCGAAATGAACACATTGATCTATTTTTCATTGTATTAGGGAAATTTTAGTCATTTTTCAGTTGCTGAAGTACCTAAGGCGAGCCATACACGGGTGAGTCCCATTCGTTCAAAAAACCATGTTTCTCATGCTGCAGTTATAGTTCTGTGTATCAATCAATAATCCATGTTTAAAACTGCCTAAATGCCTCAGAGATTTACAGGAGATTTTCAAAAATGAACGCTTTCATATCTTTTTTTTTGTAAACAGAAAAGTGGTAGAAAACGAAAGGCGATTCCATGGTGTACAAAAAATGCCTCGTATTGAGCTAAAGCGTTTTTATATGTTGTTTAGAGTGCTGAATACGGATATGAGGTCCAATAGTCAATATTTTGGAATTCCGTCTGATTTGATCCGAAGCTTCAGAATGATGGAAACCTTGCAGCCAAAACGCGACTTTTGACGATTTCGAGGATGCTACGGTGAAATCATCTCAAAACTTCTAAATATTGGATATTAGGACGGCCTACCACAAATCTGTGGTCGGTTAATCGACTTTCCTTGGATTACGGCATGCAACGGCAGGTATACGGTAGCTTGGTCGAAATCTCAGATTTGACTCAAAATTTCTTTGTGGGTGTTATTTGGGGCGCCGAACAGGAATTTGAGGTTCATTTTTCGAATTTCGAAATATTAAGGTAGGTTAGGCCAGTCAAGAGGCATTATGATCACCTTAACTTACAGTAACCTTCAGTCTAGCAACAAACAGACTCCAGATTCGTGTTCAGCGCCCTAAAACCCCAGTTAAAATTGAGAGCTAAATTCGAATTTTTTTACGAAAACCCCAGAATTCATTCAGCCTTTTGTGAGACAATGAAAATACAATTTTTTGGAATTCCCGTAGTCATCAAAGAATTTAAAGCACGGCTCATCTATGTACTGTCACAAACTTACAACAACCAAAACATGGCACATATTTCAAGTCGTCGGCATGGGGGAAAGACAGTCCCTTATTAAAGTTGAACCACTGAATTCATGTTAGAACGACATGTCGTACAAAGGTATGAAATTGTATGCTGATGGCGACTAGACCACTCTGCCGCCGAGAAGCTGCATTGAATTCTGGCCCTAGCTTGCTAAATTATGCACCCCTGATGTCTTTGCAGGCCAAATACTGACAGGATTCTCAAAAGGGTCTATAGTAAGGCGGACTTTGACTGGCATGGCTCTCTGGGTACTGTGGATATTGTGGAGGCTAAGTATGAACACTTCCTCTCCAATCTGCACCACACCACTGATTTGTCCGTGCCTATCTGTTTGGTCTCTTCTAAGAAAGGGTGTCTTCCAAGGCACTTGGAAAATCTTTCTCTCTGGACAACTCGAGCTTGTAACGTATGTAGCTAGTGGTAGCAATTTGGTTGGGGATTGGTGCGAATACGAAAGAATCGCGGCAATCTTCGACAAACGTTTGAAGAAGTAAAATAGCGCTGTGGAAAAAAGGTAATAGCATCCAAAAATAAAAACTCGTTCTACAGGTTTCTTAACCCTAAACTAAAAAGGAGGTCTGATGTTGGTTGTCTTTAGAGAGAAGATGTTTCCAGTGTAGGGGATGATGCCCGAAAGGCTCATTTTGTAGCTAACGTATTCATGAGAGCTTCCATGGAGGACACGGATTTGGATAACCGAGCTGGTCTTCCGCTGTTCCCTGTTATGCCGGACTCTGCTTGGTTTTATCCGGATGAGTTGCTAGAGCTATGCACTAACAAAATGGCCAAACTCTTTTATGGGCACGCCGGATCATATTCCCTTGCATTCCATTAAAAAGATAGTTGCAGTCATAGTTATCCCGCTTGCATACATTTTTAATCTGAGCTTTATCTCAGAAACTCAACGGGTCCGACCGCAGATTTCTGTCGAGTCGAACCCCTTTCCGTTTTCGCCCCTCACTTCTTCCAACTGAGACGACGTGGGTGAGGAGTAAAATTTATTCTCCCCCCATGTCGTCTCATTTGGGACTACGTGGAGGAACAATGCTAAAGAGTCCGACCCGACAGGAATCTGGGGATGGACCCCGTTTGAGCTGGGGTCGGACCCGGCAAAAGTCTAAGATGAAAGGTGATGTTCCGAGTAGATGGCGTACTTCATTTGTAACTCCCATCTCTAAGAAGAAACCATTTTCTGATCTGAATGATTCTGAGTCATCAATATCTTTTCTATTTTCGCCAGGCTTTTCAGAACAGTATTAAAGAAAGGGATTGTGGCTCATTTGGAAGAGCATTTCATCATCTCGGAGTACCAGCACGGATTCCAAAAATAAACAGATTAAGCATTTCGGAGATGCTGCAGTCGCTAGGCCGCTGGACTCGAGCGCTCGACAATGATATTGGTGTGGATGTTATATATCTTAATTTCTCCATAGCATTTGACAGAGTTTCCCACCGTAAATTGGTTAGAAAACCAGATATATGTAGTGGGCATTCACACCCGGATAGTGGCCTGGATTCGTGCCTTTATCACTGGTAGAACCTTTAGTGTTCGGCTTAACGCTGCTTTCTCCTTCCCTGCTTCAGTCTTGAGCGGTGTACCTCAGGGTGGAGTGCATTCGCCGGTTCTTTTTAAATTTCATACCTATGAATTCTCTGGGATTATTTCTTCCTATAATGTTGGCTGTTCGGCATTTGCTGATGATTTTAATTTGTACAAGCCCATTTTGACCGCGGAGGATTCGGGGTGCTTGCAGAAGGCTCTTAATGATGTTGTCAAATGGTCCCACGAATGGAAATTACCGCTGTCTCGTGAGAAGACTCAAGTTCAAAGGCCTCTCTAGTGTTGGCGGTAAGCAGTTGAGCGAGGTCAATGAGATTATGGATCTTGGGTTCTTCATAAAGGGCGATCTTAGTTTCGACAAAAACTGCCACTAGGTTGATTCCAAGACGAGCGGAATGATGCATAGTGTATTTAGAGCACTCTCTACTACCGATCCGACCGTACTTGATGAAGAATGTAAAACGTAAACAAGGCCTCTGTTGGAATAGGGTGCTGTAATATTCAATCCTTACAAAAGGGCATCTATCAAAGCACTGGAAAAGGTCCAGAATGCTTTTACGCGTAGGCTCTTTTTCAGAACCGGCTGAATTCATGCGGATCGGAACGTGACCCATGTGGCCAGAAATGCTAGGTTAGGCCTAACCACTTTAAAGCTTAGGAGGCGAAGGTTTGCTATGGTTATGATGTACAAGACCGTTCATGGGTGTGCTGTATACTTGTTATCCGATGATAACTTTTTGCATAATGGGTCGATTCGGATAATGCCGATTTTAAATTTTCCGAATATTTGTTCGATTCAGATAATGCCATTTTCCAATGATTCGGATACGAATATTCGGTCGGATAATTTCGGATAACGTCGGATATTTTCGGAACAAAGTTGAGGAGAAACGGTTAAACTAAACCAGGTACTCAAGGCGAGCCTTTGAAAACATCCACAATTGAGCAAACAGTGGTACCTCATTGAATTTGCAGCATGTTCACATGCAAACTTTCAGTCTTCTTATATGCATATTAATAAAAATATGAAAACAAATCTTCAATTACTATATCATCGTTGGGAGACACAGTATTATCCATAAACAGGTTTTTTTTCAGAACAATTAACAAGAAAAGGTACGCAAAGCAACTATACAAAAAACTTCTACACGGAATAACCAGCCATTTGGTCATCTCACTTGACCACGCCCATTTTTCGGCGCCGCAGCGACTCTTCCGATGTCGGGTGGAGGAGGAAAATCCTAGGTTAATGTACTAAATAGAAAGCGGTACGGAAAATGGTCGTGGCCTAGTGCAATTTTATCCAATTTTTTCCAAAAATTTTCCGATTTTATCCGAAAAGTATCCGATTTTATCCAAAATTTTACCCAAATTTTATCCGATTTTATCCGAATTTTCGACTCTTCGGATAATGCTTCGATTCAGAAAATGCCGATTTTGAATTTTCCGGATATTGGTTCGATTCAGATAATGCGTTTCTCGAATTTTCGGATATCGGATTATCCGAATCTCGGATATCCGGTCGGATATCCGAAAAGTAGTGATTCGGATACTAAGTATAGTGTGCTGGTATCAAGGCTAGCCGGCTGTTCAATCTGAGGCCGCCAACCGCTACGGGACGCCGGTGGATTTGGCGCTTGTTGGGGCTAGGCGTAATGTCAGACAGCACTTTTTTTTGCCAATAGAGCAGGATCCCATTTCAACAAACTCCTGCGGTTATGCTTAGTAATTGGGACACTCACTACTTTTAAAAAGACGCTTGAGAGCTATCTGTTGTCCCAAGAGCGATCTTTATAGGGTCTTATGCCTCGATTGGTTGTACGTTTTGCACTTGTTACTTATTTGTCAGATTCATGTCCCTTGAAATTCCTCGTGAAAGGTGGTGGTTTTTTTATTGTTTGTGTTGTTATTGTTCACACGGTTTCCCGTGTGATAAATGAAATGAATTGAAAATCGAATGAAAAAAAAGAAATGAAGAGTACCTGACCTCTAATTGCCACCCTGTTAGTTTAAAGATACAAAGCAGTTAGTGACGAACCCGAAATAAAAAAAAACCATTACTTCCAATGACTGACAAAAAGCTCACCTCTAAGAGATTCTTATCAAGGAATTTGGCAGGTCAGGAAGACTTTGACGACCGTCTTGGATAATTGTAGCTGCAGACGTTGACATGAACAAGAATATGCTGCTGAACCGGGCCGCATCGATTCCAGATCACATCGTCCAAGCGACCTCGCATTGGGGAAAACTCAGAAAATGAACATCTCCTGAAATTCATGAATAAGTGCTATGGTTATTTTGAATCAAACTAACTTCTTACCAAATGTTCCTGCACATACTTTAATGGGGTGAATTATGGCATTTTTTCTCTAAAAAATCGTTAAAGTTTTATCTTTGAATGAATTTTTTTAGTTTTCAGCCTAGTAGGGCTACTTGAGATGCGGAATCCGAATTCGGCGTCCGATTTGAACCGCAACGTTTCAATTGTTGCGAAACCTGGAAGATTGACTTCACTATACTTTTGATGCGCGCTTTATGCCTGAAAGTCTTACTCTCTTACACTCGTTTGGAAGCCGCCTCGTAACATCGAAGCAACTAGACCTAATTCGAGTAAAATTCTCGTTCTACCAAATGAAAATACGAGGCTACTCTAAAAACAGGTTGCCTCACATTTCCACGTGGTAGGGCGACAATTTCACCATAATGAGGCGAGTTGGATTTGAGACTACACAATTGCCTCGATGTTATGAGGCGACTTCCAAACGACTGTCAGGGCTCATCGTAATTGCGTTTTCAATTCCAGCAGCTACAACTGTTACTATGCCCACCACAACCGCTGGCCTTAATTCCGCAGGTGAGCTACATATAATTCGGTTTATTCATTGCAGGTAAGATTGCTCGCTTTAAAGGCAGCGTTCAAGGTGAACGAGTTGCCCGTTTTTTTTTCTGGCTAAAACGTAAGCTTTGGGTCCCTCTCAGAAAATTAAGAACAGAAGCGCGACGAAAAACGGTTGGGAAATGGGTGCAAATCTCGTTGGCCAGCCAACCCATTGAGCCACCCCGCCCCCGTCCTGTAACAGTTGCCCTGAATTCGTGCTACCGTAGGAATAGACACCGAAGTTTCGAATATTCTTATATCGCAAATATACTGGAAAAGGTTCTAGGATCTCAGCATGTACATTGGCCCCTCTTATTTTGAACATTTTTCGGTACAGGAAACAGAAAGCAAAGCCACTTAAAGGCACGGTTCGCGAGAAAAACTTATTTTGAGCTCTCTGCATGAGAATGTAGATTAGGTCATCACAAAAGAAAAAATGACTAAAAAAACCCGGAAATTTGCGGGAAAAACGCTCAAAAACAAAGTATAACGGCTAATTACCGGTGTCGGCCGGCCCCCTAATTAACGAGATTTTCATTAATGCTTGTTTCTCCGCCATTTATTTTGCTGCTAAAACGGTCAGTAGTCTCTAGAAATGCTTAAAAGTCACTTTAGAAGCAAAATAAAAGTTGACAAAACAGGCTTTTACACAAATCTCGGTAATTGGGGGCGGGAGGACACCAAGCGATAATTTGTTTCTGAGCGATTTTTCTCCGATCTTTTTTCACTTTCACTTTTGTGATGGCCAGGTCTACCATTCCATGGGGATAACACAACAACCGATTTTATCGAGAACCCTGCCTTTAACTAAGAGTTTTGAAGCGCGTCAGGTTCGATGCGTTGTCTGCAGTCTCCCTGCCTGACACACGAACATGCATGATTGATTTCTTCAGAGATTTTCTCAAACAGTTTTGCTCCTCTCTTTGAGTGTTCTGTGGGGACTTTTCCCTACAGAATCTTATCTTAATGAACTTGCCTACCCAAAAACATCGAAAACTATAAAACGATTTTTTATCGTGAACACTGCCTTCAATCCCTTGAAGGCACAGTTCAAGCTCAGGGACGAAATCTGAGATTTCCACATAATTGTGAAGTTCACCCACCCCATATGGCCCCTGCCAGATGCGAGCTCTCAATTCCTCAGAATAAGCGAGATATAGGGGGAAGCCACCCTGGGGCGCCCTTGCTAGGAAGCCACTTTGGCACGCCCCTTTACGATCTTTCGAGCTCAACAGCGGCGAGATGAACGATGGTTTTTGACCAGTAGCCCCGTTCTTCCCTTCATTCTGAGCCTCTCTCTTTATACGGGTTGGCTCACCTACATCGGTTGCAAATGACGGAAATTGCGAGCCTCGGACAACTCGTCCACCATGCTTCCGTAGCTCAATTTTTGAGGGGCCATAAATACGTTCTTAGGGGTTCTTGAACGATTCTAGAGACACCATTGGAATCAGCGTGAGACCGTTCTCAAGATAGGAAAAAAACAGAAATACGATTCTGAGGTTAGACTGTGCCTTCAAAGGCAGTGTTCGCGATAAAAATCGTTTTTTTTGCTTCTCCGCCTATCTTGAAGACGGTCCCATATTGATTCCAATGATGTTTTTGGAATCGTACGAGACCTTCTAAGAACGGAGTCATGGTACCTCAAAAATTGAGCTAGGGAAGCATGGTGGACGAGTTGTCGGAGGCTTTTAACTTCCGTCTTTTGCAGCCGGTGTACGCGAGCTGACCAGAGTAAAGAGAGAAGTTGAGAATGAAGGGAAGAACGGGGCTATGGATCGGAAACCATCGCTCATCTCACGATTTTGAGCATTCATTTGTTCACGTCGGTGGGCATGGAAAGTGCATCTGGGTGTGACGAGCTGACGGGTGTCCAACTTTGGGGCCGTAGGGGACCGTTTCGAGCTTATTTTCCTTAGTTTTTTCAAAGTTAGGGTTACGCTAGGCTCCGCAGCTGCCGATCTCCACCAACAAATCAGACATGGTTTTTCTCGTGGACACTCCCTTTAACTTATGTACTTCGAACTGGCATTTTCGTGATAGGGACCACGCATGGTCAATCCACGTTAGCTTTCACATGGATGAATAATTCAATAATATTTTGATGTTTTTGAATATTTGATGCCTTATTATGGCATGGTATATAATCACAAGTTATCACAAGGTAGCAAATATTCAAAAACATCAAAATTCTGTCTTCAAAAGGCCTCAGCTTAACTGGATTTAATGCCGATTTGTGCTTACCAGATCATACCCGTCATCGGGTGATTGCTGTTGTGCCCACACAGTTCATGTGTGAATAGCTGAGTGATGCAGAACGGGGTGTCGGTGGTGTAATGGTAACACTCTCGCCCGGAAAGCGTGCAATGCAGGTTCGAGTCCTGCCTGACATCTGAGTTTTGCGTTCAACTCAGCTACCTTGTGATAATTCAATAATAGTCTTCTGGACCGCCATGAGTGAAAAAATAAACTGATACCTTCTTTCTCGAAGTGAGGAATAGAGATTTTTTTTCACATATAATACTGTCTACACCATCGGATGAATGAATTTGAATAAAGCTTTTTTTCGAATTTCCGAAAGATAGATTCAGTTCCTTGGATAACGCACTTCTAATTTTTTTCAAATGATCGAATAGGTTCGAAAAGGTAATCGAAAATTCATAAAAAATTGCTCTGACTGCACGTTGAATTGAAATGTAAAATGCGGAAGGGATCAAGTTTCAGGGTAAACCCCAAAAAACGTTGCATAAAGTAAGACTTCTGCTCGTTGAGAGCATGAACTTGACCTAGTTCGGAGTAAGGTCTTTATGCAAAGCCTGTAGTAGCCTTATTGGTTCAGACTGCATGAGGTTTTGTCCTTCCATCTATCGAGACAACTGCAATGGTAATGCTGCAATGAGAAGAATGTGCGCTACAGCAGCCCAGGCAAATGCGATGGTTAACCCGAACAGTGGTGCATGCAGGTAAATGGAAAGTTTCGCTGGAGAAGGAAAACTGCTGAGAGGAGGACCTCACATACCAGGTTATTGAATAAGTTTTGTCGTTTGAGAAGAAAAACACAATTTTATGGTTCAAAATACTCTTTATTATTCAGTATAATCTCCCTGAACATTTTAATACACTTGCTCCAATCTGTGGATCCCATCCAGGGATGTGCGGCAATTGCCGTTTGCCGTTTGTCGTTTGCCGGCTATTTTTCGGATTTTTTTGCCGTTTGTCGTTTGCCCAAGTTTTTGTTGTTTTTCCGGCAAAACTTGGCAAAACATTGAAAGAAAACGTCGCCCATGCTCGCGACCATGTAGGCACTAGGGGTGAGCCAACTCCAGTGTTTGATTAACCGTTATCCGGGGGTTTTGACTTTTCTGTTCTCCACTTCGCCGCCTGGCCATTTCTGAACAAGATAAGGGATGAAAATTTGGTGAAAACCTCACTATATGAGTTCTGCTGAGCAAGCGTGCATGTGTGGACGCGTGAGTGAAGCGCTCACGATGAATTATGATTCCGAGTTTTCTGCAGAAACAAACTCTGGAGCAGATCTAGTGGGCTCTCAATGGCGATTATAACCGGCAGCGTAGCGGTGGGCCTTGGAGAACTATAACATGCCATAAGGTTGCTTTGAAGGCACAGTACACCCTCAGATATCAAATTTGAGATTTTCGTGTAATTGTGTAGAAGACCCCTCCTGTATAACATGTGCCAAATGCCAGATCTCATTTCCTCCAAATAAGCGAGATATAAGCGATCACCACAGGCCCGACCCCCTTCGCTCACCACCACAGGCCCGGCCCCCTCCCAGATTTACGAACTCGATAGTGGCTTGATAGATGAACGAATTCCAACAAGTCGTCGTTCTTCAGTGCATTACCGGACTGTCTACTTATCCTGGTTTTTTCTCACGCAAGGAATGCGAGTGAAGAGGAATATAGGCCTGAGACAACTCGTCCACCAATTTTTCACCATCAAAATCTAGGCATATTCGAAGAGCCATAACTCTGTTCAAAGGGGGTCTTGGATGATTTCAGAGACACCTCTGTGATCAGCGTGTGATTCGCTCCAAGATAAGCATGAAATCGGAAAGTTATTTTTTTGGGTGTCCTGTGCCTTTGATGAGAAAGCGACCCCTCGTTTCTGGTGGTGGTCAAAATCAAATGCCCACTAAAAGTGCCCCAGGGCTCAAGAATTCTTGTACACTCAGGAAAATCTCTTGTGAGCTGCCGATTTTAATTACCACCAGCGGCGGAGCGGTGGGCTTCAGTGAAATATAACTGGTGATGAGGAAAATCTCTTGTGAGCTGCCGATTTTAATTACCACCAGCGGCGGAGCGGTGGGCTTCGGTGAAATATAACTGGTGATGAGGAGATTCCGGAAAAAAATTTTGCTTCTTACTGTGATAGGCGAAATCCGAATCTTTCTTGAAATGAACCACATTCTAACTTGCATAACATGGACGCTGAGAAAACCCTCCAAAGATAGCGAAAACCAGATTTTCAGCCCATAATAGGCCCGTCTTTACTTCTGAGACAGGATTCTATGACCAGTATAGACGAAATAGACCCTTCAGTTTCAGTGGAGGGTAGCCAGGAAAGTACCGCCACCCTCGATTGTGCCGCGATAGTTCCACGGTAGTACCGCAGCTGCTCAGTGATGATCACTGTGCCGTGGAGATTCTGTTGCAGTGTCTTGAAGGTCGACAACGCCGCGACATTGCCGCGACAGTACCGCGGCAGTTCCGTGTTAGAACCGCACGTACTCCGAGAAGATGCATCAGCGAACCCGCGTCAACTACGACGCACTGTTCTGTGTGGTGGTACGAGATTTTTTTTCCAGTAAAACAGCCCAAGTTTGAGATGCGTCCCGTATCTCCCAGATGGCAATAACGGGGCTACCCTCTCTCCTATCAGAGAGATGACGAATGGACCTCGGATGTGTATTTTTGTTCGTAGGCCCACCCAGTTGTATTATGACTCATTTCATATGAGTTACTCGCAGTCGGTGCTATTTTTGTCATGACATTGCGGCTGCGGGGTTGTCACGACATTGCCGCTAGGACTGCGCGTTAATGCCGCTTCGGTGCCTGTAGGAATCGAAGCGCCTACCTCGCAAAGGCACAGCTGTTAGGTTTTCATAGTGCCACATGTCTTGTTTCTGTTCATCTGATGCCTTGAATCAAAACTATTCCCTTGAATTGAAGTTATTAGAATGTTGACATAGAGTTCGCGCAATCATTTTAGTCTGATGAATGGATGGGGCTGCGACTGTAGATTACCCCGCGCTAATCGAACCCCCATTCTCCAGTGAGGCCGCCAACTCCGCACGGCCAGCCGCCTGGTCCATGCGTTAGACTAAAATGAAAACGGAAACCATAAGTATGTGAAAAAAAGCAAAAAAGTAGAGCGGCGCAAGTGTATATTTTTTGGGTCAATCTAGGGGATGAGGTTTTTTGCCGTTTGCCGCTTGCCGTTTGCCGTTTGCCGGCCGTTTTTGGGATTTTTTGCCGACTGCCGTTTGCTGGCATCATAGAATCGTTTGCCGCACACCCACGATCCCATCCCCGAAGTGAGAATCCGGAAAGTCTGCAAAATACGCTTCCACAACAGTTATGACCTCTTCATTTGATTGAAAACGCTCACCACGCATAAATTTTTTGAGTTCTGGAAACAAATGGAAGTCGCTGGGGGCCAAATCTGGTGGATACGAAGGATGCTCCAACAATCCGAACTTGAATTCATGGATGTTAGCCATTGTCAAAATGGTCTTGTGATACGGTGCATTGTCCTAATGAAAAAGGATTTTTTCTTCTGCAAACCGGGTCTTTTTCACACTTTTTCTTCAACTGGTCCAAAGGGTTGCAATAATATTTAGAATTAATTGTTTTACCAGTTTGCAAGTAATCCACAAACAAAGTTCCTTTTGCTTCCCAAAAAAACTGATGCCATAACCTTCTTGTCCAATTTCCGGACACGAACTCGTTTCGGAGGCGAACAACCAGGTTCACACCCCTTTTCATCCTCTTGTTTTGATTCAGGATAATTGTGATAGACCCAACTCTCATCCATAGTGATGAATCTACGCACAAAATTCACTTTATCCTTTTTAAAACGCTCCAAATGTTGCTGAGAAAGTCGCATTCGAATGTGTTTTTGTTCCATTGTTAGCGAATATGGCACCCATTGTGCACACAGCTTTCTAAAACCCAAAATTTCACTTAAAATATGGCTCACACTGCCTGATGAGATGTGTAGAGCCTCTACTAAATCTCTCTCAGTCAATCGACGATCTTCCAAAACCATATCCTGTATTTTGGCTAAGATTTCTTGTGTGGATGCGCTTTTTGGACGTCCTTCACGTGGATCGTCTTCAAGGCTTGTGCGACCGATTCAGCAATCCATCTTTCTACTGTTCTAATTGTAAGTGAACAATCACTATACACTTTAAACATTCGCTCGCGAATTCCTTTTGATGCTACACCTTCCAGAATTAAGAATTTTATCACTCAACGATATTCAATTTTTTTCAATCGCTGTGACACGGCAAAACCAAATGGCTTGTAAACAAGGAATGAATTGACAGATTGAAATGAAACTTCACATACGTTCATGTGAAAAGCGTACCAACAAAACAAAAAAAAATGGGGCTAGTAGCAACGCCCTCTCTTATCGAACGACAAAACTTATTGAACAACCTGGTAGTTACGAGACGAGTCACGACATCACGGTAGAGGTTGAATTTTAGCTCCATGTCCACTCTCGATACCCTAATACTGCGGGTGATGGTCGTGGTGTGCCCAAACCACGAGCAGGACGGGGGAGGAGCGAAGAGCCGTGGTTGGAGGATACGCCGGCTATAGCCAATCGCAGGCATTTGCTCCCTCCCGCCTTTTTTACGATTTCCCAACATTACGACCACCACTCTATTACTGCCGGTCGGCTCGGTTCTTTTCTGCTTACGCGATTTTTGATTTCAGACAGACATGGATGTGTCCAGCAGGACAATCGGCGTTCTACTACGTACCCGGAAATCCAACCAGTGCAATGGCTTATCCACGTAAGTATACCAGAATGATACTGCAGTGAAGCAAACGCATTCTCCTCTATCTCTGTTCCAGCTCAAATGTATGCTGAGTGCTACCGACCTCCTAACAACACCTGGTTTCTACCTGATGGCGTTACTCAAATCAGTGCTGTCTCGTGTGAAATGCCATAAATATATAGTAAATCTAGACGAATTGTCGGTATACACAGTGAACGCGCACACAGGAAAACTCTGCTTCCATAGACGGAAAGCAGACACTCATTCAGAAGTCTGGCAATAAACAGCGCTCGTATTAGATGTCAGCACTAATTTTTGTGAACCCTGGTACCGGTATGTGGTCCCAAACACATCTCATAGGATCTGTTCCCTGAATAGTATTTCTGTCTTTCAAAGTACCGAATTCAAAGAAAAGTTAGTCAGAGCGTCAAATGGTTTTCGAGGAAAAGAGCAGAGGCACGAAGGTGCCGATTAGTATCACATGAGCGTCGCCTGTCGGCTAGCGCCGGCCTCCTCCGCGAGCGAGCCAGCTGCGCCGGTTTGACGGCCTGCTTCGTCGCCCAATTTAGGCGTTATTCGTACTACGCAACGCCAGCGTGGCACGGGCGTGACGCGTGGGCAAGGCGTTAGAGTATGAATACTTTCCAAGCGCGTGACGCTCGTGCCGCGCTTGCAGAGACTATGAATACTCCAGCGGCGACGCCTAGGCGGAGCGGAAAGAAGCGGGCCTATTTTTTCCAAACAACCAAGTTCTGTACATGCGTTCACCACCACGATAGCATAGGATAGTAGTGGAATTAATTATCAAGAAACGGAATGAAATTGATGATGATTTAGAAGTGAAAATGATTAAAAAGCCGTTACGACCATCGCCGCCATGGCGGAGCGGACGTCACGCGCGTGCCGCGCGGGCAAGGCGTCGAGCCATTCATACATGAACGCCACGCCAGCGCAGCACGCGCGTGCCACGCTGGCGTTGAGCAGTATGAATAGCGCCTTAGGGTCAATGGTGTACTTTGTCGCCGTCATGGGCGACAGGCATGCCATTTAGCACGAATCAGTAACGCAACAACACCATCAGCCGTCGAAGGGACCGTTACCACGCGTCCGTCGCGGCATGCCGCAGAGAGCAGACATACATACCATGAATGAGCCAGAGCCTGTCGCTGCCACTGTCGCTCGCCGCTGTGCAGAGCACTGCCACAGCAACAGGTTTCAGCCTATGGTATACTCACGTCGCAGAGCCTGTCGCTGCCCTCAGCGACATTTGCGCGTTTGGTTCAAATTCAAATCTGACCAATAGCAGAATGAGCCAGCACAATGCGTTTTATTATACATATAATGTTCTTCTCTGGGCCAAATTCCGGTCCGCAATTGCGCCTTGACACGTTTTGCGGCCGCGCGCATCCGAGTCGGAAGAGTTTACAGCGCAGCAGCAGCCGATCTGCTGACTCTAGGTGGGTTTTAGAAACTGAAAAGTAAACAAAATTGGAGAAAACTGTATAAAAAAGCCGTATCGACACGGCTTTAGCGCTGGAAACTCGACTGTTTCGAGCGCGTGCGGCCGCAAAGCGTGTTGAGTCGCAATCGCGGACCGGAAATCGGCCCAGATAAGCACAGTACAGTGCACCTCCGCACACGCGTTCAGTCCGCAACGTGCACGCTGATGGTGCGAGCGTGTCGCGGCATGGTTTTAGGATCTGTTCACATCGCAGGCGAGGTGAGGCTGCTCTGACATTCGGACAGCGCGGCGCTGGGGCATTTTCGGCATTTAGCGCGAGGCTGGGGCGCGATATGTGCGCGGAGGATCCTTCAGCGCGAGGCCAGCGACTGCTCCCACGCGGAATCTTCGCGAGACAGCGTGTTCCATGCGAGACCTGCTGAAATAGTTGAACGGCGCCGCGCTGGGAGCATAAATCATGACCCGGCCTCGCGCTCTGTTCGCAATCATTTCTGATTTGTTTCATTGGAGCACGGACGTTAACCTGATTTTCCTTTCACCATTTTGGTGATTCTGTTGGTTTCACTCTTCTCCAGCTACCTTTCACCGTTTTTCCATTCCTTAAATGTAACCGGGTTCAAGACAAACCAGCCGAAAATTTTCAGGGTGTAAATGTCAGGGAATCGAGAGCTTGACGAAGGTGCATTAAGGGGCATACAAAGTGGATCGAGTGTTCAAGACGCTGGAGCGGAGCAATACGGAAGTGAGTACCTTTCATTTCATAATAACATAACATCAAATACTGGTTTTTCCTCTTTGAAAATTTCTGAATTACTTTTCAGAGCTGTTTAGGAGAAACATTTTAGAGCTGGTCGAATACCAAATGCATCGAAACAGTCGGAACATTTCGACGCTGCAGAATGCCAAAGAAATTGGGCTGACGGAAAATGTTCTGTTGGAGTGCTACCTTTTTTATTTCACTTCTAATATCACCCTCACGATTTTTAGTTGATCCATTGCTGATTGTCCATTTTGTATTGCTGAACATTGAATTCCTGTTTTTTTCGCCAATTTTGTATTTGTCAACAGATATAAATAGAAGTATAACCAATTACAAGTGTCTGGACCTGCCGTCGTGTATTCAAGTAGGTGTATTGTAATTTAGGGTATTGATTGCTTGTGATTGGAAAACAGTGTATGAAAAACACTGTCCTTTTCGGTTATTGCCAGTACATGAAAACGTTATTACGACGAAAATTCATTCTATGACGATTGAAGATGAGAATAAAATATTGATACTTATTAAGTCATAATACTTATGATATATTGTTAATCTAAGGATATGATAATAGCAGCCAGTATTGATAATAATGAACCGAGAAGTGGATACAACGACGTGATAGAAGTCGCTGGCCCCGCGCTATTCTGCCGAATCGACCCAGCCCGGCGCCGAGAACAGATTTTAGCCTCGCGCTGGGGCGCGAACAGCGCCAGGCTCGGACGGGGGCGCCGCCTCGCGCTGTTCGCGCCCCAGCGCCGCGCTGTCCGAATGTCTGAGTGGCAATTTGTCAACCGGCGCTGCCCGCCCCTGATCGATACGCCGCCGCCGTCCAGCGCCGCCGATCAGCTGTGCAGGTGGGTTTTTCTAATTTATTTTTGTTTCTTGTTAATTTAGTGGTTTAGTTGACGATTTTTGATGTTTCCGGGCGTGCTTAGATTAGGAAAACTAGTTTTTCGTTCCAGAAATGGCCAGCGGAGCTGCGAAATGCCACAGTCGCCCAGAAATTAGGGCAGAAGGTTACGAGGGAACTGTAACGAAATGAAAAACGAAACCTGAAAACGAAAACTGTTTTCCTAATCTTAGCACGCATGGAAACATCGAAAATCATCAACAAAATCACTAACATAACGAGAAACAAAAATAAATTAGAAAAACCCATCTGGACAGATGGTCGGTCGGCGGCGCTGAACGGTGGCGGCGTATCGATCAGGTGCGGGGCAGCACCGGTTGGCAAATTGCCAGCCTCTCCTCGTCTGTGCTGTAAACAGATTCTGAATACCGTGCCGCAGCACGCTCGCGCAATCAGCGTGCCCGTTGCGGACTGAACGCCTGTGCGGGGGCGAACTGTACTATCGTTCTCTGAGCCAAAATCCGGTCAGCATTTGCGGACTACGGCTGTTTCATCATGCGACACTTGATAATCGTGCTGGGAGAAAGGTGAATCGTGCCGGGACTAAGTGGTCGTAGCACGATTACCACATGTCGCATGATGAAACAGCCGTAGTCCGCAAATGCGGACCGAAATTCGGTCCAGAGAACGATAAAAGTTTCACCTATTTATTTACCTGAACAACGATAGAACGTAATATTTTTTCAGTGAAAACACAGAACAGCGTTGCGATGTGCGTTCCCCACTACCGTTATAGAATTTAGGGTGCTGATATACCTACGAATACATACTTTCAGGATTTTACCTTTCCGAGAACTTTTCTTATAACAAACAAAAAAACATTTCCGGGCGTTTCATAATATTGTCAAGACAACGCCCCCAAGTTTGTTTATACACCTTCCCACAGTGACAGCATCTTGGAAATTTCATTCAAATATGCACACTATTCAGATCCTAATCTTTAAAATTGCTATCATGGAGTGATACAATCATGGATGAACATAGTTTTGCGTCCCTCCCCCACCCTAACTTCCCGCTAATCAGTGAAAGCAGCCGGCAATGCATAAAACATGTTAAGGAGAGTTGTCAACGTTCCATCGGGCATTAAAAAATTTATGACAACACCGACCCCAATAAACGCCCAAACGAGAAGGTAATAGTATTGCAATTACAAAATTACGTCACGGACGGAACCTGCTGTGATCGCAAACTTCGCCGACTTCGTTTGCAGAGTAACACCTTTGCCTAACCCTTCAGTAAATGCATAGTAAATGAGACTCCATCTACACCATATTGTCGCCATTTCTGTGATTTCATCGAAATTCGTCCATGTTTCGCCTTGCATCGCTACTCTATCCCCGGAAGAAAATTGTGCCAAAGAAACTGCAGCAGGTACTGCACATTTGCGCTCTGGTTGTAATGGGTTGATGGGATATCTACCGTAGTTTCTTTTCTTTTTGAAATTGTATGTCTTTCAGAAAACGAAGCAAACCTTGAGAAACTCGCGAACACTGCTAGCTCCTCGTCAAATTCGGCCAATTCGGCCAATTCAGGTTCTTCGGCAAGTAATACTATCAGTGCGGCAGGTGAGCTGCTTTGATTTTCTCGAATACTTTGTCGGTTCCAGCCAGAAAGTGCACCCGAAGATTTTGAATTTTTCGCTCACATAGTGCCAAAAAATTAGACAAACAAACCTTTTCTCTCGATATAAACTTTCATATATCGAACGGATAGCTTTTGAATAACAGATTGAAGGCCGTGATCGCGATAAAATAGGCTTGTCTGATTGTCTTCTCCGAGCCCTTTTCCGGATTCATATTAGCAGGACCTTTCAAACAAATGGGGGAAAACCCACCTCAAGCTTCTGGTCTTTTTTTACGGTGGACCACTCTACAAGATCGACATCGACGTATAAAGAGCATCAGCCGGATCAAAATCGAGATTTAAAGGCATCGTACGTGCAGAAAACCGTATATTATTTTTTTCATGTTTTTGCGTAGCTTAGCTTCTCTAGTGAACGAAAATGTCGAAGGGGCCCATGAAAAACCTCCAATTGTATAGAAAAGTCAATCGGAACACATTGTAAATACGAATTTGAATTTCGCGTCAAAATCCTTTATGAAGTTTTTCTGCTTTTGGAGGCCTCGTCACTGTCATTTTCGTAGTTTTTCTGCATGTGGAGTTTGTGCCGTAACTATTTTTCATGTTGTCTTACGGTCGGACCAACATTCTAGGAAAAAGTGCTAGATGACTGGTGAGAATAGGTGGCGGATCCTCATCTCTGACGCCTTCCAACCTCATTGCCCAACGTTTTTGGCGCGCCAAAGTTTACCAGTGTGGTCTACCGGGCTCAAACAAGAAATCGAGCCTGAAACATGAAAACTGATTTCCAGCGCGAACGATGCCTTTAATCAACGCTTGAAACGCTTTAAAACGTCTTTTTATAGTGACACTATTCTCTAGCCTGGACTTGTTGTCCGATTGGATGAACATGTTCACGGTGGTTGTCACCGATGAAAAATGGGGCTAACCGAAAATGGTAGAGTATTCTGGGAAAAACAGTATTAGTTGGAATCCGAAGAAAAGAGCAGAGCCAGAAAAAGGAGAGAGTTGCAAAAGACAGGTCCACTAAACATTTCGCTGTCACAGCGAACAGTTCCATTGAGAGTAAAGAGGTGGGGTGAGAGAGAAGGATTTCGTGCCCTTCTGGGGCGTTTTTCCCGATTTTCTCGTCATCTAAGTTCTACCCGGGGCCAAAACAATCGATTTAGCGATTAATCTCAAAATCGAAGATCATCGTGAACAGTCTTTAAGCTATTAATGAAGTGCTTGTTTTCAATGTTGAGCTATTTTTGTTAGCTAAATTTGCATTCATTTCTGGCTGTAAACGTCATAGAATTTCGGGAATACACAGTATTAGACCTCGAGGTTTTTGGTCGGAGTTGTGACCAGGGCTGTGCGTTATAATGTTAACGTGGCAACGCACTAACGAGTCAACGCGTTTTTTCGGAAATTAACGATTACGCTTGGCGAAAAAGTCTTGAAATCACCTTAATTTAGTTCGTTGATTGAAGTGGAATTATGGCACGGATTGATATGGGACTTCTGATGATTTATTGATTTTAGCTTTTTTTAGGTAATGTCTTTAACCCATTCACGACGACGCCTAATTTTGGGTGACTGATTGCACATTCGGACCGCGTGCAATATTGCTTCAAAGTATAACATGTCCCACCGGTGGGACACGCTGGCTTGAATAGGGGGATGGGTAACTGCTTCCACTTTTTTCTGTCTGTATTGCAGCTAGCCACGGTGATGGAAAAGTATCAGAGCTTGAGCTTTCGAGACGCTTTCGTTGTCGAGAAACAACTACTCATAACTAAAACAGGGTCAGCTGAGCTGTAACGCTGTCAAGAAAGTAAACGAGTTTCAAACGATAGGTTTTTACTAAGTAACCTAAAAGCTAGCAATAGACGGAAAAATTATAAGGTGCCTCTGAAGTTACTTTACAGCAGTTTTTTCCCCTACTTCAGCCCACCTGATTTTAGGAAAGTTTAAAGGCAGTGTTCGCGATAAAAATCGTTTTTCTGTTTTCACACCTATCTTGAAAACGGCCCCATGCTGATTCCAATGATAACTCTGAAATCGTACAAGACCTTCTGGGAACGGAGTTATGGTCCCTCAAAATATGAGCTAAGGAAACATGGTGGACGAGTTGTCCGAGGCTTGTAACTTCCGTCTTTTGCAGCCGATGTGTGCAAGCTGTCCTGAGTAAAGAGAGAAGTTGAGAATGAAGGGAAGAACGGGGCTAATGATTGGAAATCATCGCTCATCTCTCGATCTCGAGCATTCATTTGTCCACGTCGGTGGGCGTGTGTTGCGCTTTTGAGATTTGCAATGCGCTCGAAGTGGCAAATTCGGGCTCTTTTGGAGCTTTTCCTGGCTCGCTTTCATACGTTCTTTCGACGTAAACGTTACAGTGTGCCCCTCCACTACCCATTCCTAGTGGAAACTGAAACACATTTTTTATCGTGAACACTGCCTTTAAATATGTTGCTACATTTGAATTTCTGATGGACCACGAGGTTCTTCTTCAAGTCTTGGGTAGGTCAATACATCGATTACATGCAGGTTCGTAAGCATAATACCGCGCTAAGTTTTGTAAAAACGGGGAGCATTTGCCAAACTTGGCAAAAAAGCGTCTGATGCATGTAACTTTTTTTAACGAAGACGTTTTTGGATTCTGAAGACGCTATCATATTCACAGCTCGAAATCCTACATAATAATGTGCCTTGTGAACCTAAAATTCCTAAAATCGCTTTGTTATCGAGTGAAATTGTTTTTGCGGTCGTTTCACATAAGGGGTCTGCAGAGTTGCACCGCCTGGCGGCACGCCGCCGAGCGAGAGGATTGGGGCGTGGCCAAACCCTGACGCGGCGGCGCACTTCAGTGCCTCGCAGAGTGGCAGCGATGCCTGCCGTCGTTCTCCATTTTAATCCATTACGTACAAGGTCATTCATTCCACGCCGACATTTTAGTCTCGTCGATTCCAAAAATTCGTATTTATTTTCCTCGCTCATTTTTATGTGTTCTTTGGATTCACCATGAAACCATAGTTCAACAGAAATTTGAATCTAAAGACGCCAGAATTGAAAAGCTTCTCAGAAATAGCTGAACTTCTCTGTGTTTTCGGAAGATTTTCGTCATTTCAAAAAAAAATCTAAATATACGCTCTCAGAAGCGGAAAACATAAAATCTAGCAGCAACTTTGATTTGGAAGTTCTCGTGAGAATCAGTATTATCCCACAGAAAGTGAAAACTGTAATAAAGTCAATTATTCAGGGAGTGAAATGGAATGGATCACATAAAAAAGCGAACAGATGAAAAAAATGTTCAAGTGTTTACGTAACCGTGCGATCAATACCTTCTCATCAGAGTGACTTACTTGACTTAATCGGTTGGCTTTCGCCTGACGCGGTCATTCCGCATCTTCACCGAGGTGTGCCGTCCTAGTAGTCAGCCGTGTCCATTTTTCACGGTCTTCAGCCACAATTTGAACACATTCCATCCAGCTGTCACTATTCCATTTCCTGCGAAACGAAACATCGCGCCTGAACTGTCTTTCGATGCCGAGTGACTTTAAATCCTCTTTAACCACATCCGTCCAGAACTTTCGCCTACGCCCAGGTGGCCGTTTCCAGACAGGATTCGGAAGCATTTTTAAAGCGTGTTGTACGAGACGATCCGGCGTTCTTCTTAGTATATGCCCGAGCAGTCGAAGTCGACTTTCCATTGCTGCTTGAGATGGCGTTAGGAGATGCTGGCACCTCCCTCGTGTCAAGCGTTGATGTACTGCGTCGATTTCCTTGTAAAGGTCTTCGTTATGGCCTACACGCGGCCAGAAATATCCAAGCAAACGCCTAAAGAGCTTCCTCTCCGTGCAATCCAACCTTTCCATCTGCGTTTTCGGTGCTGCCCACGTCTCCGATCCGTACATCATGATAGGGCGAATAGCGGATAGGTAGACGCGCAACTTGACTTCCTTCGCGATGGTGGTAGACCACAAACACTTGGTTAGAGAATTGAATGCAGACGTAGCTTTCGCACATCGTTGTCGAATATCCGCTGCATAACTACCATCGTTCTTCAGCAAACAGCCCAAATAACAGAAATCGTCCACCAGTTCGATACGTTGTCCGTCCACACAAACTCCAGTTGAAGGCCTCTGAGAGACCCACATCTGCTTGCATTTGTCGGGACGAAGACGAAGTCCATAGGCTGCGGCATACTTCGAAACGAGGTTCACAATCCTTTGCAGTTTTGCGTTGTTTTCAGCGAATAACACAATGTCGTCGGCGTACTCCAGGTCGACAAGGGAGCGTCCTGATGGTGTTAGGATCACATCCGCAGGAAACTGTTCTGCAACTCTACGCATGATGTCATCAACGGCGAAGTTGAAAAGAAAAGGTCCTGCAACGGCTCCTTGCCTTACTCCTGTTTTCACCTCGAAAGCTGACGTAAATCCGACAGGTGTACGAACTGCTGCTGTTGTTCCTTTGTTCATGTCCTCGATTAACCGAACATACTTTTCCGGGACTCCATCTGCTCGCAGAGCATTGAGCAATCGATCACGATGAGGAGAGTCGAACGCGGCTTCAAAGTCCAAAAAAGCAAGCTGTAATGGCTTCGAAAACCGCTGCCACGATTCAATTACTCTTCTCACGACGAACACTTGGTCGATGGTCGATCTTCCAGGTCGAAAACCGGCTTGCTCATCTCTGGTCGTTCCTTCACGATGTTTGATAAGTCGCTCGAGAATGATACGTTCTAAAACCTTGTACATGACACGCAGTAGAGAGATTCCTCTGTAGTTCTTAGGATCCGTGACGGATAGCTTCTTGTGAAGAGCTACGATGATGGCATGTCTCCACGAATCGGGTATCCTTTCGCTCATCCATATGGCACGGATGGTGTTGGTCATTTCACGAATCCCAGACGGAGGAAGAGCTTTCAGCATTTCAGCAGTGATGTTGTCATCTCCACCTGCCTTTCCATTCTTCATTTTCCGGACACAATCCAAAACTTCAGACTCAGTCGGCGGTTCCTCACTGACATCGTAATGTGCTCTCTGAACATGCGGGAGCTCAGGTACTGATGGCGCTGGACGATTCAGTAGTGAACTGAAGTAATCCTTCCATATTGGCAGCGTCGCATCACCAACTGCAACTCCATTGGTAGTGTTCAAGACAGGAGAACATCTCTTCATCTTCCCGCTATACTGTCGCAGCAACGTGTAGGCTTTCCTCGGATTCTTCTCCTCCCAAGCCTTCTCGAACTCCTTAGCTCTACACGTCCACTCTCGTTCGCGGTCACTTTGAAGCTGCCGACGCAACTTCCTCCTCAGACGCTTCTCCTCTACGAAGTTTCCTGCAGTTCGAAGAGCACATACTCTGTTGTAGGTAGATGTTGTTTCTTCTGAGACGTAGGCGAACTTCTTCTTAGGCTGTACAACCGGGAGTGCCTCTTTCGAAGCGTCCTGGATGCATTTGACAAAAGAATCCGCGTCGCAAAGTTTCTTCTTAGTCCGTACTCCGATGTGAATAGAAACGCGTTGTCGGAAATTCCTTCTGCACTCTTCATCTCTGAGACTTGTCATGTCAATCCTCTGGAGAGGCTGAGCCCCTCGCTTCCTCTTATGAATCCTCGCAGTGAAGTTCAACAGAACAGGACGGTGATCCGAATCGAATGCGACATCCCACACAGCTCTAGATCTTCGAATGTCCGATACTGGAATATTCCTCGTCAGGACATAGTCAAGCTGTAGTTTCAAAGTTGTCATCTTCCGCTTCCGCTGCTCTTCTGGAGATAGCCGGGTTGGTCCCTGCCACGTAAGCTGATGGCGGCGATGATTCCTCTTGAATGTCGATGCAATAATCAGACCACTGCGTTCACAAAGTCGACAAGGCGGTAGCCATTGTCCGATGTTTGCTCCACTGGGTAGAACCATTTACCGAGTACTTCGGATTCCTGATCAAGTCCCATCTTCGCATTTGCGTCAATCCCCACGACAACAGCATGTTGACAAGGTATCCTGGCCAGCAACGTATTGAGTTCCTCATAAAACGCATCCTTCGAATTGTCTTCGGCGGTTTCAGTGGGCGCATGAGCACTCACTATCCACAGATTGAATCCTCTGTGATCCCGCAGTCGTACGAATGCATTCCGACACGACGTTGAGCCGAACTCCTTGACCATACCATTGAAATCCTTCCTTACAGCTATTGCACAGCCTCCCACTCTCCTATCGTCAGCGTTACCGCAGTAGATGGTGTACTCTCCGACGCTGATGACGGGTCTATCCTTGAGGCGGGTTTCCTGCAAAGCAGCAAACGGTGCATGGAAATAGCTCAGAAGTCTGGATAGCGCAGTTTTTTGGATATCACTCGACAGCGATCGACAGTTCAGGGTGGCGAAATTGTGGCTTGTGGCCAAAGACTCCATGACTCCCTAGGTACGGATCCTAAGGTGTTATGGACCAGATGCCTTAGTGTGCCGGACGGCGACACCTTTATGCAATGTGCGGGATACTTTCGCGATATAGTTGTGCACGCTATATCGCTCGAACGTTCCCTGTGTACACTCAAACGTCTGCTGGGTTCAGTAGAAGCAAGGGCACCAACGAGCAGGTACCAACAGACTTGTATACACACCCCCCTCATCAGAGTAAACTAGAAAAAGTTTGCGTAGATAACTGAACAATGGAAAGTACATTGAAAGGATCGATGGCGGCGCTCCTCGCCGACGATGAAAATGGTCCAGACCATTCCTCGCCGCCGTTCGTTGGCGGCGTCGCTCCGGGAGCCGCTACTGTCGCGGCGGCAAAAACCCTCTGCGAGGTACAGACGTCGCTGCTCTCGCGCGGCACGTCGCCGCCCTCGCCCGCTGCGTGGCGCTCCCCCCTCTCCAACACTGCCGTGTCGCAGCGGGACGCGCCGCGGCGCAACTCTGCAGACCCCTATAAACGTCGTGCGCGGCAAAGTGCGGCGAAAACTTTATGTAAATAGTAATAATTGTACAAGTAATAGAAGAGCAATCTCTATATTTCCATCGTGAATTATATGGGAATTGGGGAATCTCGAGATCTGTGCAAATTGAGTTTCCGAAAACCTCCATTTGTCGATCTGGGGCTTTCGCAACAAAAGTCCGACTTTTCAGGAAACTCCCTAAAGGGATTAGAGAAGAATTTCAAAAATTCAATCTGCCCACATCTCGAGATTGCCCCAATTTTATCCAATTGACGAAGAAACCATAGAAATTGCTCTTCTATTACTCGTACAATTACTACTCAACGTTTCGCCGCACTTTGCCGAGCGCGACGTTTCTGTGAAACGACCGCAAAAACAATTTTACTCGAAAACAAAGCGATTTTACGGAACTTCGGTCTACAAGGCACATTATTATGTAGAAATTCGAGCTGTAAATATGATAGCGTTTTCAGAATCTAAAAACGTCTTCGTTCAATAAAGTTACATGCATCGGACGCTTTTTTGCCAAGTTTGGCAGATGCCCCCGTTTTCACAAAACTTAGCGCGGGTACTGTAGTTCCTTGTGGCGGAGAAATCGATTTTTGAAAAGGGTGTCCCACCGGTGGGACACGCGGTCCGAAGTGGTAATCAACAAGTGTCCCAACGGTGGGACACGTGGTCGTGAATGGGTTAAAATTTTCGAAAAAATGGATAGCTAACGTGTTAACGCATTAACGGGTTACCGCGTTTTTTTTTTTCGAAAATTAACGATTAACGCTTAAAGGCAGTGTTCACGATAAGAATCGTTATTCTGCTTCAACGCCTATCTTGAAGACGGTCCCGTGCTGATTCCAATGATGTTTTTGGAATCGTTAAAGACCTTCTAGGAAGGGAGTTATGGTCCCTCGCAAATTGAGCTAAGGAAACATGATGGACGAGTTGTCCGAGGCTTGTAACTTCCGTCTTTTGCAGCCGATGAATGCGAGCTGACCTGAGCAGAGAGAAGTTGAGAATGAAGGGAAAAACGGGGCTATTGATCAGAAACCACCGCTCATCTCACGACTTTGAGCATTCATTTGTTCACGTCGGTGGGCGTGAAAAGTGCATCTGGGGTGTGACGAGCTGACGGGTGTCCAGCTTTTGGGCCGTAGGGGACCGTTCCGAGCTCATTTTTCTTAGCTTTTTCAATGTTAGGAATGCGCTAGGCCCCGCAGCTGCCGATCTCCACCAAAAAATCAGACATGGTTTTCATCGTGGACACTGCCTTTAAAGGCAGTGGTCACGATGAAAAACGTTATTGAAAAAAACTAGAAAAATCAGCTTAGATCAAAAACAGCTGAAAAACTATGAAGGTAGCGCGGTGAAAAACGGGCTAGAATTAGAGTTTCTAGGGCCTAAAGATGCCAGTTCGTGCACACGTGCACAGCGATGACGAAAAAGATCGCAGTCTCATGCCGAGAAGTCAAAAATCATCGACATTCAGAGGACGAAATAATTGCAAATTCAACGAATAAAAACAGTCGAGCAATGAAAGAAAGCACTTCAGTCACTGTTTTTGACTAGATGTGTACATAAATTCGAAGGTTGATTGATTGAAATTCACTTTCAAGCCAGCTGATGTTCTTGATATAAGAGGTCATCGATGCCTATGATGTGGGGTGGGCTCGTCCACCATCAAAAAACAAGAAAGTTCTGGTTTCAAATTTGGCCCAAACAGTGGTTTTTTCGCGATTTTTTCTCATAAGTCCTACTACTCGAGACCAAGAGAAGGATTTGGAGAGAAAAAGACGTCAAGCATATTTGATCGCGACCACTGCCTTTAACGAAGAAATGTCTTCCATTAACGCACATCTCTGATGTGCGCCTTTCACGAATTAGCAACTTGGGATTCTAATAAATCTAACTATAGACCGTTTCTTGCCGTGTAACTTTCGTGGTCTTCTAGTCGTTTACGGATCCAACCGATTTTCGTTGTTTTCTCGACAACTTTTTTCATCGCTATTACTGCCTATAAAGGCACAGCACACCCTATACTTGTTCCAAATGAAATTCATTTCGAATATTCGACTTTTCGACTATAGTCGGATATCGCACTTTTTCGAATATTCGATTCTTCGAATAAAAAGTCGACTTTTTATCCGGCTGAAACAGTCGGATACTCATACGATCATTCGATTCGGAACAAGTATAGTACACCCTAGGACGTGAATTTTGTGCTTTTCATGTAATTGTCTAGTAGACCCCTCCTGAATGACATGCATCAAGTGAGTGATCTCAATTCCTTTAAAGAAGCTAGATATGTACTGTGCTTCTCTGGGCCGAATTCCGGTCTGCAATTGCGTCTCGACACGCTTTGCGGCCGCACGCGCTCGAGTCAGTCGGGCTTCCAAGGCCAAAGCCGACTCGATGTTGCTTTTTTATACAATTTTCTCCAATTTTTTTGGTCTCCAGTCTCCAAAACCCACCTAGACTCAGCAGATCGGCGGCTGCAGCGCTGGAAGCTCTTCCGTCTCGGGAGAGTGCGGCCGCAAACGTGTAGAGACGCAATTGCGGACCGGAATTTGGCCCAGATAAGCACTATATAAACGACCATCAAAGGCGCAACGTCTCCAGTCACCACCACCGGCCACGTCCGTTTTCTTGATTTTCGAGTTCGATAGCGGCTAGATGGATGGATGGTTTTCAGCCGCGTCCTCCATTTACACTTTTGTCTATGCTCTTGCAGAACGACTGTGAGTGAAGAGAAATACAAGCCTGAAACAACTTGTCCACCAAATATTCGTCCCGAAACTATGGGCCTACTTGAAGAGCCCTAACTCTGTTTGTAGGGGGCTTTGAGAGACTCTGGGGATAACGCTGTAATTAGGGTGTGATTCTGCCCCAGATAAGCTCAGACGTTCGCCGTTGTCCACAGGACACGGATGATATGTCACCTCACGCAATGCTTATCGGTTCTGATCTAACCGGAACAGAGAAAATGGACCCCCTCAACCAATTTCTCTAGGGAAAACTAACATCGGCGTGGATCCTAATGAGACTTTGCGTTCCCCTCTGGAGGTTGGCGCAAACTCGGCGCACCTACGTTATAGCATATGGCCCCGAGTTTGCGCCAACCTTCAATAATTTTTTTTCAAAAGCTTTTAGAGGTATAAGTAAGCGCCCAATCGAAAATCCGTAGAAGTCTGAAACGCTATCAGTGTGTACAAAGTCTGGAAAATGGGCCTTCACCCAAAATTAGCTCAGTGGGGTGTTTCGGGCGCTGAACACAGGCATGAGGTCCGTTTACGGATTTCGCAAACACTAATGCACGTTTTTTGATAGAAAAAAGGTGGGAAATACGAAATTTGACAAGCTATAACTTTTTCCGCAGATGTCCGTAGCAAAATCCGAGTTCAGATTCGAAGAGGGCGTGCTAGAGTTGACTAGAAACATTTATCAGGGCCAGTAGCAATCCCCCGAAAGGTGGCAGCTACCGGCTGTCACTGCGTGGTGCCTGGGTCAATCACGTCTCGGCTATCAATATGGACGGGCCGGCATAGAAATGCACAGGCGGCGCTCATGTTAATGACCATTGCAGTCAGCCACCTGGGAGCAGTGAGCGTTCTTTTGTGAGGTGGCTGACTGCAAGAAACGGGTGGTGACTTCGCTCACCGGCGCAGAGGAAAGTGAAATAGCGCGCGGAGGGAAGAGGAGCTGGGTCGATACCGCGGTCATAGGGTCGAGCACGTCCAATGGTGCTGACTTTTTGAAGCAAGTGCGCTCCAAGAAAGGGCAGTGGAGCGCTGGCGATCCGACCAGTCCGCTGTCCACTTATCACCACAGCACAGCACGGCGGCCTATCTCGTTGTCTAGGTGGGCAAGGAAAAATTGCACCCGCCGGCTGGCGGCCATCCAGCTCCGCTGCCAGCTGATAGGAATGACAGGCAAAACGTTCGAAGGTTTTATTGATGTTTCAATGATTCCTGGCGAAGTTTAGTGCGAGATTAACGTCAAATTGTACGTAGCTGACATGAATACGTCTCCTTTATAGATTTCACGTGCTTTAGTCTTATGCTAAGCTCAACTTCCAATTCCTAGAAGTTGCTGTGGCCATATTCAACCATTTTCAGATTTTTTTTCAATATTCGCTCACCACAAATAAAATCAGATTTGCTTAGAAAGCCATCTAAGAAAGATGGCTGAAAAACGCTTTCGTTTTTCAGAAAATGCATGAAACTTACGAGATCCGCGTATAAATGCTGTATAATAGTTCACCTAAGTGCGGCTTTAATCTAAATTTAGTTTTCCTCTTTCCCTTCAAGTTCACTTCTTTCTATGTTGACTGGGAAGAGTGAAACAGAGTAAGGATAAAAATAGTTCATAATTTAAAAAATCCTTTGAACTTTCCGGTACATTGTGAAAAAAGCACAAGGTTGGCTCCTCGACAATCATTTTACAAAGTATTGTGTATCGTGATCCAGTGGTAAGTGGTCATCCAACAGAAAATTTTTCGAAATCGTTTTTTGAATCTAAGATTCTCTCGCTTTGATGATTTTAAAATGTTATAAAATTCCGAAATCCCATCATCCAAGGTTGAAAACTTATTGAATCTGAAAGACACATTTGCACGCTCCCGAAACCCATATTTACTACTGCTAGTTCGATCAAAGTTACAATGAATACGAAGAACTGTGGAGGGAGTGTATTTAGGAAAACAGAAAGAGTCCCAAGCACATGAACACGTGGTCTAGTGGTCTAAGGCGCTGTGTTGGGCATCCGACTCGTAGGTTGGTGCTTTGCTGGTTCAAGTACGTCGACTCGTGAGAGTTTTGCATTCAACGCTGCTCTTCGAGAATGATTCTCGTTCTAAGGTGGCAACAATGGGTGGCATCTAGGCGTCACCGACCTCAGGTTGGCTGCCTCTTTAAAGTCACCACATTGGGGGATTGCTACTGGCCCAGTTTTCTGATCTGGGGCGGCATGCATGAACGCAGCGAACGGTGTAGGGAGCCGCTCCGCGTGCCATGCGCGCAGCGTCGAGCAACGGGGCGGCCCCGAATTTCGTGGCGTGTGTTGATGTGCCTGATTTTCGGGGCCGCCCCGTTGTTCGACGCTGCGCGCATGGCACGCGGAGCGGCTCCCTGACACCGTTCGCTGCGTTCATGCATGCCGCCCCTGGGGGTGAACCATGCGAGGTTCCTAGTTAATCACAGTCGATGTTAAAGCTGGTTGATGGGAAAGCAATTTTAGCGTAGTAAGAATGAGCAAAGTGGAGTACCTTGCGAGGATGCCCAGCCGCCTTTTTAGTGGGCCTGCTCGGCGAGCTGGCCGACTTGCATGTCGGTGTGCTGCTACGATAACGCTGGACTACCTAGCAGCATGTGCTCCTCCTAATAAAATTTTCCATTTGCTCCTCCGGTAAAATTTTGCAGCACGTGGTGCTGTTTGGAGCACGTGTTCCTGCAATGCACCCTTCAATAGGTGTGGTCACTCGAGTTGGATACATATTCGACACGCATTGAATGCGGCGATTTTTTTGAGCTCGCACCATTTCGCTCATTCCGGACTACGCTAAAATGGCTTTCCTTGGTAACCAGAAAAGGTGATATCGGCTAACTACGCCTATTTTTTTTCAATTCTTCATTTTTTTCTTCTAGCTACATTTACCTCTCCTGTGTATTGACAACATGGATGGGTATCAGGGTAAATAAACACCACCGAATGATCAGAGATTTCTCTCAAACATCTCAAGACGACGACGCAAAGGACACTCATGAACGGACAAAAAAAAACTGAAATCTGCCAACGAAGGAGGTTGCTGAAAGCTCCGTAAACCTTGGAATCCTTCGGGTCCATCACGGGGAACTCCGCGAGGTCCACCTCTCGGCAGGACACCAACACCCCTTCCACGGATCTTCGTGGTACATTGACTGATGGACGCTACCAACACCCCTCCTCGCGAATGTTCTGTAGAACAGCCCATCGACTTGCACCGCCGTAGACATCCCGATCTGCCGTCCTGTAGACAACAACTCGGTCTGCATCGATTTGTGGCACTCGGCGGAATTGCTGGACGATAAGCTGTTTAACAGCCCGTCGTCCCCTGCTCAACAGCACACCGGGACGGCCCCGCGTAGAGCTGCCCGTTCGCCAGCGGTGACTCGTTCTGGGCGGATCGACGTCCTGTAGACAACGGCGAACGTCTGAGGGTATAAATTCTGAGAAAAAAATTTTTGGTGTCATGTGCTCTTTATTCCAAATAATCGTAGCCAATTTCTTTCAACCGAGTAATGGTAAAACGGTTACAAATTTTGCTCCAAATTTACTTATACGCAGTGAAACTACTCTCCTAGAATGTATGCTCTATTGCCCTTCCATCTACCGAGATAACTGCAATGGTAACGCTGCGATGAGGGTCATGTGCGCCACATCAATCCAGGCGAATGCAGTGGTTAATCCAACCAATGGCAGATGCAGGTGAGTGACAATTCTGGTTGAATGAGAAAGTGTGCCTACTGCTTGCTCCGCGATCCTTCTGATTGCCCAACTGTTCTCTTACTGCGAATGTGTAAACTCTACAATGCCGCCCATAACATGTGTCCCAAAACGCTTCGGCGACGCGAAAACGCGTCGGAAACGTCGTTTCCGTTCAGAGTGAACGATTTCGAAACCGATTCTTGACCTACTTTCAATTTTTTTCAAATTCAATGAATTGATCTTGTCTATGCATACATTTTTGAAGTCAGCATGACAATAGGACAGCACTGACGTTTTAAAATTTTGAAAACATCTACTTTAAAAGATTTCGACTCTTTTCTGAGAAAGTAGGTCATAACTAGGTCGAAACTTTGTTTTTCTCCAATCTGAATACATTTTTGGAATTAGCGCGACAAGGTGAATCTAACGGTGTTCTCAAATTCCGAAATCATTCACTCTGAACGAAAACGACGTTTCGGACGCGCTTTCGCGTCGCCGACGCGTTTTGGGACACATGTTAGTTGACGTCTAGAGTTCATCCGCGGCGCGACGCGACGTTATGATTAGCCTACGTATCGATCAAGCGACGTCGCGTCGCGTCATCGCTAGGTGTTCACAATGAAGAGGCGCTATACATCGAATTTGACGCGCAAATTATAACCGCTCCGCCTGCTCCGCATTATAACCGCTACGTTGCAACGCGACGCGATGGTCGCGGAGCGATTGTCATCATTATTGTCACGGGTTATTGTATTGTTCTCAGATGATACTGCAAAAAATTTTGTCTGCATATTTAAAGGCAGCAGACACGCTCAAAAATGTTGTTGAGATAAATACGTTACTGAAGTCGCATGGCTCCTAGTAGACTGCTCACGCCGTTGGAAGCGTCAAAAACGAGTCAAAACTACTAAAATTCAGCAATGAAAATCGAAAAATTTCTGCAACCCCGCCCCAAAATACAAACTCGTCCAGATTGATAGTACTAATACGATCCCTTTGGCTGGTTTTTTATGCTTCCAACGAGGTTAACGTTCCAGTACAGGCTGTAAGAGTATATCGGCTTCTCTATCTCAACCGGTTTGTTGCGAAAATTCGCTGTTTCAACCGCGCGCCGTAAAACTCGTCCACTTTCACCTGATAACAAAATAACCGTTACTCCTCTAATTTTACACCGCTTTCGTTTGTTCTTCCGTCAGTTCCCAATAAGACCAGCTCCAAACCTTTGATTTATGTCATTAAATCGATACCATTTTTGAGCGTGTCTGCTGCCTTTAAGGACGGTGTGATGAGGGTGATGGTTTCAGAGAGTTGACGAGCTATGAAGTTTTTTTACGGTTGCAAGCGACACAAGCATAATTCGGTCTCATTTCACCGAAGCATCCCTATTCTGTACAATCAACTCCAAAAAAAATTCTAAGCATCATTTGCTCCCGATGCCTTTTTGATTGTTTCGCCATTAAAGAAGCAAATTGTCGCAACGAAAACAAAAATGTGCCATACAGATAAAAGATAAAAAAGGTACATCACACTAAAATAAACAGAATAAGACCGAATATTGAGTAGTTTTGCCTGGGTACGGAAAATTGCGGAAATTACGCAATTGCGCGTAGTCGCCTAGCGTCCGCGCGCCGTTCACACCTTGATTTCCGCGCGACGCGATTTTCGCGTCGCGCTGACATGTGCCATCGCGTCGCGTCGCGCCGCGAAAACTCTGAACGGCGCCTTATGAGCGGTATAGTACCCTCACCTTGAATCTTACATTGAACTTCAGAGAGACATGGGTATGCCCGGCAGGTACGTCAGCCTTCTATTACGTAGCCGCAACTCCCACCGTTGCTCAGCCGTATCCAGGTAGGAGTTTTCCAGAATAACGATTTGTCCTTAGAGTCAAACCTGAGAGATATTCCAGTTCAAATGTTTGCTGAGTGCTCCCGACCTCCCAACAACTTCTGGCTCCTTCCGAATGGTGTGACTCAGATCAGTGCAGTATCATGTGAACTTTGAAAAGTTATTAGTGAACCTCAACATGTTGTTCTCGCGCATAATAAAAATTATAAGTGGAGGCGTGGTCGGAAGGTGGTTGGTGTTTGGTGAAATCCATTTTATAGACTTTACTTCAAATCTTCGACGGCCATAATTCTCGCTCCCCCACGCTGAGCGGTTGGTGTTCCCTTTCTCCATTAATTCATCATTAACACACCGGAGTTCTACTAATCGTATACTAATACTAACCGTCAGTAACTTCCTTCCTTCCATTCTACTGTACGACTAATACTAACTCTTGTCTCCAAAATGGCTGATGAATTGTCCTGTGCAATCGAGCTGATAGAAAAGTTGAAGGATGTACCCGATTGTGTGAGAACCGTTCTGCTATTGGTCGCAACTCAGCTGAGTTTAGTTGTAAAAGGTAATGATCACTTGCGTGCCGAGAATGCCCAGTTCGGTCAGGAAAGGCAGGGCCAGTAGCAATCCCCCAATGTGGTGACTTTAAAGAGGCAGCCAACCTGAGGTCGGTGACGCCCAGATGCCTCCTATGGTTGCCACCTTAGAACGAGAATTATTCTCCAAGAGTAGCGTTGAATGCAAAACCCTCAGTAATGGACGTAATTCAACCAGCACCGCACCAACCTACGCGACGGATGCCCAACACAGAGCCTTAGACCACTAGGCCACATGTTCATGCGTAAGGGGCAATTTCTGTTTTCGTACATACAATTCATCTCCGCACACGCGTTCAGTCCGCAACGTACACGCTGCTTGCGAAAGCGTGCTGCGGCGCGGTTGCGAGCATCCTTAGACACAGATGTGGGATCACCCGAGCGGTGGGATCACCCGGGCACCAAAGGCAAAAACCGTGCGCGTGATCCCACATCCCTGTCTGAGGATACTCGCAACCGCGCCGCAGCACGCTTTCGCAAACAGCGCGCACTTTGCGGACTGAACGGCATTGCGGAGGTAAACTGTACACTCCCTGCACTGTTCTTCGTATTCATTGAAACTTTATCAAACTAGCGGTCGTAAATATGGGTTTCGGGAGCGTGCAAATGTGTCTATCTTTCAGATTTCATAAGTTTTCAACCTTGGATGATGGGATTTCGGATTTTTCCGCGAAAATCATCAAAGCGAGAGAATGTTCGATTTAAAAACGATTTTGAAAATTCCTAGTTGGACGACCATTTACCACTGAACCACGATATGCAATGCTTTGTAGTATGATTGTCGTGGAGCCAACCTCGTGTTTTTTTCACAAGATGAACCAAAACGTTCAAAAGATTTTTTTAAATTATGGACTATTTTTTTCCTTAGTCTGTTTCACGCTTCCCAGTCAACATAGAAAGAAGTGAACAAGAAGTGATGGACGAAAACGAGGTTTACATAAAAGCCGCACTTAGATGAACTATTATACAGCATTTAGTAACTAGTACACGCGGATCACGTAAGTTTCATGCCTCTTCTGAAGAATGAAACCGTTTTTCAGCCATCTTTCTTAGATGGCTTTCTAAGCAAATTTGATTTTATTTGTGGTGAGCGATTACTGAAAAAAATCTGAAAATGGTTGAATATGGCCACAACACATTCTAGGAATTTGAAGCTTAGCTTAGAAGAGGAGTAAAGCACGTGAAATCTATATAGGAGACGCATTCATGACAGCTACGTACAATTCGGCGTGAATCCCCCACTAATCTCAGCCAGGAACCATTAAATCTTCAATTGCACCTTTAAAACTTTGGCCTGTCATCCCTATCAGTTGGCAGCGGAGCTGGATGGCCGCCAGCCGGGGGTGCAATTTTTCCTTGCCCACCTAGACAACGAAATAGGCCGCCGTGCTGTGCTGGGGTGTGGACAGCGGACTGGTCGCTTCGCAAGCGCTCCACTGCCCTTTCTTGGAGCGCACTTGCTTCAAAAAGTCAGCACCATTGGACGTGCTCGACCCCATGACCGCGGTATCGACCCAGCTCCTCTTCGCTCCGCGCGCTATTTCTCTTTCCGCTGCGGCGGTGAGCGTGGTCACCACCCGTTTCTTGCAGTCAGCCACCTCACAAAAGAACGCTCACTGCTCCCAGGTAGCTGACTGCAATGGTCCTTAACTTGAGCGCCGCCTGTGCATTTCATTCCATTGCGATTTTGGGCACCGCTTGCATTTCGCTGCTATAGCCATGCAATTTCGCAAGAATTCTCGGGAAAGTACGACAAACAGTTTGCAGTTTTTTTTAGGAGAAGTGAAGTCGCAGCAGTAAACAATCGAGTGCACCAATGAATATTGTAGAAACAGCGAAAGACGAACCGAGGTTATGTGTGTGGAAGAAAAACAGGCATTGCATGGCTTATGTTGATGCTGTTAGCATTAATAAATAGCAGTTTCCCTTCCAATATATCCCACTACGAAAACCTGCAAGTAGCGTTAGGCACAAGAATCTCGAGCTGAACTGGCCTAAATCACAAGTTCAGGTCTCTCGAACCTAGGCTTTCTATGTAGTCAAGTGATTGCATAACTAGATCATATCTCTTCGCTCACATCCATTCGCCTCGCCAAATATGTTGGTCAAGAAAGGTGTCTACTTCACTTTTATTACGCCGCCATAGCGTTCTTTACACAATTCCGCTCCTAATTTAATCTTATCACTTGAAATCGTCTACGTTTCGCCTTGCATATCCACCGTCTCACCGGAGGACACTACCACCACTACAGGTTATGCATTAGTTTAGCTCCTTAACAATCACAAGGTTTATGGTGACTTTCACTTTTTTGCACTTTCTGACGAAGAAGTTTGCTTGCTTATTATATGTCCTTAAAGGCATCGTACACGATGAAAACCATATTTGGGTTTTTGATGTTTTCGTGTTGTACTATCCCTATAGTGACTAACGGTAGCAAAACGCCCTCTCAAAAACGTCAACTTTTTGAGTAAAACCCATTTTTAGAAAGTTCATAGCAAATTTGAATTTCGCGCCGGCATCAACTTGGGATAGTTGCGCAGAGAATGCAAGGAACAGTTTTACGCTTCGTTCCTTGGCGCAGCGTTGGAAGCAATTCACCGAGGATGCCGCTCAACTACGACTTCAGCTGAATTAAAATGGGCTACCCACCTGCTGCGTCCAGTGCTGCCGGCTGCTTTCGATCGATGCCGAATTCAAAATTGACTGGCGTGTGTATTGCGCCCTACGACGCGTCAAGGCACGCTCGCCGTCAGCAACCCAGGAGCTTTGTTCCTTGTAACAACGGATCGACCCCAAGGCCGGCCCCCCGAACCCAGGAAGCCAGTTTGAGGTAAGCGAATCTTCAATCAGAGACGGTTTTGTAACTCCAAACTTTCTGAGTGACATTGTCATGGCCCACTAGTCCGAATGAACGCATGAACCCAAATTCGGTTTTCATCGTGGACGATGCCTTTAATAAAAAATGGAATTTTGTAGCCATATAAAAGTTAATGCTGTATGTAGCCACCAATAGCTAACACTAAAGCTTGGAAGGCATGATAAGTTTTGTATTTCAGCCGTGATAACCACAACTGTTACAAGTACGTTGACTTGTTTTTGCTACCTAGTTGATCTGGCGCTGGTTCGAAGGGCCTGCAACGATATCACAAACATTGAGTGGATTGATTGACTCAGCGCTAAGGCTGAAACGCATACATGCCTTCTGTTTCTGCTATGTCGTGTTAGGCTCTTTAAACCAGTGCTCCTATGGTAATATGTACTGCCGTGCATAGACTGAGCGTTACTCTGTCCTTCCATTTACCGCAACAACTGCTACGGCAACGCTGCAGCGAGAACAAGGTGTGCTACAGAAGCTGAGGCGAATGCTGTGGTCAACCCGTTTGGTACTACCTGCAGGTTAGTGTCAGGTTGCATGAAGCTGTTCACAGTCTGAACAGAATAATTTCCGTTTTTAGGGAGACATGGACATGTCCTGCTGGCACATCATCATTTTAGTACATAAGCTCGGCTCCTACTATTGCACAGCCTTATCCACGTCAGCTGTCATCAAAATTCGTATGATACCTGCCCGAATGAGTTCAAGCCTGCTTTTCAGCTCAAATGTATGCTCAGTGCTTCGCTTCTCCTAACAACTTGTGGTATCTTCCGGATGGCATTACTCAAATAGTTGCAGTGACATGTGAACTCTGACTGAAGTGTTGATATGCTGTATAAAAGTTGTACATTGTGTTTACCAAGATGTTGAATTTCTGGGTTCCTCAGCTTCATCATAGTCGATGATGTTGGGTTTAGTCGAGACATTTTCTTAATTAGTAAAAGCATCGTACGCGCAGAAAACCGTATATTATTTGTTCATGTTTTTGAGTAGCTTGGCCTCTCTAGTGAACGAAAATGTTGAAGGAGCCCATGAAAAACCTTAATTTGTAAAGAAAAGTCAATCGGAACACATTGTAAATGCGAATTCGAATTTCGCGCCAAAATCCTTTTTGAAGTTTTTCTGCTTTTGGAGGCCTCGTCACGGTCATTATCGGAGTTTTTCTGCATGTGGAGTTCGTGCCGTAACTACTTTTCATGTTGTCTCACGGTCGCACCAACATTTTAGGAAAAAGTGCTAGATGATTGGTGAGAATTGGTGGCGCATCTTCATCTTTGACGCCTTCCAACCTCGTTGCCCAACGTTTTTGACGCGTCAAAGTTTACAAGCGTGGTCTACCGAGCTCAATCATGGAATTGAGCCTGAAAAATGAAAATTGATTTCCAGCGCGAACGATGCCTTAAAGTTTTGGGTCACAAACCATCCATTAGGCAACACCATCCACAACAAAACAATATTACTAGCCTGCAAAGTCATTAAAGGCAGTGGTCACGATGAAAAACGTTATCGAAAAAAAAACTATAAAAATCAGCTCAGATCGAAAACAGCTGAAAAACTATGAAGGCAGCGGGCTGAAAAATTGGTTAGAGTTAGAGTTTTTAAAGCACAAAGATGCCAGTTCGTACACATGTGCAGAGCGCCGCTGAAAAAAATGGCAGCCTCATGCCGAGCGGCCAAAAATCATCGACATTCAGAGGAGGAAATAAATGCAAATTTGATACTTACTTGATACTTGATTGCCCGTTGTCAGCCGGCGATCGTCTCAGCGGCGGGCACACGTCTCTGATTGTTTCGAGGCACACGTTCGTTTTGGTTGTTTTGTGGAGCTGCCATCTTCCATCTCGTTCGATTTTGCGCGATCTGCAACCAGTTCGTGTTAGGTGTGTTCAGATGTTTAAAGGCATCGCTCCATCTTGTTGGGGGACGACCAAGCGTTCGCTTGATGTCCCGCGGGTACCAGAGGGTTACACGATTTGTCCAGCGGTCATCGGTTCTTCTTATAACATGACCGGCCCATCGATGTTTTGCGGCTGCCATGTAAGTGACAGCGTCCCGAATCCCTGACTGTTGGCGGAGGTCGGTGCTGCGGATGTGCTGGTTTCTTTGCTCTCGGCGGCTCGTCCCCAACAGCGTCCGTTCGAAGGCTCGTTGCGTTCGTGTCATCAGAATTGCAGAGGACTTGTTGGAAGCCCAGGTTTCAGCTCCGTAGCACATGGCGGGGAGGACGGTGGAGTCAAACAGATGCGCGCGGATTTTTGTCGGAGACAAGGTGAGCTGCTTCCCTTATGTTGGACATCGCAGCCCATGCAGCGCTTCTTCTTCGACTGACTTCGGCCCTCAAATCGTTGTCCATGGTCACGAGGCGCCCGAGGTAGACGTACTTCTTCGTATCCGGAAGGGGAACTCCGTCCACTGCAATCGGTGCTGGGTCTGCCCATCTGTTCCTCATGACTTCTGTCTTGCTGCGATTCATCGTCAACCCGATTCTGCGGCCAGCTGCGTCCAGTTCATCCACCATCTGCTGAAGTTCGGTTTGACTGCTGATAACCAAAACGATGTCATCGGCGAAGCGGAGGTTTGAGAGTTTCCTGCCGTCTATGGGAATTCCCCTGTCGTTCCAATCTAGATCAATCATGGCGTGATGGAGAGCAGCAGTGAACAGCTTTGGTGAGATGGTGTCACCTTGGCGGACTCTTTTCCCAATCGGCACCGTCAGCTCCTTGTGGAACATCTTGATCTTCGTAGATGTGCCCATGTTGCACTCCTCTAGCATGTTGATGTAGATCGGGTCCACGCCGGCACGGAGCAGAGCGTTCCAAACTGCGTTCAGTTCGAAACTGTCAAATGCTTTGACATAATCGATGAAGCACATCAGGAGCGGTTGCTTGTACTCTCGTGTCTTCTCAATTAGTTGAGTCACCGTGTGGATATGATCCATACAGCAGTATCCGCGACGAAAACCGGCCTGTTCCACAGGCTGGAACTCATCCAACGTGCTTTCCAATCTGTTCAGCAAAATCTTTGTGAATAGCTTGTACGGCTGGGACAGAAGAGTGATTGGCCTGTAGTTCTTGACCTCATCTCGTTCACCTTTCTTGAAGATCAACACCGTTCTTTACGATTTCCACTGTTCCGGGATCCTTTGATCTGCCAGATAGCTATTGAAGCGAGCGGTTAGCTTTTGAACGATGATTTCGTTGTCGGTCTTCAGAAAGTCTCCGGAAATTTGATCAGGTCCTGAGGCTGTCTTGGGCTTCATCTATCTAATAGCATGTTGAACTTCAGAAAGAAGTATCTCCGGAGCTTGGCCTTGACTCGGTGTGGGAATTCTAGGAACAGGTGTTGATGATCGGTACAGGTCTGTGTAAAAGTCCACGACGATCTCTTCAATCTTTTGACGAGACGTGTGCTGTGTTCCGCTGGCGTCCTTCATGACAGTGGTTACAGCTTAGGAGTCAACGAGGGTCTTCCGGCATCTTCTTAAACTGGCCCTTTTCTCTGCAGCCTCCTTCAGTTTGCTGTCCTTGTACGCGCGAATTGATGCCTTAACAGCAACTCTGCAGGATTTGTTTATGATTGCCCTGTCGAGAATGCTGGAGGACGGATCCTGGTGAATTTCAGCACGCTGCTTCAGAAGCCTTCGGGCATGGTCGCTTATGTGTCCTGAAGAGCTGGGGACGGGCGGGATCATTGATGCTGAAGCACAATGGTTAAGGCCCTCCACGAGAAGCTGGTAGTCTTCCGTAAGATCGTTGCTCTCGCTCCACTGGTATCCAGCAGCAGCGGCTTGTAGCAGATCGGCATCATACTTGGGCAGTTGTGTCGATGCTGGGCGATGACCATCATTTCGCTTAATCTTCTCGCGGAGACAGGTCTTCGCTCGGACAAGACGATGGTCGCTTCCGGTATTGAAGGGTTTCACTACACCGACATCGAAAAGACACCAGCGTCGATTAACCAGGATGTGTTCCAATTCAGAGTGAGTCACTCCGTTCGAGCTTGACCATGTCCATCGTGTGGCGGGATTTTTCTGGAAGAAGCTGTTACCGTGAAACAGATTACAGGCTTCTAGTAGGTCCATCAGACGCTCTCCGTTTTCGTTGGTCGTTCCAAGTCCGTACGATCCCACTGTAGCAGTAGACGGCTGAGGTTCGTTGATGATGGCGTTGAAGTCACCACAGACGATCTTGTAGTAGGCCTTCTCTTGCTTGATGATCTTCTCGAGGTCAGCATAGAACTCATCCTTGTCGTTTTCAGATGCAGCTGAAGTCGGAGCGTATCCGTTTATGATCGCCATGGTTGTCACCGCATTGACCTTGATCTGCAGAACAGCTAGCCTGGGGCTTATGATTTCGTGGGAGTCAATCTTGGGTTCGAGGTTGCGGTGGACAATGAATCCCACTCCTCCGATGTTTTTATTGTCAACCTTGGCTACAAGTATGATCAGGTCCCCGTCAGTTGTCCTTCTGGTACTTTCCGCTTTGACTTTGGTTTCTTGGAGAGCCAGCACATCGTAGCGGATTCTCTGGCTGGCCTCCATGAGCATTACCAGATCAGCTTCAGAGTTGACGGTTCTGCAATTGTAGGTGCGAATCCGTAGACAGTGTTGATGCCTCGTTCGCTGATCCTTGTCCTGTGCACTCCATTTCCTGCGGCAGTTTTGTTCTGCAGGTCCCTTCCGGTTGCCGTTTGCTCCAGTGCACGTAGAGCTCGTACTTCCTTCTGTGCCGCTCCGGACCCTCCTTGTACGTGTTTGAGCAAGTTTGAAGTTCACGCGCGCCTTTGGGATGCTAACCCTTCTAAGACAGCGCGTCGCCAGAGCTGGTGTTCGCAAAAGTCCTTCTAGAAGAAAGACTCCCCACCCCGAGCTCCACCACGATAAGGTACCAGCTGGACTTTGGAGGGGGAATGCAAATTTACCTAATAAAAACAGTTGAACAGTGAAAGCAAGCACTTCTGTCAATGTTTTTGACTAGTTGACTCAATTTTCATTGATTGAAATTCAAATCCAAGACAGCTAATGTTCTTCATATTAGAGATCATCGATGCCGATGATGTGAAGTGAGCTCGTCCACCATCAAATGACAAGAAAGTTCAGGCTTCAAAATTGGCCCGAAACAGCGGTTCTTTTGCGGTTTTTTCTTATAGGTCCTACAACATACTTTAGAGGCAGGGTTCTCGATAAAATCGGTTATTGTGCTATCCCCATGGAATGGTAGATCTGGCCATCACAAAAGTGAAAATAAGTAAAAAATTGGAGAAAAAACGCTCAGTAACTAGTTATTGCTTGGTGTCCTCCCGCCCCCAATTATCGAGATTTGTGTAAAAGCCTGTTTTGTCAACTTTTATTTTGCTTCTAAAGTGACTTTTGAGCATTTCTGGAGGTTACTGACAATTTAAGCAGCGAAATTAAAGGCGGATAAGCCATCTTTATTGAAAATCTCGTAAATTAGGGGGCCGGCCGACACCGGTAATTAGTTGTTATACTTTGCTTCTGAGCTTTCTCCCCACGAATTTCCGGGTTTTTTAACTTATTTTTATTTTTGTGATGGCCAAACCTACATTCCCATGAAAAGAGCTCAAAAGTCGTTTTCATCGAAAGCCCTGCCTTTAAACCCAGAAAAGGTTTCAGAGAGGAAAAGAAGACAAGCATATCTTATCGCGACCACTGCCTTTAGGGCCTTTCTACCAATGGAGAAAATGTAAAAATAACTGTAGGGACGAACTCCTTGCAATCAATCAAAAATTACGCTTCTCATCAGGTTATTCTATTTATTAGATTTATCAGAGAAAAAATGTGGACCCCAGCCTGGCAGTCCTACTAGTTGTCGCGAATCTACTCGCAAAAGTCCGTTTCTAGAGTTTGTTTATACATTGTTCATTTAGTTGATACAGGTACATATGAGATGGGATAAAAAAGAAATATATTATTTCTGAAAGTTGGGCTCCGCAGAAAAGGTCAAGGATTTGGCATTGCTCCTAAATGTTGTGAAATTGTTTTATTGGATTTGGGTCTCAACTTGATTTTTTCAAATGTAGTGAAATTGTCGAATAGATTTGGCTGTGATGATACTATATGCAGATAACATAATCATTAAATCTAGTGAAATTGTTGCAAACGGATTTGGCAGGAGCTCTATCAATTATCACAGTCAAATCACGCGTCAGAAGGGGTTTTCCTTGAAGCGCATATTGAATCGAATGAGAACAGGAATAAACCTAGCAGCAAAAACGTTTCTATACAATGCGAACCGTGAAAGCGTTGAGGACACGAAGACATAGAGTCAGTAGCGAGTAAATTGCGTTAGATTTCGTTTTCATGATTTTTATCTCATCGGTGAGGGAAGGTCTGGTACCTTATTGTTAGTGGGAGCTACACTGAAAGGCAGAATAGCATTCGAAACCTTAATTCTAGCCCCCATAAGGCCACGTTTCGTTCAGCATTGTTGACTGAGGATTATTATTTTTTCTTTTTGTCTTCATTCGCTCGCCAGAGGACCTTCTGACGCGTGATTTGACTGTGATGATTAATAGAGCTCCTGCCAAATCCGTTCGCAACAATTTCACTAGATTTAATGATTATGTTATCTGCATACAGTATCATCACAGCCAAATCAATTCGACAATTTCACTACATTTGAAAAATCAAGTTGAGAGCCAAATCCAATAAAACAATTTCACAACATTTAGGAGCAATGCCAAATCCTTGACCTTTTCTGCGGAGCCCAACTTTCAGAAATTTCACAACTTTTTACAAGGTTTCCCTTCTACAATATCAATCGAGCTCCAGAAGTCAAGTTGTTTTTTTTCGAAAACATAGTGGTAGAAATGAAGAAACAACCGCTCCGCTGCTAAGACTGCAAGATAATTGTTGCAACGCGGCTTCCTACAAATAGATGCAAGGCATATACTTTTTGAATTTAAAGTCGAAAAATGAAGAAATGAGTTTCAAAATGACCCAATTGTACAGGTTCTAGGCACTCTTCTAGACGGGGGGGCACGCACCACTCAAGACAGAAATGAAATGAACGGCCCATTGGGTGAGGCTACCAGTCGAAGTATTTCCGTAGAGCTCTAATAAAAACAATGATTGATAGCGCAGTATCAGGCCTCTTTTATCAGAGTTTTCCATCATTTCTATGAGTTTTGCGTAGCTTGGCCCCTCTAGTGAAAGAAAATGTTGAAGGGCCGCATGAAAACCTTCATTTGTAAAGAAAAGTCAATCGGAACACATTGTAAATACGAATTTGAATTTCGCGTCAAAATCATTTTCGGAGTTTTTCTGCATGTGGAGTTCGTGCCGTAACCAATTTTTCCTGTTATCTTACTGTCGCACCAACATTCTAGGAAAAAGAAGGCTGAGATGACTGGTGAGACTTGTGGCGGATATTAACCTCATCGTCCAACGTTTTTGACTCGCCAAAGTTTACCAGTGTGGTCTACCGGGCTCAATCATGAAATTGAGCCTGAAAAATGGAAATTGATTTCCAGCGCGAACGATAGTTAAGTGCGCCAGAAGAGGACTACCGTAATCTCAGGAATGATGTTATTCGGCTCTCGTAAACAAATTTGATGATACCCAATCGATCAATGATAAAGTATAAAAGAAGTGAAGAGCGGTGTGTCTTGATTCACACACCGTCCTGCTCCAGAGGTCAGCAGTTGAGGATCTGCCTGGACTAAAAAGCAGGGAAACATCACCACCTGTAGGAAGATGAAGCGAAATCAGGTCAGAACTTAGAAAATTTTTAGAGCCAACTCGAGTGAGATTACGGTAGCCCTGTTCTGGCGGACTTGTAGATTCGGAGGCCTGGCTTGCATACGGTGTCCTGCACACTCCTACTAAGGTCCTGCACACCCCTACTGAGATCCAGCACACATTCCATGAAGTCCTGCTCATCCTTACAGGGGTCTTGCACACGTTTCATGATGTCCTGCACACTCCTACTGATGTCCTGCACTTATTCCACGAGTTCTGATCATCCTTACAGCGGTCTCGCACACGTTTCATGATGTCCTGCACACTCCTACTAAGGTCCTGCACACATTCCATGATGTCATGCACACCCCTATTGGGGTCCTGCACACGCTTCATGATGTCCTGCACACTCCTACTGATGTCCTGCACACATTCCACGAAGTTCTGATCATCCTTACAGGGGTCTTGCACACGTTTCATGATGTCCTGCACACTCCTACTAAGGTCCTGCACACATTCCATGATGTCCTGCACACCCCTATTGGGGTCCTGCACACTTTCCATGATGTCCTGTGTAATTTTACTAAGATCCTACACACATTCCATGACGTCCTGCTCAACCCTACTGAGGTCCTGCACACGCTTCATGATGTCCTGCACACCGCTACTGATGTCCTGCACACATTCCATAAAGTCCTGCTCATCCTTACAGGGTCTTGCACATGTTTCATGATGTCCTGCACACTCCTACTAAGGTCCTGCACACATTCTACGACGTCCTGCACACTACTGGGGTCCTGCACAGGTCCCATGATGTCCTGCACACTCCTACTGATGTTCTGCACACATTCTACGATGTCCTGCACACTCCCTACTGGGGTCCTACACAGGTTTCATGATGTCCTGCACACTCCTACTGGGGTCCTGCACAGGTCCCATGATGTCCCGCACACTCCTACCTAAGGTCCTGCACACTCCTACTGGGAGGTCCTGCACACATTCTACGACGTCCTGCACACCCCTACTGGGGTCCTGCACACGTTCCATGATATCCTGCGCACTCCTACTGAGGTCCTGTTCAGGTCCCATAATGTCATGCACAGTCCTACTGAGATCCTGGACACCCCTGCTGGGGTCCTGCACAGGTCCCATGATGTCCTGCACACTCCTACTAAGGTCCTGCACACTCCCACTGAGGTCCTGCACACATTCTACGACGTCCTGCACACTCCTACTGGGGTCCTGCACAGGTCCCAAAATGTCCTGCACACTCCTACTGAGGTCCTGCACACCCCCCTACTGGGGTCCTGCACAGGTCCCATGATGTCCTGCACACTCCTACTAAGGTCCTGCACACTCCTACCGAGGTCCTGCACACATTCTACGACGTCCTGCACACCTACTGGGGTCCTGCACAGGTCCCATGAAGTCCTGCACACTCCTACCGAGGTCCTGCACACATTCTACGGCGTCCTGCACACCCTACTGAGATCCAGCACACTATCCATGAAGTCCTGCTCATCCTTACAGGGGGTCTTGCACACGTTTCATGATGTCCTGCACACTCCTACTGATGTCCTGCACACATTCCACGAAGTTCTGATCATCCCTACAGGTGTCTTGCACACGTTTCATGATGTCCTGCACACTCCTACTAAGGTCCTGCACATTCCATGATGTCCTGCACACCCCTATTGGGGTCCTGCACACGCTTCATGATGTCCTGCACACTCCTACTAAGGTCTTGCACACATTCCATGATGTCCCTGCACACCCCTATTGGGGTCCTGCACACGTTCTATGATGTCCTGTGTAATTTTACTAAGGTCCTACACACATTCCATGACGTCCTGCTCAACCCTACTGGGGTCCTGCACACGCTTCATGATGTCCTGCACACTCCTACTGATGTCCTGCACACATTCCATGAAGTCCTGCTCATCCTTACAGGGGTCTTGCACATGTTTCATGATGTCCTGCACACTCCTACTGGGTCCTGCACACATTCTACGATGTCCTGCACACCTCTACTGGGGTCCTGCACAGGTCCCATGATGTCCTGCACACTCCTACTGATGTTCTGCACACATTCTACGATGTCCTGCACACCCTACTGGGGTCTACACAGGTTCCATGATGTCCTGCACACTCCTACTGGGGTCCTGCACAGGTCCCATGATGTCCTGCACACTCCTACTAAGGTCCTGCACACTCCTACTGAGGTCCTGCACACATTCTACGACGTCCTGCACACCCTACTGGGGTCCTGCACACGTTCCATGATATCCTGCACTCTACTGAGGTCCCGTACAGGTCCCATAATGTCATGCACACCTACTGAGGTCCTGCACACCCCTACTGGGGTCCTGCACAGGTCCCATGATGTCCTCTGCACTCCTACTAAGGTCCTGCACACTCCCACTGAGGTCCTGCACACATTCTACGACGTCCTGCACACCCTTACTGGGGTCCTGCACAGGTCCCAAAATGTCCTGCACACTCCTACTGAGGTCCTGCACACACCCCTACTGGGGTCCTGCACAGGTCCCCATGATGTCCTGCACACTCCTGCTGAAGTCCTGCACACATTCTACGACGTCCTGCACACCCCTAGTGGGGTCCTGCACATGTCCCATGATGTCCTGCACACTCCTTCTGAGGTCCTGCACACCCCTACTGGGGTCCTGCACAGGTCCCATGATGTCCTGCACACTCCTACTGGGGTCCTGCACACCCCACTGAGGTCCTGCACACATTCTACGACGCCCTGCACACCCTTACAGGGTCCTGCACAGGTCCCAAATGTCCTGCACACATTCTACGACGTCCTGCACACCCTTACTGGGGTCCTGCACAGGTCCCAAAATGTCCTGCACACCCTACTGAGGTCCTGCACACCCCTACCTGGGGTCCTGCACACATTCTACGACGTCCTGCACACCCTACTGGGGGTCCTGCACAGGTCCCATGATGTCCTGCACACCCTACTGGGTCCTGCACACTCCTACTGAGGTCCTGCACACATTTTACGGCGTCCTGCACACCCTACCGAGGGGTTGCTGTAGTTCCACGACGTCCTGCATACTCCTACTGCGGTCTCGCTTAGTCAACCGACACTTCAGCACACCCTGCGACGACTTCTTATCTTTGGTGCGCATGGTACAAACACGCGCCACGCTCAAAAACAACCCTTCCGCATAGCGTCCTGTTTCCAAGCCGGACGTTTAGAGTACACCACCCTAGAGAGCAAGGTATTTATATGGAGTCTCTAAGAAAACAATGACTGATAACGAAAAACCCGTCATTTTTATAAACTAATCTTGAGAGGCCGGTTTCCGAGTTTCAAACGCCCGTTAGGGGCCCAGAAGTCATTATGGTGAGTTCTGACAATTATTTTCGTCATTCCCGTGGTCTATTACATCTAGTCACAAATTTTCGAGCGATTTGGTCCACGCCTTCCAAAAAAATGGTTTTCGACAGGCGGAGGTGGAGGCGGAGGCGGAGGCGGAGGCGGTGGTGGAAAGTTTTGCGTACTTTGAGAGGTCATAACTTCAGAAAGCGGGGACCAGTTGGGATGAAAAGTTGCACACATATGTAATTTCTTGCAGCGCGTCGAATAGTGTACAGCTCATACCTCTGTTGACGGTATGAATAGGTGATCTCATTGTAGGGCATCCGCGCGGGAAGAGATCAAAGCCAAATCCTGGTGAGCGCTTCGCGCTCACCACAATTCTTCTAGAGATCATTCGAAACAAACTATCTACTTAGAAACCATTCAGAACAACATCACGGAAAAATTGGCTATGAGGTGTTTCGGATTGAATACCTTCCAGCTAACACATGAGAGAGCGAAATCTAGGCGATCGAGATTACAATTGCTCGAAAGTAGGAGAGCCAGAACTGATCTTGTGATGATGTTCAAATTTATAACGCGGAAGGTTTCCATGAACCCTAAACAGTTTTAGGCCATACTCTGACGACGAGCAGGATCTTAGTTGAGAAATCGAACGTCGGATCGAAGTTTACCACGTATAGCAAACTAATGGCGTCCGATTTGCTGCTTGAAGATAAACACCTTACTTCAATGACTGTACAGGTTCTCAAGTGTTTGACACCATAAAAACGTTTGTCTAGCAAGTATCCCCTGTTTCCGAGTGAAATTTTTTTCCGTTTATCGCGTGCGTCTGCAAGCGTACGCTGCGCCTCCTTCCCCCCACACTTTCTCGCCGTCTCTATCCTCACTCCGCACAAGCACGCGAGGGAGCAGAGTAAATTTGGCTCGGATTCAGAGAATAGGTAAATGTCTATGGCCGTTCTGTATTATGCCAGCCCATTTCATTTTCATTTACTTTCAGTCCCGTGATTTTTTTCTCATTATTGGTTGAATGATAATAAACAGCCAATGAACATTTGCATTATTGTCAGTGTCAGGCAGACCGTTGTTCAAGACCTTGACTAAGCTACAATACCAGCGCTAAGTTTTATAAGAACGGGAGCATCCGGCAAACTTGGCAAAAAAACTTCCGATGCATGTGACTTTTTTTAATGTAGACTTTTTCGAATTCTGCAAACGCTATCATATTCACAGATCAAATTGCTATCTAATTATATTACTCAAGTGCCGAAGTTCCCCAAAATCGCTTTGTTTTTGAAAGAAATAGTTTTTGCAATCGTTTTTCAAAAACGTCGCGCGCGGCGAAGTGCGGCAAAACTTTGAGCAGTAATTGTACAGATATAAAATGAGCGAACTAAATACATACTTTCTTCGATAAACTAGGTGCAGGCAAGAGAATCTCAAGGTTTGTGTTGGCTGAATTGTCGAAATCCTTCATTAAAGGCAGCATACACGCTCGCAAAAGTTGTTGAGATAACTACATTAGTGGGGTTGTACGGGCCCTAGAAGAGCCCTCACGAAGTTGGGAGAGTTGAAAACGAGTTAAAATGACCGTATTTGAGCCGTATTGAGTCACAAAATCATCCTTTCTCCGCCCACCGATACGGGCTCCGCCCCTCAATACCAATGTTCAATGCTCGATTACGGTGATTTTGGCTTTTTTTACGCTTCTAACGTCGTAAGCGTTCCAGAAAGGGTCGTACGAATACATTAGCGTCGTTATCCCAACAAATTTGTCGCTAGCTCCGCTATTTCAGCCAATGCAGTAAAACTCGTCCACTTCTGGGCCAATGTAGAACGAACCGTTATATCTTCATTTCAGTTGATTTTTTCCCGGTTTTTTCGTTATCTCTGAATATTAACAGCTTCAGACCTTCGATTCATTCCATAAAATTGATATCATTTTCTGAGCGTGTATGCTGCCTTTAAACACGCTTGAGAACTACCTGAAAAGTCGGAGTTTTGTTGCGAAAACCCACCACTATTTTTACAGACGGTAACTTCAGTTTGCTTTTAGGATTGTTTAAAGTCAATCTAAATGTTAACTGATCACTTATTTCGTTCTGTTCATCATTTGCGATTGACTAATAAATTATTATTTAATTATTATTATTATTATTATTTGATTATTATCATTATTTATCGTCCTCAGATAGAAACAGATTTGTGCTTTCAGCGATTTATGACAGTTGGTAGAAACTGCTTCAAAAATCTGGGTAAATTTCACAGTAAGAGTGGCGGCAGGTTTTGGCTACAACCTAATGTTATTAGAGAGAAAAATGCCACCACTGGGACAGGGCATTGGGACAGGAGTCAAACAACGATTAAGAAAAACAAACGTGTGCCTTTGAGAAGAATCTTACTAGCAAATATGAAAAGGTCAGTCAGGTTAAATGATGTCATTTCCTGAATATGGGGCATCCCCTCTGATGTACTCTGAAGTTTTCATGCATTACGAGTCCATGCACATCCTTTAAAGGCAGTGTTCACGATGAAAAAATTTTCGAAATTCCACTAGGATTGGGTAGTGGAGGGACACTCTGTAACGTTAACGTCGAAAGAACCCATGAAAACGAACCAGCAAGAGCCCAAAAAGGGCCCGAAGTTGCAACTTCGAGCGCATTGAAAACGCCAAAAGCGCATCACACGCCCACCGACGTGAACAAATGAATGCTCGAGCTCGTGAGATGAGCGATGATTTTCAATCATTAGCCCCGTTCTTCCCTTCATTCTCAGCTTCTCTCTTTACTCAGGTCAGCTCGCATACATCGGATGCAAAAGACGGCAGTTGCAAGCCTCGGACAACTCGCCCACCATGTTTCCATAGCTCAATATTTTAGGGACCATACCTGTGTTCACAGAAGGTCTTGTATGATTTCAGAGACACCATTGGAATCAGCATATGGCCGTTTTCAAGATAGGCGGAAAAACAGAAGAACGATTTTCATCGTGAACACTGCCTTTAAAGGCATCGTACACGATGAAAGCCATGCTTGGGTTTTTGACGTCATCGTGTTGTTATATCCCTATAGTGACTAAAGGTTGCAAGAAGCCCAATCAGAAACGTCGAATTCTCAAGAAAAACCCATTTCTATAAAGCTCAAGACAAATTCGAAATTTCCGCCGACATCAACTTGGGATAGTTACGCGGAGAACGCAAGGAACAGTTTTACGACTAGTTCCTTGGCGCTGCGTTGGAAGTAATTCACCAAGGACGCCACTCAGACGAGCGATCATTTTCTTCTTGAACGAAGTTGAAAAGGGTTACTAAGACGCGGCTTCCAATGCTGTCAGCTGCTTTCGATCGATGTCGAACGTGAAATCGAGTGGCGTGTGCTTTGCGCCCTACGATGCGTCAACGCACGATCGCCGGCAGCGACCACGGAGTTTTGTTCCTTGTAACAACGTATCGACCACAAGGCCGGCCCCCAAACCCGGGAAGCCCTTTTGAGGTAAGCAACTCTTCATTCCGATTTGATTTTGAAACTCCAGACTTTCTGAGTGACATTGTTATGGCCCACTAGTCCGACTGAACGCAAAAGCTTAAATTCGGTTTTCATCGTGTACGATGCCTTTAAGCATCCTTGAATAGAAAAATGGCGAATCGGCGACAGAATCGCACATTGACGACGCCAAATAATGTTTGGGTCAGTGCAGACGGTACACACTTTGCGAGCGATCTTATCAGGGCAAGTACCTGTTTGATGAATGCCGTTTTACGGTGAGCAACTTATTGGCTCCCGGTAAAGTAAAAATAAGTAGAGTTAATTTTACCCGGCCTTTCACTGATGAATACGGCCCCTGATCTTAATTGTCATTGACACGCCTCTTGAGCCGGTCGCCTGAAAGAAGAAACCGACTTAATCTCTGCCTATCGGACAGTTGTCCATAAGTGTGCTAACCAGTTATCTGTCATTACCGTGCGTCAACATATCTGAAGATTTTCGAAGGATTGCTGGGTTACTGGGTTAATTCGTTTTTCCACGTCTCTGATTGCCGATGGCTCGTATAAAGGCACATTAAAACCAGGAAATGTTTTTTCGTTTTTCTGCTTATCTTTTGCTTTCAAGACAGCAACGCTAAAAAGGGTCTTTGATTCATACTTACTTATTCGTTTTGAGAGGAGCCACCGATAGTGATTTGTCGGACGCATCAGTGCAAACTCTTCTTCTCAATCACTCGATTTCCAACTTGATTTGACTAAATTCTCTTAGCATGAAATATTGTACACTTAGCTTCAACGTGTTAGTAATTTTTACACCTTGTTATCGTGGATAAGAATTTTAAATTCTTTAGTGCGTTAGTTTTGACCCACATCCCAGCAGCATTTCTTGCACACTTAATTTTCTTGCATTTCTTGTTAATGCGAAGATAATACGATCTCCGTTAACTATTGTTGCTTTGAACACATTTTCTGTCCTGCTTCTTTGCTTACAAAAACTTACGTTAACTCCGGTTGAACCATATTGATGATATTGTCCCGCACTGTTCACAAACTACTAGACTGTCCCAATCTTGTCTTTCTACAGCCACAGTGGCATGATGTGGTACGTTCTGGTTTAACGCCTCCGGTAACATTCATTAGAACAAAAAGGGCCCTTCATTCTCACCTGGCCGACCAGGCAGTGTTGGCGATAAAAGAAATCATTTTTCTGCCTTCCAACTATCTTGAAAACGGTCCCATGCTGATTCCATTGATGTTTCTGGAATCGTACAAGACCTTCTGAGAACGGAGTTATGGTCCCTCAAAGGTTGAGCTAAGGAAACATGGTGGACGAGTTGTCCGAGGCTTGTAACTCCTGTCTTCTGATGTATGCGAGCTGACCTGAGTAAAGAAAGAAGTTGAGAATGAAGGCAAAAGCGGGGCTATTGATCGGAAACCATCGCTAATCTCACGATCTCGAGTTTTCATTTATTCACGTCGGACGGCGGGCGTTGCGCTTCTGAGGTTTGTCTTGCGCTCAAAATGGCAACTTCGGGCTCTTTTGAGGCTCTTCCCGGCTCCTTTTCAGGCGAGCTTTCGACGTTAGCGTTACAGCGTGCCCCTCCACTACCCGAAAAAACATTTTTAATCGTGAACACTGTTTTTAAAGGTGACCCCTCTCCACGCGTAGGATGGCTTCCTAGGGGTTCAGGGGCATCTAACTGTCAGAAACTTCTTGCGCGTTACTCGGAACTATTGAAGTGTGCCCGAATGAGAATGACGGCCCACGCTAACGGCGTGCTTCGCAGGCGGCCGTCGCATGTGCCGCCCCCGGACGAGTGTTGGATTTTAACGACGGCCGTCCCTTCTCCCACCGTCTGCATAGCTGATTGATCGGCGCAGTGCTTGCTGCCAGCCGGTGCCGGCCCCGTTCGTAGTCGATGGCGGTGGGGAGTTTTCGCATGCTCGTTCAAGAGCGGCGAACGCGACGGCCGCCTGCCAAGTACGCCAGCCGCATGGGCCGCCATTCTCATTCGGACGCACCTTACTCCAGGTCTTCTATTTCGCGAAGTACGAGACAAGTCAGGGACAGTGCACAATTAGAAACCTGGGAAACATTATTAACCGTTCGAAATGTGTCAATTGCTGTATATATGTCTTGTCAAATCCCATGAAGTACAACTTTGAAGGCTAAAATTTTCATCAACTCCTGTAACTGTTTTGACGAATTGCTTGGCTTATGCTATTGCCTCATTGATATTTTCAGAAATCAATTACCGATGGAACTTCTGCGTTACGTGTTCACCATCAGCACACTATCGTGTGTTTTTTCTCACGTGGAGTGCTGTGGCAGTTCCAAATTAAGAAAACCAGGTATGGAGACTGAAAAGCTGATTCATCCCAAACTTTGTGTACAATGCAAATGCAGAATAAGAGCTCTACAGTTGCGGTCAGGGTCAAACCTACATGCACTGGGATGATTCCAGTGTGTGGGTAGGGGGTCGCAGTTTAGTAGATCGCGGAGCGTGGAGGGCCGCAGCATTGGACCGTGTGCGAGTAAAAATAATTGATCCACTCCGCTCAGAGGAGTGTTTTGTTTTCCAAGTTTTTTTAGAACATAGAAAGATTTTGGGTCAAGAGATACACTCTATTTCGAGAAACTCAGGTACGTGGTCCTGTTGACTTTTAACCTGACGGGTCGCGAGGGGTGTCGAAATCGATCACCCAAGCGGCTTCTTCTACGATCTTGATTACATCCCAAATTCTTGTTAGAACCGTTGTGTACCCTACTTTCTGGCTGCTAACAGAATCTCGTCCCAAAAGTTAGTGTGGAGATACTCCACGCTGTCAGGGTAAAATCGAAAAAGCAGCAAGTCCGGAAGTGGTCAGAATCGGAAAAGAAGTCGTTTCCTCACCTATGCAGAAGTCATTTTCAAACAATTTGCAGCGTTGTAACGAAATGTTTTTCTGAGCAACGCTTTGGACTTGAGATAATCAAGTACGGAAAGAAACTTTTCTCGCAGATCCTGCCCACATTGGGTTCGTTCTGGAGCCTTCAACTCGTACTGTTCACCGCCTGAGTTTGAGACCCCTAGCTCTTGATTGAATGGGAAACGGGCCGCTGGGATCTTTTGATTCGTGTCGTGCAGTGGGATTTTGACTTCCAAAACAGGTACCATCCCATTAAGGGAAATTTCCGTCAAACCCTTCTTTAAGGGACTGCGCGATATTTTCTAGTAAAACTCTCTTGTGGAGAAAAAATGATAGCTCACATCAACCGGAAAAAATTGATATATTATATCAGTCGAGAGAAAGTAGATCGATGTGACATTTTCAACGTCAATGTTTCCCAAAATAAAAGAAAAGAGAAAGAATGAAAATGAAAAACGAAAGAGAGAGAAAAAAAAGGGAAAAATCAGATTACGTGCGGGAAAAGGAAGGGGCGCTTTCTCCACCGACCGACCACAGTGCCATGGGTGGTCATCTTGTGGCGAGCTGCAGAATCAAAATGTCATTTAGGGGTCAAAACCCACCTAAGTATTTTGAAAATCGACAAACGGACGTAAATTCGTATTCCCCACCCCGAATAACCCCCGTATACAAATGTTGAGTAGAATCTGAGATTCTGATCAAACTACCGTATACAGACCGTAATCTACCGTGACCTGCAAAAACTCGATAAATACACTCCAGATTCGTGTTAAGCGCCTCATATAACCCTCAGAGAAGGATTTTGAGACATATCTGTCGTAGGAATCCGGAAATCTCGAAAGTGGCGTTTTTCCCTCAAAATTTTCCCCGGTTGGGATGCTTCGATTGACATTAGCCGAAAACTTTGGTAAATCGACTAGTAAACCACAGATTCGTGATCAGCGCCCCAAAAAAACCCTCCCTGGGAGAAATTTAAGTCAATTCTGGAACACTTTTCTAAAACGCTTCAAGAGCCCTCTAATCGGTATAAATAATCGCCCAACCGAAAATCCGTTCAAGTCCGAAACGCTGTCAGTCCGGACAAAGTAAAGAAAATGTGCCTTCACCCAAACTTTGCTCAGGGGGGTAGTTTTGGGTACTTAACACATTTATGGGGTCCATTTCCGAATTTTCGAAAGATTTATGCACTTTTGGAAGGTACAAAAAGCACAAAAAACGACATTTCTAAGCTTGCAACTTCTTGGAACCTGCAGCTCGGGGCGGGATACTGCGCAATTTAACTATTGAGCCACAAGAGATACTAACAATGCTACTCGTTTTTGCAGATCCGACCTACGCTTTGTATACTTCCCTTGTCAGTCTGGCGCCACGAGACGACCACCCCAGTGCCATGCATGACCCTGGTCGCGGTAAAAATGTAGACGATGATTTGCATTTCGCGATTACTGTTTTTCAACGTATCTCGGACTAATCCAAGCGGAACTTGTTAAACATTAGTGCTTTGGAGGGCACAATAAGACATAAATGACGCACACCTGAGCTTGAATTTTGAATGCACAGTTTCTAGAATACAGAATGCAACAACGATTTCGAGGGTATTAATGAAGTTGAGTTTATTTTCTCTAAACATGACAATGAAAATCGAAAATGCCCTATTACACTTTTTTGCAAGGAAGAAATCTTTGGAACCGCAGTAAGACGTTGAGGGAATGTAAGTTGTGATATTTATCGGGATGGTAAGAAATACAAACAGACAAATCCCAAGAGCGTGAATGAACATCCGATGTAAAAAAAAAAAACTCTGAAAACAATAAGAGAAAAACATGAGAAGACTATGAACTTGATAGGACAGCATCTCAGGCAATCGCCGCATTCAATGCGTGTCGAATATGCATTGAACTCGAAGACAAGGTGGTTTCGAGCAGAGTTAGGGAAAGTGCTGCTAGGGGAGCACGTGCTCCTATTGTGTTTCTAATTGCAGCACGTGCCCCAACAAATAAGCCGTCTAATGCGTGCATGATATCCATTCAACTCGATGGCAAAACGATTATCAAAAAAAGGAAATTTTACGATGCACTCCTGAGACGGAACTGAGAGGTCGGCAGCTTCGCCGGTTCAACTACCCAAGTTTGCGGTACTTTACCCGCCCGTCCGCTGGAAGCCTCGTCCAATCGCTGACGGCCCCAGATGGTGCTCGGCGAGCTATCCGCGTCGCACGTCGGTGTGCCATCCGCGTCGCGTCTGTGCGCTGCTACGATAGCGCTGGACTACCTTGGAGCACGTACTCCTGCGATTGAATTTTGCGGCACATGCTCCTGCTATGAAATTTTGCAGCAGGTGCTGCTGTTTAGAGCAAGTGCCCCTGTAGTGAAGCCTTTCGATGGGTGTGGTCACTCGAGCTGAATGCATATTCGACACGCATTGAATGCGGCGGTTTTCTGAGATAGTCAATCAGATGTGGTCACTTGGTGGTGAAGAGCAGTGGCCGGCCAACACCGCGAGCGGTTAGAATAGATGCGGCTCTTATAAGCATCTCAGTTGGTCCGCCAACCCCACCGAGGTCCACATGTCGAGCACCAGAGGCCTAGAATCGAGCGAAAGAAAAAACAAAAATTCGCATGACAAGCTCGCAAATGAAATGAGTCAAGTCAACACAACGCATGGAACAAGAACCAGTATCACGCTTCGTCGCCCACCAACGCACGATCCATTGTTCACAAACGGCGTACTAAAAACTCGTAGACTTCCTGAACTTGAAAAATTGTTTATTTAGGTTATTCCAAGGCGTGATAACTCTAGACAGGGAAGCGCCTTAAAATGACTGACTGTTGCATCCGTTATGACACAGTATATAAACATGTCCCCTAGTCAAACCGTTGAAAGGAGACAGTCGAAGCAATTCACAAAGCTCCAGGTCGACTTATTCAATACCCATTTTGTACAGGAAGGTCAAAGTTCTTGCCTCATATTTTTGAGAGCGAACTGAAAATTAATCTATAAGACCTTGCTCTTGATGAGCATATCGCTTCTGCGTGAATGAATAAAAAAAATTCATGCGCTCGTTGAACATCGCTATATCGCCAATACCTTCACAATGCATGTTTTGAAATTTTTCTGAAGCTTATGTTTCCGAGGAGATAAATCTTTGAAAAAAGCCTATTTCGAATAAATTTTGTCCCAGAATTATGTAACAAGAACTTACACTCTTTTAGTGGTGTGACCTTCGAACACCTCCAAAACGTTTTCTTTTCCAGGAGGAGGTTTTATACAAAAAACTTGCAAGTGTAATTTCAGGTAATTATGGTTCAGCTGGACATGCCGGCAGCGGCCACAACAACACACACGGCAGCCATCATGGGGGCGGACAAGGGGGTGCACATGGGGGCGGACAAGGGGGTAGTAACGGCGGCATTACAAATCGTGAGTTATTTAATCCCATAAGTCGATAGAACGCAGCTGAATTGCGAAGTTGGAGGGTGGTCATTGTACATGCACTTCTGAGATCCGGTTCATCTTGCAATAATGCACGACAGCGACAGTGCGTAGTTACAGTGTAAGCGTTTGCTCGAATAACCGCTCCGTTCCCGAAAAAGCGTAAATGTGTGTTGCATGTACAATGTAGCCATGTCTCCTGCAATAACGCCCAACTACAATACCCGCGTTGAGTTTTGTAAAAACGGGGAGCATCTGGCGAATTGGGCAAAAAAAACAGCGTCCGATGCATGTAACCTTTTTGAATGAAGATTTTTCGAATTCCGAAAACGCTGTCACATTCACAGATAAGATTGCCACCTAATTATTTGACTTGTGGGCAGAAAATCCCTGAAATCGCTTTGTTTTTCAAAGAAATTGTTTTTGCGATCGTTTATCAAAAACGTCGCGCGCGGCTAAATTTTGTGCAGTATTTGTACAAGTAATATAGGAGAAATCTGTATGCTTTCTTCAGGAATTAGTTGTAGGTAAGAGAATCTCAAGGCTCGTTTAGGTTGGGATTTCGTAAACTCAACCTACAAAAACCTTGAGATTCTCTCACATGCACCTGATTTATGAAGAAAGCATACAGATAGTTCTTCCATTACTTGTACAGATACTGCTCAAAGTTTCGCCGCACTTCGTCGCTCGCGACGTTTTCGATAAACGATTGCAAAAACTATTTCCTTCAAAAACCAAGCGGTTTAGGCTCCGTCCATAGCAGACATCCCAGCGTCAAGTGACCGTAAAGTGACGCTGGGGGTTTGCATCTTCAGCATTTGTAATTGATCGGACTCCCCAGCGACCACTGCAGCCGGCCAGTCGCTGAGCTGTCACTGATATTATCGATACCATCGTTAACCACCTGCCGTCCTCGGACACGTTGTTTGCGCCAGCCGTAGCGTTTCAGCGCTGGCACCTGATGCTTGTACGCCTTGACGCTTTGCCGCTGGTCGTCGGCTATGGACGGAGCCTTAGGGAAGTTTGGCCCAAAAGTCACGTATTTACGTTGTAATTTGATCTGTGAATAGGATAGTGTTTTCAAGGTTCGAAAAAGGCTCCATTTAAAAAAGTTACATGCAGCGGACGTTCTTTTGCCAACTTTGCCCGGTGCTACCCGTTTTTACAAAACTTAGCGCGGCTATTGTACCTAATAGTAAGAAGTCAACTAACAAATTTTCTATTTCAGCCGTGGCAGTTCAACAAACAGCGGCATGTACGTTTTTTTTTACTCACGGAATCTAGCACTGGCTCAGAGAACTTATCACGACATCGCAAACATTAGACACGTCGGTTTAGTCGGTTTACATGACGTTAGGAAAGCTCAAAGGCAGTGTTCGCGATGAAAAATTTGTTTCACTTTCCACTAGGATTGGGTAAAGGAGAGCCACCCTCCAACGTTTACGGCGAAAGAACGCATGAAAACAAGCCAGGAAGAGCTCCAAAAGAGCCCAAAGTTGCCTCTTGAAGCGCAAGGCAAACCCCAAAAGCGCCATGTCCTCCCTTCGACGTGATCAAATTTCGAACTCAACTCGGGATCGTGAGATTAGCGATGGTTCCCGATCAATAGCCCCGTTCTTCCCCTCATTCTGAACTTCTCTCTTTACTCAGGTCAGCTCGCACAGATCGGCTGTAAAACACGGAAGTTACAAGCCTCGGGCGATTCGTCTACCACAGCTCAATTTTCGAGGAACCATAATTCTGTTTCTAGAAGGTCTTATACGATTCCAGAGAAATTTTTGGAATCAGCACGAGACCGTCCTCAAGATAGGCTAAAAAACAGAAAAACGATTCTTATCGTGAACACTGCCTTTAAGCCACTGCTATTGTTACCGGAACGATCTTTCAGTCCGCATTTTCAGACAGCCACTGCTGCAAGACGCTACGTGAAAGTAATCGTTGCGGGACCTCGTGGTCCCGGCACGACTATTCGTGGTCTCAACACGATTTTGATTGCAGCGCGTGTTTCAACAACGTCTGTAGCAGCTGCGGACCGTAATTCTCTTCCAAAAATGACAATACAAAGACGACTAATGTTGGGCCCTCGTGGTAGCGTTAATAAATTATTACTTCGACTTATGATACTGGATTATAGCTTGTGCGATGAACTGTCCAACCATATTCCGCGACAATTGTAATGGTAGGACTGGTTCGGGTGTAACATGTCCCACTAGAGAAGAAGTGATGCCAGTGATCACGCCAGATGGTACTAGATGCAGGTTAGTGTTAAGTTGCATTATGTTTGTGCAGGGTGATTACCTAAGGTCTCCGGTGCATTGACAACTCGGCACGCGGGGTCTTCGAGTCACTATGATGAGCGCAGAGGACGAAAAGAAAGGCGCTGCCAGCCGGATTGGCACTCTCTCTGCCGGCAGAAGAGCAAACTGGCTATCTCTGCGTCTCCGCGGAGAGGGATCATTTACAGCTTTGGCTGTACAGTACAGGGATAGGTGCAATCCTAGTTTGGGAGAGGGGCTATCAGCATTACAGAGAGGAGTGAAGGATACAGCTTTCAGAAATTAAGGTATTTCCATGAAGTCTCTAGGAAACGCTCTCAGATATCTGATGTTAGAAGAAATTTAATTTTTCATCAATGAATCTTGAGTGAGCTACTGAACAAAGTTTGTCCCAAGAGTGGATCTCTGAAGTAGTTGACTCCTTAATCAATCCGCTGAAAGACTTTGTAGGACGTGTTTTTTCAAGGCGGTGGTTTAAAAGAACCAGTTAACAAGTTGGTTACCTACTAAATATCAAATGAATCCTAGATTACACTATAAAACAAATTTTCACTTTTTTTATGTTCCTGGGTTGAAATTGTTTCTTTCTAGCCCGTTAGGTCTAGAACAGACAGGAAATCGCTTTTATCCCAGGAAAACTTCGCTTTTGTGACTAGGACAATGAAATTTGGAAAATCGCGTGTTTATGTATGACAATTTTTATTTCTGGCTTCTAAGTGTTATATTTCAATTGTTTATATCTTATTTATGAGAAAAATGACTTCATTAAGCACAAACCTTGCTTACACGACGACAGCACCAAGAAAGCTCGTTTTTTTGTGAAAATAGGAAGATTTTTATTCATTTTTGGCACTATGATCTGGTAAAAACAAAAAATGCACAAGGAATGGACCAACACAGTCGGAAACCACTCAACAAGGTAAAGAAATGTGTAAATTTGCTAGATTTACGCTATTACTGTGAATCACTCTCTCGGAGTTGCACCCAAATGTAGTCCTCTCTCATGGTTTCGTTATACTGTCCTTGGAAACGACGTTCAAAGTCCAATATATCTTGATGAAAGAGCTCGCCTTGCTCGTTGAATTTGTCAAGATGCGTACCAATGATATGAACTTTCAAAGACATTCTGCATCCCATTTTGGCCTCATTCTTTATGAGAGTGCACCAACTCCACATAGCTTTCAGCTTTGTGATCACCTACATAGGAAGCCGTGAACAACTGCAGCGAAATTGCTCCGAGCCGTTTTCTCCGTCCTGTTCAACAGCTTTGCGAAATCCTCACATTTTATGATCCTCTTGATCTGTGGTCCGACGAATATACCAGCCCTGACCTTAGCTTCGGACAGAGTCGTTACCAAGGACAGTATAACGAAAGATAATGAGGGACTACATTCGGGTGCAACTTCGAGAGAGTGATTCACAGTACCATCGTAAATCTAGAAAATCTACACATTTCTGTACCTTGTTGAGTGCTTTCCGACTGTGTTTGTCTATTCCTTGTGCATTTTTTGTTTTTACCTGATCACAATGCCGAAAATGAATAACAATCTTTCTATTTTCACAAAAAAAAAAACGGGTTTTCTTCGTGCTATTTTAGTGTAAGCGAAGTTTGTTCTCAAAGAAGTCATTTTTTCACATACTTCGGACATGACTTACTTGACTTAATCGGTTGGATTTTGCCTGACGCGGTCATTCCGCATCTTCACCGAGGTGTGCCGTCCTAGTAGTCAGCCGTGTCCGTTTTTCACGGTCTTCAGCCACAATTTGAACACATTCCATCCAGCTGTCACTATTCCATTTCCTGCGAAACGAAACATCGCGCCTGAACTGTCTTTGGACGCCGAGTGACTTCAAATCCTCTTTAACCACATCCCGTTTCCAGACAGGATTTGGAAGCATTCTTAAGCGTGTTGTACGAGACGATCCGGCGTTCTTCTTAGTATATGACCAAGCAGTCGAAGTCGACTTTCTATTGCTGCTTGAGATGGCGTTATGAGATGCTGGCACCCCCTTCGTGCCAAGCGTTGATGTACTGCGTCGATTTCCTTGTAAAGGTCTTCGTTATGGTATACACGCGGCCAGAAATATCCAAGCAAACGCCTAAAAAGCTTCCCCTCCGTGCAATCCAACCTTTCCATCTGCGTCTTCGGTGCTGCCCAAGTCTCCGATCCGTACATCATGATAGGGCGAATAGCGGATAGGTAGACGCGCAACTTGACTTCCTTCGCGTTGGTGGTAGACCACAAACACTTGGTTAGAGAATTAAATGCAGACGTAGCTTTCGCACATCGTTGTCGAATATCCGCTGCATAACTACCATCGTTCTTCAGCAAACAGCCCAAGTAACAGAAATCGTCCACCAGTCCGATACGTTGTCCGTCCACACAAACTCCCGTTGAAGGCCTCTGAGAGACCCCCATGCTTGCATTTGTCGGGACGAAGACGAAGTCCATAGGCTGCGGCATACTTCGAAACGAGGTTCACAATCCTTTGCAGTTTTGCGTTGTTTTCAGCGAGTAACACGATGTCGTGGCGTACTACAGGTCGACAAGGGAGCGTCCTGATGGTGTTAGGATCACATCCGCAGGAAACTGTTCTGCAACTCTACGCATGATGTCATCAACGGCGAAGTTGAAAAGAAAAGGTCCTGCAACGGCTTTTTGGCTTACTCCTGTTTTCACCTCGAAAGCTGACGTAAATCCCACAGGTGTACGAACTGCTGCTGTTGTTCCTTTGTTCATGTCCTCGATTAACCGAACATACTTTTCCGGGACTCCATCTGCTCGCAGAGCATTGAACAATCGATCACGATGAGGAGAGTCGAACGCGGCTTCAAAGTCCAAAAAAGCTAGCTGTAATGGCTTCGAATACCGCAGCCACGATTCAATTACTCTTCTCACGACGAACACTTGGTCGATGGTCGATCTTCCAGGTCGAAAACCGGCTTGCTCTTCTCTTCTCGTTCTTTCACGATGTTTGATAAGTAGCCCGAGAATGATACGTTCTAAAACCTTGTACAGGACACGAAGTAGAGAGATTCCTCTGTGGTTCTTAGGATCCGTGACGGATAGCTTCTTGTGAAGAGGTACGATGATCGCATGTCTCCACGAATCGAGTATCCTTTCGCTCATCCATACCATACAGCACGGATGGTGTTGGTTATTTCACGAATCCCAGACGGAGAAAGAGCTTTCAGCATTTCAGCAGTGATGTTGTCATCTCCACCAGCCTTTCCAATCTTCATTTTCCGGACACAATCCGAAACTTCAGACTCAGTCGGCGGTTCCTCACTGACATCGTAATGTGCTCTCTGAACATGCGGGAGCTCAGGTACTGATGGCGCTGGACGATTCAGTAGTGAACTGAAGTAATCCTTCCATATTGGCAGCGTCGCATCACCAACTGCAACTCCATTGGTAGTGTTCAAGACAGGAGAACATCTCTTCATCTTCCCGCTATACTGTCGCAGCAACGTGTAGGCTTTCCTCGGATTCTTCTCCTCCCAAGCCTTCTCGAACTCCTTAGCTCTATACGTCCACTCTCGCTCGCGGTCATTTTGAAGCTGCAGACGCAACTTCCTCCTCAGACGCTTCTCCTCCACGAAGTTTCCTGCAGTTCGGAGAGCACATACTCTGTTGTAGGTAGATGTTGTTTCTTCTGAGACGTAGGCGAACTTCTTCTTAGGCTGTACAACCGGGAGTGCCTCTTTCGAAGCGTCCTGGATGCACTTGACAAAATAATCCGCGTCGCAGAGTTTCTTCTTAGTCCGTACTCCGATGTGAATAGAAACGCGTTGTCGAAAAATCCTTCTGCACTCTTCATCTCTGAGACTTGTCATGTCAACCCTCTGGAGAGGCTGAGCCCCTCGCTTCCTCTTATGAATCCTCGCAGTGAAGTTCAACAGAACACGACGGTGATCCGAATCGAATGCGACATCCTACACAGCTCTAGATCTTCGAATGTCCGATACTGGAATATTCCTCGTCAGGACATAGTCAAGCTGTAGTTTCGAAGTTGTCATCTTCCGCTTCCGCTGCTCTTCTGGAGATAGCTGGGTTGGTCCCTACCACGTAAGCTGATGGCGGCGATGATTCCTCATGAATGTCGATGCAGTAATCAGACCACTGCGTTCACAAAAGTCGACAAAGCGGTAGCCATTGTCCGATGTTTGCTCCACTGGGTAAAACCATTTACCGAGTACTTCGGATTCCTGATCAAGTCCCATCGTCGCATTTGCGTCAATCCCCACGACAACAGCATGTTGACAAGGTATCCTGGCCAGCAACGTATTGAGTTTCTCATAAAACGCATCCTTCTAATTGTCTTCGGCGGTTTCAGTGGGCGCATGAGCACTCACTATCCACAGATAGAATCCCCTGTGATCCCGCAGTCGTACGAATGCATTCCGGCACGACGTTGAGCCGAACTCCTTGACCATACAATTGAAATCCTTCCTTACAGCTATTGCACAGCCTCCCACTGTCCTATCGTCAGCCTTACCGCAGTAGGTGGTGTACTCTCCGACGCTGATGACGGGTCTATCCTTGAGGCGGGTTTCCTGCAAAGCAGCAAACCGTGCATGGAAATAGCTCAGAAGTCTGGATAACGCAGTTTTTTGGATATCACTCGACAGCGATCGACAGTTCAGGGTGGCGAAACTGTGGCTTGTGACCAAAGACTCCATGAACTCCCTAGGTACGGATCCCAAGGTGTTATGGACCAGAGGCCTTGGTGTGCCGGAAGGCGAAACCTTTATGCAATGTGCGGGATACTTTCGCGATATAGTTGAGCGCGCTATATCGCTCGAACGTTCCCTGTGTACACTCAAACGTCTGTTCGGTTCAGCAGAAGCAAGGGCACCAACGAGCAGGTACCAACAGACTTGTATACACACCAGGGCTGTGCGTAACTGAATTTTATAATTTCGTAAATCGTAAATCGTGATTTTTCAAATTTCTCGTAATTCGTAAATCGCAATTCGTAAATCGTAAGTGTTAATTATTAACAAGACCACACATACATAGCCCTAACCTCTTTCGATGTACACTCCACTCCGTTCGAGCCCCAGTCCGCCCACGCGATCGGCGTACGCGCCGAACGGCTGTCACTAAGGTATTTTTCGAACTTGGGACTCGATTAGCAGTAATACTTGACGAATGGTGTGTAATATCCCAATCAGCTGTTTGCAACCATGCGAAGACTCATCCGAAATAAAGCCCTTGCAACGGCCGCTCCACAGACAAGCTGGGTGGACAGTCCTATTCAGAGAGAACTTAGAAACACCTGAGCAAATCAGTGATGAGATGTTTCTATAATGAAAGAGATTTGAGGTTGAGCTGCAAAATAACACTGTTTTGAGCAAAACATGAAGAAAATCTATATATATATATATATATATATATATATATATATATATATATATATATATATATATATATATATATATATATATATATATATATATATATATATATATATATATATATATATATATATATATATATATATATATATATATATATATATATATATATATATATATATATATATATATATATATATATATAAATACTTTGGTCCGAATCAGATAATATTCGAATAAATATTGAATTTTCGAATATTCGAATATTCAGATATTCGGTTTATTCGAAAATCAGAAAGTTCGTTTTTTCGAATATTCGGTTTATTCGGAAATGCAAAATATTCGTTTTTTCGAATATTCGATTTATTCGGAAAATCATAATATTCGTTTTTTCGAATATTTGGTTCATTCGGAAAAGCAAAATATTCGTTATTTCGAATATTCGGTTTATTCGAAAAATCCAACTATTCGTTTTTCGAATATTCGGTTTATTCGGAAACTCAAAATATTCGTTTTTTCGAATATTCGGTTCATTCGGAAAATCATAATATTCGTTTTTCGAAAATTTGGTTCATTCGGAAAATCATAATATTCGTTTTTTCGAATATTTGGTTCATTCGGAAAATCATAATATTCGTTTTTTCGAATATTTGGTTCATTCGGAAAAACAAAATCTTCGACAGCGACCTTCACTAGTTGTGCAGTATTCTACCATTTTGCCATGAAATAAGTTTGCTGGTCGCATACCCTACCGACCATTGAGGAGACTTCATCCTTTTCCCTGTAACTTTAATGTGAGGTGTAATTATACCCTGTCCCAATCAAGAAGCAGCGCTCCCCCTGCGGCTGACATTTTTAGATTACAGTAAGACGTTGCATACGCAAATGCGTAGCATTTGTTACCGTAGTTCAAAAACAAGATTCGAAAAGTTTTTCACGTACCCACTTCTCTTTTTCACATACATACTTCATTACTCTTTTCGAAATGCCCGCGGTACTCACTTCCAAAACAGATATTCTTCTTTACGTGGCAGGGAAAGTGTCAGACACTCGGGGGGATGACCCGCCACACTTTCAAGGCCGAAACGGCGAACCGCAGACCTTGAGAGTCGTTCGGCCATCCGCGCCCCTATGCAGCTGCCATGTCCCCAGGGTCCATGATGGGTGCACCCCACTGTGGACCGTGGCGGTGGGGTCACCCCCCCCCTGTGGGTGATCCTTGTGGGATGTCCCCGGGTCCTCTGTGCGAATCTGGGGCGCGTTCCAAGAACGTTTCCAAGGGAGGAAAAATTAATCTGATAAGAGCCGACCAATCGTAGTTTGAGGGACAGCCTGAAATGAGCCTATCTGCTAGACTATAATTCGTTATATCTTATCAGACATATTTTTCCTCCCACGGAAATCTTCTTGGAACGCACTCCTGGAAACGCCAAAAATGGACATGGACGGTTCTTGAGCCGCTTATGGACAAACTTTGGACCGCTCGGGGGCCGGGACCGACAGATTTTACCGGAGGACGCCGATCCGCGCACCCTTCGACATCAGTTCGCTGATCGGAGGCGCGGTTCGGCGGCCAATGGTGCGGCGGCCGTAGCCCCCGAGTGCTTGAGTAGGAGGGCCTAAGGGGCCGAATAGAGTCTCGCCGCGCAACGGCGCGGCAGCATGGTGTGCAGCCGTATCGATCACGCGGCGCCGCGAGGCGGCGCGGCGGGTCGATCAGACCTGTTCAGGGCAGAATCCGGCAGCGGCCGCCGCGTGGCCAGGCGGCGCCGCTTTGCAACCCCGGGCGGTGCGGCGAAGTGGCGCGGCGACAACAGACGGTCGAGCCTGCTTTCCATGATTAACTGGTCTCACATATATGCTTATGAGGTGAATGTCTCTTTTACTTAGCAAGTATGTACATCAATGTCACTTCAATTCGTAAGGTTTTGGGCTGGTGAAACAAAATTTTTGAAGATTTTCAAGGATTTCAACACCAATTAATGGCTCATTTTTTTTACCTTTGAATTCGAAAACTCCCACGTAACTTTTGAACCACGTTTTTCTATATTTCCATTTGATAAGCTTTTTCTCAGCTGAAAGTAGGTCTTCTATGAATCACTAATTTTCAAAAAGGTAGAGTTGCCACGATAAGTAATAGTGAGTGCAAGACATGGACATTAGACGTTAGGTTTCCAATGAATTGATTATCCGATTACCATGTTTCTAGAATACGCCGAAGAAATAAATAGTTCGCATGTCCACTTCTGCGAAAATTCGGGCTAATGAGTTTTTTGAATAAACCCTTTTTATTATAAATTCACCGAATGAATAAATGTATTTGAATGAGACATTTTCAAATTTGCGATTGAATGAATTTCGTCGAATAACGCAGTCTTAAAAATGTTGAATAAATTATTAAAAAATAATAATTGAATTAGGAGGATAATAACTGAATCCGTTTTTTGAAATCAATGAAAATTTTCAAAAACTTATCCTCTATTCGATACCAATAATCGCAAGATTTGTCCGCATATTCAGATGAAAATTAGAATCCTCGAATTATTCCAGAATGATTAACGAAAATTCTCTAATTTTTTCCAGTGACAGAGAGTATTCGAAGGCCTTGACCCAAACTTGTCCGAATATTCGGAAAACTGAGTATTTAAGTTTGTCAAAAGAGTGAATTGTTGGGACAGCCAACTAGTTTGAAATCCCGAATGAATCAAATATTCGAAACACCTATCAATACAGAATTCCAAGAGAATCGATAACTGGATGAAAAATTTTTTTATTTCCCTGAATAAACCGAATACCCGAGAAAACTAAGAGTCCAAAATCCTGGGGCTTTCAAATATATCGAAAGTTCCATTAGTTCGAATATTTTTTCGAATAACTTTTCGATTCGCCCCCAAGTCTAGTGAATACGTAAGGTGAAATATTACAATTATAATCCTATAAAAATGAATACAAGATAGTGGAAGAAGTGTACATAGATCACAAAATCCATTCTCAGGGAAGAATCTTCAGGTTTTGAAATAGCTCTGTTTACTTAATTGGTCTATCTTCAATTTATATATATATATATATATATATATATATATATATATATATATATATATATATATATATATATATATATATATATATATATATATATATATATATATATATATATATATATATATATATATATATATATATATATATATATATATATATATATATATATATATATATATTAGGTCTAGAAGTTAATTTCCGTTTTGTTGTTATTGATATTTTGTAAAAAATAAAATTATTTTTATATAACGAATTTTATGTTATAATGCTCACTGTATTATCAGCTTTCTATTGATATATAACTTGCTTCACGTACCTTATAAAAAAAGTATTATTTTAGTTTCAGAATATGTCAACTTTTTGTGCCGGAAAAACGCCATTTGCGGGAAGCTCTCCTTTTCCTTTTTCATCTCAAGAAGAAAGCCACTGACGCGCACCAAATGCTTGCCCAAGCTTACGGGGATGCTGCTCCATCCATAAGAACCTGCCAAGAATGGTTTCAGCGTTTCAAATCGGGTGATTTTGACGTTAAGGACAAAGATCGACCAGGACAGCCAAAAAAGTTCGAAGACGAAGAACTTCCAGGCTTTGTTGGATCAAGATTCGGCTCAAACGCAAGAACAGCTCGCGGCATCTCTCGGCGTCACCCAAAAGCAATTTCTATTCGATTGAAGGCAATGGGGAAGATTCAAAGGAAGGAAAATGGATCCCCTATGAGCTCTCAGAACGCAACAAAGAGCAGAGAAAAACAACTTCACAAATCTTGTTGGACCGATTCCAAAGAAAGTCTTTTTACACCGCATCATAACTGGCGATGAAAAGTGGGTGTACTACGACAATCCGAAGCGAAGAAAATCGTGGGTTAGTCCTGGTGAAACAACAACTTCGACCGCAAAACCAAACATCCACGGGAAGAAGGTCTTACTGTGCATATGGTGGGATCAACGCGGTATACTGTACTATGAACTTCTTCAACCTGGCGAAACAGTTACTGCGAATCGCTATCAACATCAACTAGCGCAATTGCGGCATGAAATCGAAGCAAAGAGACCAGAATGGGCGAGTCGACACGAAAAAGTCATATTGCTTCATGATAACGCTCGACCTCATGTTGCTCGAACGGTAAAGGATACGCTAAAGAGTTCAAATGGGAAGTCTTACCGCACCCGCCGTACTCTCCAGACATCGCCCCGTCGGATTATCACCTTTTCCGGTCAATGGCGCATGGTCTAGCGGAGCAGCGCTTTCAAGATCGTCAAGATGTCAAAAAATGGCTCGATGAATGGGTGGAGGCCAAACCAGAAAAATTTTATTATGATGGAATCCATAAGTTACCCAAACTCTGGGAAATGGTTGTTATTAATGACGGAAATTATTTTGAATAAAAATTTTGTTTAAGTATGTCCAGTTTTCAATAGTGTAAAAAGCGTAAAAAAACGCGGAAATTAACTTCTAGACCTAATATATATATATATATATATATATATATATATATATATATATATATATATATATATATATATATATATATATATATATATATATATATATATATATATATATTGAGGTGTGTATACAAGTCTGTTGGTACTCTGCTCGTTGGTGCCCCTGCTTCTACTGAACCCAGCAGACGTTTGGTGTACACAGGGAACGTTCGAGCGATATAGCGTGCACAACTATATCGCGAAAGTATCCCCACATTGCATAAAGGTGTCGCCGTCCGGCTTACTAAGGCCTCTGGTCCATAACACCTTAGGATCCGTACCTAGAGTCATGGAGTCTTTGGCCACAAGCCACAATTTCGCCACCCTGAACTGTCGATCGCTGTCGAGTGATATCCAAAAAACTGCGCTATCCAGACTTCTGAGCTATTTCCATGCACCGTTTGCTGCTTTGCAGGAAACTCGCCTCAAGGATAGACCCGTCATCAGCGTCGGAGAGTACACCATCTACTGCGGTAACGCTGACGATAGGAGAGTGGGAGGCTGTGCAATAGCTGTAAGGAAGGATTTCAATGGTATGGTCAAGGAGTTCGGCTCAACGTCGTGTCGGAATGCATTCGTACGACTGCGGGATCACTGGAGGATTCAATCTGTGGATAGTGAGTGCTCATGCGCCCACTGAAACCGCCGAAGACAATTCGAAGGATGCGTTTTATGAGGAACTCAATACGTTGCTGGCCAGGATACCTTGTCAACATGCTGTTGTCGTGGGGATTGACGCAAATGCGAAGATGGGACTTGATCAGGAATCCGAAGTACTCGGTAAATGGTTCTACCCAGTGGAGCAAACATCGGACAATGGCTACCGCCTTGTCGACTTTGTGAACGCAGTGGTCTGAGTATTGCATCGACATTCAAGAGGAATCATCGCCGCCATCAGCTTACGTGGCAGGGACCAACCCGGCTATCTCCAGAAGAGCAGCGGAAGCGGAAGATGACAACTTTGAAACTACAGCTTGACTATGTCCTGACGAGGAATATTCCAGTATCGGGCATTCGAAGATCTAGAGCTGTGTGGGATGTCGCATTCGATTCGGATCACCGTCCTGTTCTGTTGAACTTCACTGCGAGGATTCATAAGAGGAAGCGAGGGCTCAGCCTCTCCAGAGGATTGACATGACAAGTCTCAGAGATGAAGAGTGCAGAAGGAATTTTCGACAACGCGTTTCTATTCACATCGGAGTACGGACTAAGAAGAAACTTTGCGACGCGGATTCTTTTGTCAAGTGCATCCAGGACGCTTCGAAAGAGGCACTCCCGGTTGTACAGCCTAAGAAGAAGTTCGCCTACGTCTCAGAAGAAACAACATCTACCTACAACAGAGTATGTGCTCTCCGAACTGCAGGAAACTTCGTGGAGGAGAAGCGTCTGAGTAGGAAGTTGCGTCGGCAGCTTCAAAGTGACCGCGAACGAGAGTGGACGTGTAGAGCTAAGGAGTTCGAGAAGGCTTGGGAGGAGAAGAATCCGAAGAAAGCCTACGTTGCTGCGACAGTATAGTGGGAAGATGAAGAGATGTTCTCCTGTCTTGAACACTACCAATGGAGTTGGCAGTTGGTGATGCGACGCTGCCAATATGGAAAGGATTACTTCAGTTCACTACTGAATCGTCCAGCGCCATCAGTACCTGAGCTCCCGCATGTTCAGAGAGCACACATTACGATGTCAGTGAGGAACCGCCGACTGAGTCCTGAAGTTTTTGCATTGTGTCCGGAAAATGAAGAATGGAAAGCGCAGGGTGGAGATGACAACATCACTGCTGAAATGCTGAAAGCTCTTCCTCCGTCTGGGATTCGTGAAAATGACCAACACCATCCGTGCCATATGGATGAGCCGAAAGGATTACCTGATTCGTGGAGACATGCGATCATCGCATACCTCTTCACAAGAAGCTATCCGTCACGGATCCTAAGAACTACAGAGTGAATCTCTCTACTTCGTGTCATGTACTAAGGTTTTAGAACGTATCATTCTCGGAGCGACTTATCAAACATCATTGAAGGAACGACTCAGAGATGAAAGCAAGCCGGTTTTTCTTCGACCTGGAAGATCGACCATCGACCAAGTGTTCGTCGTGAGAAGAGTGAATTGAATCGTGGCAGCGGGTTTCGAAGCCATTACAGCTTGCTTTTTAGACTTTGAAGCTGCGTTCTGACTTCTCCCCTCATCGTGATCGATTGCTCAATGCTCTGCGAGCAGATGGAGTCCCGGAAAAGTATGTTCGGGTAATCGAGGACGTGAACAAAGGAACAACAGCAGCGGTTCGTACACCCGTCGGATTTACGCCGTCAGCTTTCGAGGTGGAAACAGGAGTAAGGCAAGGAGCCGTTGCAGGACCTTTTTCTTTCAACTTCGCCGTTGATGACATCATGCGTAGAGTTGCATAGAACAGTTTCCTGCGGATGTGATCCTAACACCATCATCAGGACGCTCCCTTGTCGACCTGGAGTACGCCGGACGACATTGTGTTATTCTGGCTGAAAACAACGCAAAACTGCAAAGCGATTGTGAACCCTTTTCTCGTTTCGAAGCATGCCGCAGCCTATGGACTTCGTCTTCGTCCCGACAAATGCAAGCAGATGTGGGTCCCCTGAGGCCTTCAACTGGAGTTTGTGTGGAACCCGGACAACGTATCGAACTTCAGTGGAAGATTTCTGTTATTTGGGCTGTTTGCTGAAGAACGATGGTAGTTAATGCAGCGGATATTCGACATAACGATGCGTGCGAAAGCCACGTCTGCATTCAATTCTTCTAACCAAGTGTTTGTGGTCTACCACCATCGCGAAGGAAGTCAAGTTGCGCCGTCTACCTATCCGCTATTCGCCCTATCATGATGTGCACGGATCGGAGACGTAGGCAGCTACCGAAAACGCAGATGGAAAGGTTGGATGCTGCACGGAGAGGAAGCTCTTTAGGGCGTTTGCTTCTGGATATTTCTGGCCGCGTGTATGCTATAACGTGAAGAATTACATGAAATCGACGGCACATCAACGCTTGTATGCCATAACGAAGACGCTACAGGAAATCGACGCAGTACATCAACGTCGACACGAGGAGGTGCCAGCATCTCCCTAACGCGCCATCTCAAACACAGCAATGGAAAGTCGACTTCGACTGCTCGGGCATATACTAAGAAGAACGCCGGATCGTCTCGTACAACACGCTTTTAAAATGCTTCCCAAATCCTGTCTGGAAACGGGCCACCTGGGCGGTGGCGAAAGTTCCGACGGATGTGGTTAAAGATTTGAAGTCACTTTGCATCGAAAGACAGTTCATAGGTGCCGATGTTTCGTTTTCAGGAAAATGGAATGCTGTGACAGCCTGGATGGAATGCCATGTTCTAATCAGGCTGAAGACCGTAGAAAAATGGATACGGCTGACTACTTTCAGGACGGCACACCTCGGTGAAGATGCGGAATGACTGCGTCAGGTGAAAGCCAACTGATTAAGAAGATATATATATATATATATATATATATATATATATATATATATAGGATATATATATAAAAGATATAGAGAGCAGATATATATATATATATATATATATATATATATATATATATATATATATATATATATATATATATATATATATATATATATATATATATATATATATATATATATATATATATTCTTTTCTTATGCAGGACACTGAACATGACTCAAGCCGCTGAGACATTGTCTAGTTTCTCTTAACTTGGCGAGATCTGAATATTACAACCCAGTCAATTAGATATTTAGATGTGAGGTGCACTTAGCCACTGTACGTAGTACGCAAAAGCGCGTCGCCGCTCCAGTTTGCCGCGGCCCGATCATAGCAGGTTGGGATATAGGCGGCGTCGAGAAATCTTGGGCGGCGCGGCACGCCAGCGCCGCTCCTACCTCCGCCGCTCCTTTCAGCGGCCGGGACTCTGTTATTCGACCCCTAAAAAGTCATCTGTTTTCCAGATTACGGTACGACATGCTACGTAACGTTTAAATTCAAACCGCAGCTGGCGTGGCGGTTTTTTTAAAGCGCAGTGTTCACGATGATTCTCGTTTCAAGTTTTACACTCAAAACAATCCGTTGGCAACCAAGTGTTACCAAAATCACGAAGAAACGGCGAGAAACGCACTAAAACGTCTTGCTTTCAAGAGACATTACTCTCAGGCCTGGACTGGTTGTCTGATTGGATGAACATGTTCACGGGTAGGTTGTCACCGGTAACATAAATGGGACTAAATCGGAAATGGAAGAACATTTTGGGCAAAATAGTATTAGTTAGGGCCCGAAGGAAAGAACAGAGCGAACACAGAATGGAGAATTGCGAAAGACGGGTCCACAAAAGATTTCATTGTCACAACGAACAGTTCCATTGATACTTGAGGAGGCGGGCTGATACTTGAGGATTTCATTGCCCTTCTGGTGCGTTTTTCTCGATTCTTCGTCATTACCCAGTTCTACTGGGGGGCCAAACAATCGATTTAGCGATTAATCTCAAAATCGAAGATTATCGTGAACACTGCCTTTAAATCCCGATCTCTGAGAATTGAACCGCCCTGCATGCCGCGATTTGAATTTAAACGTTTTTCCGAGGAAATAGGCCACGGGCCTAACGCTCATATTTGCGTACGCGACGCCCGAAAATGCGAGGTGAAAATCTCAGAGACGCAGAGGGTCGCTGCTTCATTGGACTCTTCGCTTGCCATCTCGTTTGGGAGAGAGGGTATACTCTAACCGTTAACCAATATTTAACATTAGCGCAAGATTTTTTTTGCACAAGATCATAATTTACCATCATCGCCAAACTCTCACTGAAGTTAGTAGTTCTTTTATAAAATTTTCCATGCTTGGGGCCCAGATTCGGTCATGCCTTTATCACCCAGGTGAGATTTTTTTGTGTTTTCCAACTCCTTCCTCGTCCGCGTATCAACTGGATCCCGGCCATAGCGGAACTAAGATTCGAACAGTTCAGGAGGATTAAGGCTTCGGTTATAGTTAAGTCGAAGAGAAAACGCCGTGACCTGCCGTGGCAGACTTGAATTTTTGGAATTCTCCATGTAGATTCCGAATATTCGCTGATTCGAGTAAATAGAGAGCATTTTTCAGATCATTCATTCGTCGAGGAATCTCTGAAAAAGCGGAATATTCGAAAAATTCATTTCATTTTGAAATCTTGAAAAGCTGGAATATTCGAAAAATTCATTCATTCAAAATTCCCTAAAAAACCATATTCGAAAGTAATTCCATTCATTCGAAAATCTTGAAAAAACAGGATATCTCGAAAAATTCATTCATTCGGAAATCTTGAAAAAGCGGAATATTCGAAAAAATCATTCATTCGAATTCCTGAAAAGCATAATATTCGAAAAAATTTCATTCATTCAATAGGAATCTTGAAAAGCGGAATATTCAAGAAAAATTCATTCATTCGGAAATCCCTAAGAAACAATATTCGAAAAATTCATTCATTTGAGAATTTCGAAATTTCCCCAATATTCGATTCCGAAAAACTCATTCATTTGAAAATTCCTCTGAAATTTCAATATCTCGAATTATTCATTCACTCGAAAAAACCTTCGAATACTGTTAAGTATTATATATATATATATATATATATATATATATATATATATATATATATATATATATATATATATATATATATATATATATATATATATAATATATATATATATATATATACCTACTATCTGCCAAACCCTCAACTCTAAGCTCGGATAGAGTTCGGGAAGAGCAAGCAGCGGAGCGGTCGGTAATGGCAAAGCATAACAGCGGTAAGGAAACGTTTACATGATAAGCCCGATAAGTCTTACTTTGACCAGCTCAAGACGAGAGAGCTCGGCTACACGTGTGATAGAAACCAACCCAACCTAGGCCGAGCTTTTCTCAAGTTTTGAGTACGAAAACATAGAGAATCATCGCTCTACCAAACATAGTTCAATGGTAAACAAAGGGTGCAAAATCTTGGGACAAAATTCGCGCTTTGATTGTTTCAGGCTCAATCTTTCAATGTAAATATACTCGGACAAGGTGCAATACCCGCGCTAAGTTTTGTGAAAACGAGGAGCATCTGGCAAACTTGGCCAAAAAACGTCCGATGCATCTAACATTTCTGAATGAAGGCTTCGAATTCTGAGAACGCTATTATATTGACAGATCAAATTGCTACCTAATTATGTGAACTGTAAGCCAAAGTTCCCAAAAATCGCTTTGTTTTTGAAGTAAATAGTTTTTGCAATCGTTTATCGAAAACGCCGCAAGCGCGACTTGAGGTGGTGGAGCTTGAAATTTTTGAAGCAGTATTTGTACAATAATTGAAGAGCAATCTGTATGCTTTCTTCATAAGTGAGTAGCAGGTGAGAGAATCTCAAAGTTTGTTTAGGTTGAATTTTCGGAATCTTTTGATAAACACGATTGAGAACTTCCTGAAAAGTCGGGAATTGTTGCGAAAACCCCGGACTCTTAAATGAAGGTTTTCCGAAAATTCAACCTACACAAATCTTGAGTGTCTCTCACGCTGCACCACTCTGCAACCTCAACTTATGGAAATAAGCATACAGATTGCTCTCCCCATTGCTTGTATAAAAATACTGCTCAAAGATTTCGGCAACACTTCGTCGCTCGCGGCACGTTTTTGATACGCGATCGTCCAAAGAACAATTTCTTTGGAAAACAAAGCGATTTTAGGGATCTCCGGCCCACAAGTCACATAATTAGGTAGCAATTTGATCTGTGAATATAATAGCGTTTTCGGAATTCGAAAATGTCTTCATTGGAAAAAGTTACAGGCATCGGACGTTTTGGTTGTTACCAAGTTTGCCAGATGCTCCTCGTTTTTGATGAAAAACTTTATTTCAGTATTGTATCCATTTTTGATACGAAATAATACCCCCGTCAAGTTTTGTAAAACGGGAAGCATTCGCCGAATTTCAACTAGCAAAATAAATCCGACGCTTCTGCAAACTTTCTTTTTTGAACGATCTTTTTTTGGATTCTGAATAACGCTATTGTACCTCAAACCTAAATTCCTACCTAATGATGCATTTTTTGAACCGAAGTCTCCCAGAAATCGCTTTGTTCTGATCGAAAACGTTTTTGCTGTAGTTTCTCAAAAACGTCGCGCGCGGCAAGGTGCGGCGAAACTCTGAGTAGAAATTGTTCAAGTGGTAGAAGGGCAATCTGCGTTTTCTTAATGAACTAGATGCAGGCGAGGCATTCTCAAGATTCGTGCGGATAGAGTTTTGGAAATCCTCCTCAAACACGCTCCGGAACTTCCTGTAAAGTAGGGCTTGTGTTGCGAAAGTCCCATACCGTTATATGTAGAATTTCGAAAAATCAACAAAAAAAAAAGAAAACAGATTTTTGTGACAGCAGCTGCGGCCGACCACCGCAGCTTGAGGATAATCGCGCTCAGACAAAGCTTAATCGTTCCAAGACCTCGTCATCGCAGCATGATTCTGTTCGCACTGCGTGTTGCAGCAGCGGTTGTCTGCAACTGCGGACCGGAATTTCGCTCCGATATGGACAGTAGCTCCAGCAAATGTCGACGTCGCTCGTTTTAATCATAAGACTAGAGCATTCCATGGAGATGCATCACTGTGGAGGTCGGCTCCACCGGCCCGACTCGCCTTTGGAGTAGGGAGAGATTGGAACCCGATAATAAGTTTAAGCCGGTTGGTGTGAGCGGAGCGGTCGGTCATACGGTCTACCGTACCTGATATCTCACTACCAATACACTCATACACTGGAGGGGCTAGCGCAGCTCTTCAGGGGGGCAACCCTCCGGGCCCCGGCGCTTGCCCCCCCCCCCCCAATCGGGGGGGGGGGGGCTACCGCCGAATTGGCAATTTGGCTTGATCGGAGCCCCCCTGTCACTGCCCTGAAGCCCCCCCTGTGACTGCCTTGAATCTCCCCTGTCACTGCCCTGAAGCACCCCCCACCGTCAAGGCCCCGGAGCAGTGACGTCACGGCCCCGGAGCAGCGACTTTACCCTCCTCCCTCCGGAAAGCGTCGCCGCTCTTCTCCAAAAATACCCCTTTCCGTCAGGTACTCAGAGTCCCCTTCCAGGGCCGGCCCTGTTGGGCCGAATGCGGCTCTCTATGAGGTGAGGCTCCTTTTATACCGGTTGATCACGTGATAGATCACAGGAGAAATCACGTCGAATCGGGACAAAACTGAGCGTGAATGACGATGCGTGCGTTTGGCCTACTATGCCTTCTCTGGCCTCTATTGTCGTAAACTACCTTCTACTACTTCTTCCTATCTTTTCCCTCTCTTCCTCTCGGGGGGGGGAGCGCCGCAGGAGAGCAGGGGCCTCCCCTAAAGCCCCCTCTCGAGGAGGCCTCCGCTGTCGCTCCCCCAAGTCGAAAACGGGCTCTATTGTCCGGCGCTTGCCCCCCCCCGCAGAGTCTGAGAATATAATTCGCCATGGCCAACCCCTCTGCTGCACATTACGCTCGACCGGTAAGGTCAAGGAAAGTTTCCACCGAAAATTGAAAGTGGAAAGAATAATCAAATAACAAGAATAAGGGATAAATGAAAGTTACCGATGCTGTAGATCGCAAATTTACATTTTTCTCTCAATCGCAAATTCTAGATTTGCTACGATTTCTTACGATTCGTTACGATTTCGGGCCGAAATTACGTAAATCGTAAATCGTAAAAAAAGTGCCAAAAACGGCCGTAATTCGTAAATCGTAATTCGTAATTACGCACAGCCCTGATACACACCCCCACTTCGGACATAAGCAATTGAAATATAACACTTAGAAGCCAGGAACAAAAATCGTGTTACATAGTGTTATTAGACCAAATCGCAAAACCACGTAGGCGATGCTTTTTTGATGGGTGGGATAAGTAAATTGATTAACAAGTTGGTCGCTAACTGTTTATCAAATCAAACGATACAGATTGGCTAATCGTGAAGATTTCTCGCGGATATTACTACGTAATACCAAGAAAAAGTTAACGATTCTAGATAAATGGGTTTCTCCAATCAAAAAGCGGTTTGGCGCTGGCAGAAACGCTCCAACAAAAAGGAACATCAGGAAAGTGTAGTGGGCGAGTCTACCAAAAATTTTAAGTTTTCACTTGAGAACCGATTTCCGTGGACAAATTTTTTAGTTCTCCCCAAACAAACCGCTGGGATATTTCACATGGAAGTGTCCTAAGCTTTTCGAAGAAGGGCTTTTACTCGGCTGAAAAGGTTCATGTACTAGTAATTGCAGTTGCTACTGCACCTTGACTGGTTTACTTTTCTGAACTTCAAAATGAAATCGTTTGTCTGAATAAACATTGTGTTTTCTTTCTAATAATAAGTATTGAGTATTTCTAATCATAAGTATTGAGTGCACGATTTTTCCTTGGTACTAGGATAGAACCGAATTAAGAGAAGAAATTTTTAAAACCACAAAGCTTTTCTATGAAAAATAACAAAACGGGTTGTTTTCGCGAGTTAAAGGATTGAGCCGCGGAAATCGGCTCTCGAGATCCACTTCCACATTCCTCTTTTTTTTTGTTGGAACGTTTCTGTCAGCACCAAACCACATTTGCTTGGTGGATCCCCTTTTGAGTAGAACTTCTTTGCTTTTTCTCTTTTATCACATCCGTAACCAGCAGCGCTAGCCAAGAATTAAGTAATTTTGTTGAGGAAACTGCGTAGTGCTATAAAAATCGAGCGTTAGAATTGTTACCGATCAATCGGATCTGAAAAAGTTGATAGAACTCTATGAAGTTGTTCTACAGAAAATGTATTTAATTGTGATTACAGCTTCAGCATCCACATAGACGAAGCGGTCGTGGCTGTATGCCAGAATATACATAGAAACCTCAATCATCCGAGAGATGCCAGTCAGTAGCACAGTAGTTGCGTCTTTCTCTTTGTGTCTCCGGCGCAAAAGCTGAGGTGGAGAGCGCAGCAAGCGCGAGTAAAAGTGGGCGATGCATGATTGGTTGTCAATGGTACCGCAAGCATTACCTAAAGCTGTCAATACTAAAGCTGTCAATACTCGAGAGAGAGAGAGACTTGGAAAATGGTGGGGAAATGTGAAGGGCCGCAAATGGACGGTACCAATCCTTTGAATAGAGAATTTGACAGAAAAATGAGAAGAAACAAGAATTATATGTTACTTCACCTTCAAAATTACCGTTTCATAATTATAGCGACACTACATTGGAAATGCTCTTCTCGTGAATTTCTGCAAGCATTTCATGTTTTAAGTATGGTGTAAGTAGAGGCATTCTTTCTTAACATATTCCGATCATGGCGCACAGTACACTACTCTCTGACGGCTATAAGAGCCAGGTTCTTGTGCTGCACAAGGCCAGCCTGAGCGCTAGAAGGATTTCAGACGCAACAGGTCGTCACCGGGTCACAGATCACCGATTTCTGCATGACCCTGAGTTGTGTGGTTGTAACAAGGGCACTGGCTAATCCAGAACGCTCTATGGTCGGGACGAACGCCGAATTGGACGTCGTGTATCAAACTCAGCCATCACGGTGAATGAAGTCGGAACTGAACTTTCGGCCAAGCACTCTCGGATGTGTTCAGCACCTCGCCTCTCTGATTATGAGTCGCACAAGGCAGCACGACTTCAATTCGCCAAAAAAAAAACATGGCGACTGACTGGTATATTGTAAGCGGTAATTCAACTGGGGTTTGTCCGGAGTAAAGATTGTGTTAAGGTGATTTTTTCGGACGAGAAAAAGTGTAAACTGGATGAACCCGACGGAAAACCAACTATTGGCAGGATTTTTGCAAGGAGCCGAAGTACTTCGCCAAATGGAACTTTTGTGGTGGCAGTCTTATGGTGTAGGGTGGCTTCCATGAAGGCGATACGCTTCAGATCGCCTTAACTTCTACTCGAATGATTTCCACCTACTACCAAGAGGCGTTGCGAACTTGCCTCCTGCCTGTGCTTGCCCGACTTCAGCACGATGGTCTCGTTTTCCAGCAAGACAACGCGTCAACGCATGCAAGTCGCTCCACTAAGACGTGGTTGGAGGAACATAATATTACCGTTATGGACTGGCCAGCCTGTTGTCGTAACGTAAATCTCATCGAGAAAAAACGAAAAACTTGTATGGTGTGTGTACACCCAAAATTTTGCAAAAAAAAACTTCAATTTTAGACTTACCCACGTCAAACTCATTTTTTTTCATAGAGGACCGCAAAACCTACTCCATGCAGGAATCGCAGGCCCAGAAAGATTCCTGTTGCGCATAATCGTGCATACAGGGTTCGGCGCTGGTGTGGGCCCCCACAGGGGGGGGGTCTGAGCTCCGGAGGGGTAAAAGCGTGTGGTCTGATCTTTTGACGAAGACCGATTGAACCAACGTGTCTGTGAGAAAAAAACCTTTAGGAGCAGTTTTTCACGTAGATTTCGAATGCAGATTGCAGTTTAACAAAAAAGCTGATTTGACTGATTTACGAGGCGCGGAGTTCAATTGGGAAGTTTAGGGTGAAGTAAAGGTCTTCTTAGAATAATAATAAATACATATGAATCCTCCATGTGAAAAGCCAAAAGCGGTTCGACTACTAAATGCTAAATGATCTCTAAAAATGATTTCTTTGAGTCACAAGAGTTGATATTTGAGTTGAGCGGGGTCGATTCACTCTATATACTCACTTTCACCGTTTACGATGGAGGCTAAACAGTACTGCAGTATGCGGGATCACGCCTTTCCCAGGCGCAGTCCCGCCGGAAGTCGATAATTTTTAAAACTAGGAGTCATTAGAATAGAATATTTGAATGCAGCGTGGTCGATTCACCCTGAATACAGAGTTTCACCATCTCAGATGAACGCTGAAGACCGCTACAGTATCTGGGATCACGCCTTTCTCAGGTGCGGTCCCGCAGGAAATCGATAATTTGGAAAACTAGGAGTCATTAGGTAAGGATATTTGAATCCAGCGTAGTCGATGTACTCTGTATACTTGCTTTGACCATCTAAGATGGGCATAGAAGACCGCTACATAGAAAGCGGGAAACGATGAAAAATCGTCCAAGTCCCCGAACATAAAACTGTTAAAACTGCAGTAACTTAAGTTCTAAATAAGGTACCCTGAAAAATTTTAGCTTTAAAGGCAAGGTCCGGTCAGATTTTGACACCACCGAAATTCGGGTTAGATAGATTGGGCTGGTCTAGCTGGACACCGTCCACATTTTCGCAAACTTAAGTCCGTATTTCTGGAGAAAACAGCCTGAAAGTCAAGGATTACGGTATTTACAGCATGATAATCATGGCTGGAATGACCGATCATTACACAGCACTTTCGAAGAATGTGTGGACAACGGCTAAAATATAGACGATGGCCACACTTTTCTGACTTTTCTGGATCATCGGCTCACGGAAGTGGCTTTAATAACTTGAAGAAAACCGGTTTTAAAGCAGTTTTCGCATGTTCCTTTGGACTACCTGTACCATTAGCACAGATTCAGCGGAAAATCTCAGAATAAAATTCTGCCCGGACCCTGCCCTTAAGAAACTACGCTCTGAACCCTACCGTTTAACCCACCCGCATCCCCGGAGAAGGCCTTTGAAGAAAATTTCTTCCTGGTGTGGGTTCTGCAACATTTTTCGCGTTTTCTCAATACTTAGGGGTGGGTCCGGTTGTGGGCCCTCAGTGCATTTTAAAGAAGAACCCACACCTAGTAAACTTTCTTCAATGATTTTCTCTAGGGGTGCGGAAGGTTACAAAGGGTAGAGTACGAAGTCTAGTTTCTCAAAGCCAGGATTTTCTTATATAACTCGTACAGCACTTAACCTATAACGCTTCGAAACACCTAATTTTTCAGGGACTTTGCCGATTTTTTTCATTGTTTCCCGCATTCTATGTAGCGGTCTTCTATGCCCATCTTAAATGGTCAAAGCAAGTATACAGAGTAAATCGATCACACTAGACTCAAATATCCTACTCTCATGACTCCTAGTTTTCAAAATTATTGATTTCCGGCGAGAACACACCTGAGAAAGGTGTGAGCCCTTATACTGTAGCGGTCTTCTACTCAGACATTGGGGGCCGGCGGACCGCCGGCATTTGCCTGGCGAGCAAAAACCATTCGCGGTATCGGACAGCCATTAGTCGGCGGTCCGCCAAAACCCTGCCAGCAGTGCGCCAGGACGTTGGCCGAGCGCTGGCAGTCTGTTGGCTATTACCTGGCAGCCCGCTGTTCAGCAATCATTTGCCAGCGGTCCGCCAGTCTCTTGGCAACCGATGGATCGAGGTGGGTCCCTCACCGCAGATCGTTGCGTAGGAGATCGCCTACGCAACGGTCTGAGGTGAGGGACCAACCTCACCTCCCCCCCCCACGCCGTGGGGACTTTTCCTCAGCTGCCGAAAATGTGCTAGCCTCTGTAGAGTAACTTGAGGTCACCTTCCAGGGCCGGCACCAATGTGCCGAGTGAACACTCATTGGACTGGAACGCCTTATATACCGGCTGGGCTTATAAATCAAATCAGAGATCCACCTGTAACATGTTACTCGTGAGTAGTCGTCAACTCTCTCGAGTGCAAGTCATAAAACGACTCAGTGCCAAGCGAAGGCCACTGGGCTGTTAGGCGCCAGCCGAGTGCCGATTGGTGGATAACTGAGTTTTCATGCGCTCGGTAATTTCGAGGTCTGATCGCCCTTGTCAGCTAAATGCAGTTATCACGCAGATTGCGGACAACTGACAGATTTTCGCCAGCAGTCCGCCGCTCGCACTAATTGAGATGCCAAAGATGAGCCTGCTGTCGGCCTCGTAATTACCTATCGCCAGCTAAATGCCTGTTATCACCCAGCTGTTAGGCAGCTGGCACATATTCGCCAGTCGTCCGTCGATGGCATCAAATGACATGGTTAATGTATGCCAACTGTCGGCCTCGTGTTTGCCATTGGCCAGCTAAATGCCAGCTATCACCCAGATATTGAGCAACTGGCAAATTTTCGCCAGCTGTCCGCTGCTCCCAATGTCTGAGTACGTCCATCTGAGATGGCGAAAGTATGTATCTAGGGTGAATCGGCCACGATGAACTCAAATATCCTACTCTCATGACTCCTAGTTTTCAAAATTGTCGACTTCCGGCGGGACCACACCTGAGAAAGGTGTGGGCCCCCACAGTGTACCGCCCTTCAGCGTCCATCTAAGACAGTCAAAGTTGGTATACTTTGTGAATCTAACACGATTGACTCGAATATCCTACTCTCATGACTAGGAAAAGAATATGGACTTTCCGCTGGATTAAATCTTCTTTCAAACATCCGCATTTTATTGCACAGCACAAGCTGTTACCAGTTACATATACTTTTGCATTTTCAGCTCCTGTCTACATAAATGCAATAAGCGCTGTTCGTGTTCTCGTCCTCTCAGACATCCAAATTCTTTTGCAAAGCATTGGCTTTGAGCTGTCAATTTTTATTTTTTAACCATTTGACAATTTTATACTTACCATTTAAATACGACAAGAGAAATTATACTGCAGTGAAACGTTAGAGACATGTAAACCTGGTGGATAAACTGCTTGAACACATCAGCTCTCGGTGCGGTGGGAGAAAACGGTCAAAATTGATCTACTAACGTTCCTGAGGGAGGGGTTTGAGCAAAATTGCCATTAGAGGGGAGGAGGTCTGAGCAAAACTGGCCGGCCCACACCTCGTGCAGTACCCTGCCCGCATCAGGCATGTGCGAAAAACTTTGAAACCAAAAAAACCGAAAAACGAAAAATTTTCGGTTTTGAAAACGAAAAATTCCGAAAAAACCGAAAAAAATTCTATTTTTAACACGTCTTTTTTTCGCAATTACATATTTTGGACTGGAAAAAACTAGGCAACGTAATCGAAGTGCATCAGACAATGACAGAATTATGCTTTCTTAGAAAAACAAAAGTTTCCGCAATCATCATATTAATGGAAGGGATTTTAGCCTTGCTGCAGAGGCGAATCCTGACAAAATCGTAGCAATGATCACCATCCGAAATTCTTAACGTGAACTCGTTTTTCAAAACTGCACTAGTTCTCTGAGCATTCATATCCCCGTTTTTCGCGTTTTTGATCAATACTGTGGGCTAGAAGGTCGTGAAACTGAATTCGTAGAAGTTGAAGTGCAAGTCATAAGTCTAAACGGGACAAACGTTTTACAAAGACGAACATCATCAGTCCCTAATGCATAGCACACATTTGCGTGAATTCCTTCCGCTGCCATGTTTGACTTCAGTGTGAGCGGTCACGTAGTGGTCAGCACTGACCCGTAGCTCAGTATCCCGGCGTTATTGGACGGTAATGGCCGCTACGCAACCACACGCTTTGAGTTGTGGTGTCTACGCAGGTGCTCATTTCAACCATTTTCGCTGGATGGAACTACCGTATTTTCTCTATTAAAAGTACACCTCTATATGAAGTACACCTCTAATAGTAGTACATTTCAAAATAAGATAAGGGAAAAGTCTAGATTCTAAAACAGGTTTACGGCTCACAAAATGACGATGGTACTAACGAGTGTGCAAGCATTGGCTCAATCGGACTTAAATAGCTGACTTTTTAAGGTTCTTGTTCACGAAAACCTGAGTTTTGTTAATAAAATTTTCACTATGAGAGTTTCAACAAACGAGGCTGAAAAATAGAAGTTACCTTTTATTTTAAAAACACTTCTATTAGAAGTACACCTAAAAAAGAGGCCTGAAAAGTAGAAGAACATGTATGAAGCTTCTAAAAGAGCTAATAATTTACACATGCGGCTGTTTCCCCATTAAAATTTTCATTCGCGGTTTTTTCGCTATGGTTTGATAGAGGGTGCAATAAAATTCAGGCTGTTGCTACCAGATTTTTTGGACACACTCCTGTTTGAAATTTACGAGCTTTCAAAGAGCAATGTTCCACTACTTTTTTATCTATATCTTAAAAGGAAACAAATTTTCACGACTTTCAAAGGCAGTGTTCGCGATGGATTTCACTTTTGGTATCTCCACTTACGGAAGGTCTGGTGCCCTATACAGCAAGGCATGGCTTAAAGGCAGCATTCACGATATTCATTCTCGGTGATTTTCCGCAGTGAAATGATGGGCAAGAAGGTTCCCAGGCTCCCAGTCTCGAAGGAACGGTAGAAAACGAGCCAGTAGTGGCAAAATAGCGGCTGCAAACAAGCGTTTTGGAGTCCCAGAACAGCCCGTGCCCCATTTCCGCCCCCTCGATGTGAACAATTGAACACTCGAGATCATGGGATGAGCGACGGTTTCCGATCAAAAGCCCCGTTCCTAACTTCATTCTCAACTTCTCCCTTTACTCAGGTCAGCTCGCATACACCGGCTGCAAAAAATGGAAGTTTCAAGCCTCGGACAACTCGTCCATCATGCTTCCCTAGCTCGATTTTTGAGGGACCATAAATCCGTTCCCAGGAGATCTTGTACGATTCCAGAGACATAATTAGAACCAGCATGGGACCGTTTTCAATATGGGCGTGGAAACAGAAGAGAAGATTCTTATCGTGAACACAGCCTTCAAGATAACGCAAAAACCGTGTTTTTGTGCTAAAAGAGGGCCTTCTTGCGATGGATTACAACTACATATCAATGCAATCAAGCCATTTAGCTCGCTTACCAGTACTCTCTTGACTTGATTACTTCATGTTATCGCAATCTCGAGTGTTCAATTGTTCATATAGAGGGGCGAGGGGCATGAGGCGTTTTGGTGACCTCAGGTGATTTTGCCATCCCTTATTCGCTTCTTCTTGCTGCAAACATCTGTGGGCAGCGAAGGATCAACTGCAAGTCGCATCAGCACTGGAAAATTTAGACCGAAAAAAATTTAATCTTTTTCGTTTTTTCGATATTCATTTTTTTCGCCAAAAAGACCGAAAAACGAAAAAACCGAAAAATCGAAAAACGCACACCCCTGGCCCGCATATCGTCAGCCTCTCTCCAATGGAAAGCCGCGCACGGCATTCGGGCGCGAAATCATTCAATCAATAGCCATCCTCCCTTCGCTTTCCCGCGTGCAATTTTTCTCGCCAAGCAGCGTAGCGGCCGGCCCCATCTAGTGATTGACGATACGAGAATAGGTTGAAAAAGACCCGAACTTGGGGTACGATTGCGTAGCTCCCCGGTCCATACAGGGAGGCATCAGTTTTCAGGTCTTAAACCAAAGTCGTATTGAATCTTGACCTCGCCGCTCTGACACACACATGCGGTTTCCTTTGATTGATTGTGAAGAGGATCCAGTCCTTCCCGTTTTCGTCCATCTCTTTGCGCTTTGATCTCTAGACACATCACCTCAATGTTGACAAACGGACCAAAAATGAGACTGATTTCAGGGAAAGCTTCACGTGTCCAAGATCAGACCCATTTTACTCACCAACACCTGTACCAAGTTTTCAAATGGGTCTTCCTCCAGGTCAGTTTTCATCGAAAAATATTAAGACTTTGAGGTACTTCCAGGGTGATTCGATTTCGAATGTCACCGACAGTGTACTGTGAGCCATGATGATTTAAAACTGGTTGTTTGTGAATGAAAGAATGTTCCAACAAAAAAAATACCGCTTTTTGCTGGTGATAATCGAAATTGAGAGTTATGCGGGAATGCTGCAGACCTTACTTGATGACGCGTCAAATAACCTAAGCTAACACTTCAGGACAAACGTATGCTCTGTGTTCGGGCACACCAAGCAATTATTGGACTCTCTCAGACGGTTTAACTAGGATTTATGGCATAACATGTGCAGCTATTGGTTGAGATAAAAGCTCTGTACTGTGATTGGAATTTAGAATCACATCGAATCAAGTCCACCATTGATCACTATAGAGATCGAATAGAGCGATGTTTAACATGTTGAAACCGTTGTCGTTAATTCAGCAACTTTGACTTAGATTGTGCGATTCTGTCCTTGACATTACTACAAAGCAATACTCAACGCGATTAAATTATCACATTGTTATTAATCTCTGCGACTAACTCAGAATACCATCAAGATTGATTTCATATGTATAAATTAATGGCAAAACCATAAGTTATTCGTTATGCTGTATGATTATCTTCAGCAGTATCTCCTGGAGTTTCACGAACGACCGATGCTGTTGCCGCAGTTTCTCTAGGAGAGACAATCACTAACAACAGTTTGAACAAATATTAATTATTATTTACAGTTTGCCGTAGTCTGATGAATGAACTTTTTTACACTCATTATGACCTGTTGGAGCGAAACTTATTGCTTCTCCTGAAGTCTCTGGAAATCAACTCACTCCCCTCGGGTACATTCATTGCTCCCTGCCTTCGTGAGTTTTTTCTTTGCATTTTTGAGCAGCACACAAATCACCACTGCAAACAAAATAGGTCCCATGTATACATGTATATATGTTGCGTGGAAGTTATTGTAAACAGATTTCCTTAATTACGTGAAAGCAGGGAATCTGTAGAATTTCGTTTCTCACATTCCTTGTCAAAACGCTGGGCGGACACTATTTACGTGACTTACTCAAATTGATCGGCTAGCTTCCGCCTGACGCGGTCAGCCCGCATCTTCACCTGGGTGGGCCGTCCTAGGGGTCAGCCGTGCTCATTAGTAATTGTTTTCACTCACGATTCGAACGCGACCCATCCATTGGTTGCTATTCCACCCTGTGAAGTGAAACATTGCGCCTGAATCGCCTGAACTTTCGTCAAAGTCGTAGTGGCCGTTTGCAGATAGAGCAAGGAGGCGTCTCTTAAAGCCACAGTCCATGCTCGGAATCGATTTTTTGTTTTTCTGCCTATCTTGGAGAAAATGTAATGCTGATCCCAATGGTGTCTCCAGAATCGCTCAGAACTCACTACGAACTAAGTTATGGCTCCTCAAAAATTTAGAATTTGAACTTGTAGAAGTTCGCGGACGAGTTGTCTCAAGCCTGTATTTTCTCGTTATGCGCAGCCATCATTCTGAAGCATGTCACAATATAAAGCCAGACCGAAAGCAAAAGGATGAACATAGGTTTTGAATGAAATCAATCCCTCGTCTATTCCCTATTGAGGCCGGAAACTTGCCAGTGGGAGTTGCCCATATTTTTTTTCAAGGGGGCGTGGTCGACTTTTTCCTAGCTTTTTCTCGCTTATCTGAGCGAATTGAGATTTCGCGCTTGGCAGGGTTGCTATAGGCGGCGACCGGACCAAAATATCAAAAATTACTTCTGAGGTTGGACTGTGTCTTTAAGCGTGCTTTTTCGGATGGGGTGAGAGTAGGAGAAGGGCCAACAAGTTGATTTCTAACTGCTCACCAATTTAATAGACGTTATCGATTTGTGGATGAAATCACTAGAATACGTTGTAGGTCATGCTTTTGCGGATAGGGAGAGATAACAAGATGAGTTGGCCAGCAAGGTGACTACTTATCGATTATCAAATCAATCCATTCTATGGCTTTGTAGTTCAGTTCGCTGAAACACGTTGTATGCCTTGGTTCTTCAGAAGGTGTGGGACTAGTGAAGTTCTCTGGTTGAGAAAATTTTTGAAAAAATTTTCAAGGATATTGCAACGTTATGTCAAGAAAAAAGTTATTGATTCTATCAAAAAGGGGCTTCTCGAAGCAAACGTGGTTTGGTGCATACGGAAACGTTTCAACGAAAAGGGACCATTAGGAAAGTCCAGGATGAGAGTCTACAAAATTTTACAATATTTTCTGAGAGCGATTCTCCAGGTTGACGTTCGAAAACAGCGAAAACAAGCCGTTATGGTTTGCACTAGAAAGAGTTTGATAGTTTCTAAAAAAGAAGTTCTGCACGTTTGACGAGATTACACATATAGGTTTACTTGCATTTGATACTGTACTTCTATTGCTTCACTTTTCTTAACGGCTAGAGCTAACGGTTTGTGTGAGTCCATCTAATATCTTCCTATCTCTTCGTTTTTGGAACCCCAAAATGCACACTTCCGTGTTGAATATAGCAACGGTTTGTTTTCGCTGTTCAGAAATGACATTCTAGAAGTTCGCTTTTAGAACATATTGCTAATTTTTTGTGAACTTTCGCTACTCCACTCTCCTGTTGACTTTTGCTTTAGAAAGTCCCTTTTTTGATGGAAGATCTCTCGAACTTAGGCTTCATATGCAGTCAAGTGATTGCATAACTAGATCATATCTCTTCGCTCATATCCATCCATATCGACAAATGTGTTGGCCAAGTATGATGTCTACTTCACTTTTATTGCGCCGCCGTAGCTGATGATACGTTCTTTACACACTGCTACTCCTGTTTTATTACTTTTACTAGAATTTGTCTACGTGTCGCCTTGCATACCTACCGTCTCACCGGAGGACATGACTACCACTACAGGTTATGCATTAGTTCAGCTCCTTTGCAATCATAACGTTTCTAGTGACTTTCGCATATTTCCATTCTCTAACTTAAAGGCAGCATACACGCTCGTAAAGGTGATTGAGATAACTACGTAAATAGAATGGTATGGCCCAGATTACAACGCCTACGCATTCTGAAGTGTCGAAAACGACCCACAATGCCGTTACTTGAGTTAGAAGTTGGCCCCGCCCTGTATTTTCACGCCCCCTCTATTTGCCCTTTTCCTGCAACGCAAGGATGCTGGGTCATATTCACCGTTGGTACTGTTGGTAGACTGCCTAACAAGTGAACCACACACGTCACTGACGGCGAAGATGGCCCAACAACCCTAAGTTGGAGGAAAAGTGCAAATACAGGACGGGGCCAAACTTGCTACTCCTGTAACGGCATTTTGGGTCGTTTTTGACGCTTTAAAATGCTTAGAAATTATGTCGTAAGCCGTACGGTTCGATTCACATCGTTATCCCAACCACGTTTACGTGCGTGTATGCTGCCTTTAAAGGCATCGTACGCGATGAAAACCATACTTGTGTTTTTGGCGTTTTCCAGTTGTCCCTATAGCGACTAAAGGTTGCAAAATAACCCTCAAAAACGTCAACTTTTTGAGAAAAACCCATTATAAAATACTTCAAAATTTATTTGAAGTTCGCTCCGACATCAACTTGGGATAATTGAGTGGAAAACGCAAGGAACACTTTTACGGTTCGTTCCGTGGCTCAGCGTTGGAAGCAGTTCACCGAGGATGCCATCCAACAACGACTCGAACGAAATTGAAAGAGGTTACCAACCTGCTGCGTACATTATTGTTAGCCGATCGATGCCGTATGTGAAATTGACTGGCGTGTACATTGCGCCCTACGACGCGCTACTCCGCCAACGCGTAGCTAGTAGAGTGTTGCCCGAATATTCGTTTATTCGAATAATATTCGAATATTCAAAGAAGTGGATTATTCGGGTTATTCGAATATTCAGCACGAATAATTTGAATATTCGACAAGATCGCGCTCCATTTTGCCCTGATATTACATTTCAAACATCTTAGCTTAATGACTCCTAAGTTCTCACAATTCTTCAGTACCTCATAAATATTTAGTTATAGCAAGTACTTGCATTACATTAAATTTCTCATAGGTATTTTCCGAAAAGCTAGAAATGCACATTTCACCTTTAGTTATAGAGAAAAGTTTAAAGGCAGTGTTCATGATGAAAAAGGTCTTTGAAATTTCTTTAGGAGTGGGTAGTAGAGGGACACTTTGTAACGTTAACGTCGAAAGAACGCATGAGAACGAGCCAGGAAGAGCCCCAAGAGATCCCGAAGTTGCCACTTCGAGCGCAAGGCAAACCCCAAAAGTTAGGTCAGCTCGCATACATCGGCGGCACAAGACGGAAGTTACAAGCCTTGGAAAACTCGTCCACCATGCTTCTCTAGCTCAATTTTTGAGGGATGATAACTCCGTTCCCAGAAGGTCGCGTACGATTTCAAAGACATCGTTGGAGTCAGCATGGGACCGTTTTCAAGATAAGCAAAAAAACAGAAAAACTGTCCATGTACGACTTTCAATAAATCTCGGCATTGGCAAAGTTGCTATTGGCAAATGTTATGTGCAGCTTCAAGCCGAGTATGATACAGATTTATTCGGCTGACGTTTCGGCGTCTTCGCCTTCTTCAGAGCCTGGAAATTCGAGAGCATTTTGAAAAACTATTCGGTCAAGCGCCATTTCATTCAACAGAATCGCCTTCAGTGGGAGGCCGGACCACCCACGACGCGAAGAGGTAAGGAAAAAAAACCAGACCAACCTTAGACTGTGAGCCAACGAGCTCAACGAGTCACCCTCAGATGTAGACAAACGCAGGGGATGAGACTCGCGCCCCGGGCCCCCTTATATATGGTAGCGACCTGCCTTAAAGAACCACCTAGGGCGACTGATTAAGGTGACATAGCCGGCAGAGGCCCATGTAAGGCGCCAAATCTTGGGTAATTGCGACGCACTCCTCCCTGCGATTGATTTTTGGGTTCCTTGCAGCGATCCAGAATGCCTCGAGCGTTTTGCGCGCAGAAATGTCAGCCTCGCGCGCTAAGATGGTCTCCTAAAGGCGTGGAAGTTTTGGACTTATTAAGACCGCAGAGGTGCTCTTTTATTCTAAGACAGAGTGGTCTGCCCGTCTCACCAATGTACTCTTCCTTGCAAAGCTGGCATGAAATGAGGTACACAACCGCAGAGATCATGCAATCACCCTCTCTTCCGAAGGGGCAGACCAGGCATGAAGGAGTCGTACAAAGTCTGTCGTACAGACGGTTACGTGTCAGCTGTTTTTTGAGAGTAGCCGGTGGGATCTCGACTAATCTGACCGAATCCTGCAGATCAGCCTTTCGGATGCATGCTCGAACTTCAGTGCTCAACTCGTCAGAGATGAAAGGCAGACAAAAAGGTATTTTCGTACTACCGTCATCGCGTTGATCACCTGCATAGCGTCGTCCCTCTTCTCTGACCTTCCATATCGCCGGGGCGTATCCGTTAGCAAACGCTATAGATTTGGCCCTTTCAATGGAAACTGACTTTTCCTCGATACCTGATGAAACAGAAGCTGCTGTCCTAAACATACCAGCTACAATTGCCCTTTTCGTTCTCCTGGGGTGGGCCGAACTGCAATGAACGATTATATCTTTGCTAGTCGGCTTCCGATACCACTTTGTCCGGCACACTCCTCGAGAAATGTGAACTTCCACATTCAGAAAGGCTAGCCAATTGCCCTTCGGAGTTTCTCGAGTAAATTTGATATCCTCTGATTGCTGGTTCAAAATTTCAAAACATTGGTCCATCTCATCTTGGGTAGAGCACACGATAAAACAGTCATCTATATAGCGACAGTACAGCAATGGAATACTATCCAAAATAGGACTTTCTACTTTCGACATGAAAGAGACTGCCAGAATCGGAGCTAACCTTTGTCCCATCGCGAGTCCTCTTATCTGCTTGTAATACTCTCCATTCCACCTGAATATGTTGCATTTCAAACACTCATTGAGCAGTGTCATGACCTGTCCGATGTTGAGGCCGTATAGATTGACGTTAGACTGCTGCTCGCTGAGAATCTCGAAAACGGCCTGTAAGGCGTTGTCCACAGGCACATTGGTGTACAGAGAGGTCACGTCGAACGATTCCATCACGCAGTTATCGTCCATACTGACTTCGCGAAGCTTGTCGAGGAAACTCTGAGTATTAGGCAAGTGTGCTGGAACAAATTAAATCTGTATCATACTCGGTTTGAAGCTGCACATAATATTTGCCAATATAAACAGAAAAACATTTTTTCATCGTGGACACTGCCTTTGAATCTCGAGCGACGCATAGGTACAGCAACACTTGAGCAACATGGAAATTTCTCACGATGATGGCCAGAATGAGCCACTTTCATGTGTATTTTCATGAAACTGGTTCGAGGTGATGCTACTTGTCTACTTTCCCGGTGAGCTTCACCTGAATTCTGACGGAAAAGCCTAAGTTCTCTCCTTCCATAATGCTGGTTTTGGAATTCGATGGCTTCCAGCCACCTAGGACGACCAGCTGGATGTAGTTTCAAATTCGTGCCAGATCCGTACGTTGTCGCCCAGACGTCTCATGGAGCTATGAAGCGAGATATTACACGGCGAGTTCCCAGTGACATGGTGTCGGTCTCAACGACTAACTACGAATTGTCGCTGAGTTTTTTTCGAATTGTCGCTGAGATTCCGGAGTAGGGCACGGCTAAGCAGCACTAGGAAGTTCGCCATCGCATAAACCGCGCATAATTCAACTGAACTCAACTAAGCTAAACCAAACTAGACCGAAGCAGACCACAAATTTGGCGGCAATTAAGCGGATATTTTGCGGCTATTTCACGGCGAGCATCATTTGGCGACTATTTCGCTGCCAGCATTATTTAGCGGATATTTCGCGACTATTACTCGGGAAAAAGGCATTTTGCGTCTGTTCCGCGGCTATTTCTCGGCCAAATCTCAGAGTACACGCACGTAAACGTGGTTGAGATAACTAAGGAAATATAATGGTATGGCTCAGAACACAACGCCTACGCATTTTGAAGCGTCAAAAACGACCCACAATGACGCTACACGAGTGAGAAGTTGGTCCCGCGCCGCATCTGCCCGCCCTTGTATTTACGTCCGCCTCCAAAAAAGGGACGCTGGGCCATTCCCACCATCGGCGACGCCTGTAGGTGGGAGGATGAGTACAATAATTGAGCCATACACATCGACGATGGTGGGAATTCTGGTGGGAGCGCAGCACTCCTGTTTGGGGAGGACGCAAATACAGGGGCGGGTTGATACAGGTGCGGCGCCGACTCCTCAGTCTTGTAGCGTCATTTTTGGTCGTTTTTGACGCTTCAGAATGCGTAGGCGTTGTGTTCTGAGCCATGCCATTCAACTTCCGTAGTTAGCATCTCAACCACGTTTACGAGCGTGTATGCTGAATTTAAAGGCATCGTTCACAATGGATTCCGTTTTCGAGTTTTCCATATATAATGAGAGCTATAGTTCCCTATATAACAGCTGCGATGAAAAAACCGCAAAAAATCCACTGAAAATCTCCTTTTTAGACCCAAAAGATCTCCATCGACTTTTAACAAGGGAAGAGTCGATCGTTAGAGATAGCTGTTTCGACCGACGATCTCACGATCATATGAAGCTCATCTTTCTTTCAAGTGATCTGTTGAGAAGGAAAGGTTAGCCGATGTGTGTAGAAAAGTCATTCTTTACGTAATCGTTTGGTCAATTCCATCAACTCCCCCTCAGTTCCACTGTATCAAATGTTGAAAATTTACTTATATGATGGCTGACAGCAAATTGTGCCAGATGACTGACGGAGGGCCAGCCTCTTTTGACGGAATTTGAGACATTTAACCTCAATTATCTTCACAATAAAGCGTTTTCAACCGAACAAACTCTTTCTAAGTTCTCAGGTGGGCCCAGAGAATCATTTGAACCGAAAAAACGGTGAGTGGTTTTCAGCGCGTACGATGCCTTTAAGTGACAAGAAAGCAGCGGGTTCAATTACCCAAGTATGGGGTACATTGGCCCGCCCAGCATCTGGAAGCCCTGCCCATCCGGTGGCAGCCTCAGTGGAGGTTGGGCGACCCAGCCGCGACACGTGGGTGTACCGACCACGCTGCGTGTCGGGGTGTTGACCGAGACGCGTGTCGGTGTGCCGACCGCGATGCGTGTAGGTGTGCTGACCGCGATGCGTGTCGATGCGCCGACCGCGACGCGGGTCGGTGCAAAGTAGCTCCTAAGCCACATAAAAGTCTTGCAGGATGTGAACCGCTGCTAAATAGGCCGCTAAACGCGACAGGTCAAAATGTCAACAGCCCGACAACAGGCGGACGTCGCTGGGCAACGGGCAGTCGTCAGGCTTAGAATGCGAGCGATTTGAGTTGTCAAGAGGGTGCAGTTGATGAGATGACAACTTCTCAACCTGTTGTCGATGCCCCAGTTTGCCCGAGTGGATTGGATGGGATAGTACGCAACAGTGTTGCCCAAATATTCGTTTATTCGAATAATATTCGAATATTCGAATAATTCGAATATTCGAATATTCGAAGAAGTGGATTATCCGGGTTATTCGAATAATCGAATATTCAAAGAAGTGAAATATTTGTTTATTCGAATAATCGAATATTCGAAAAAGTGGATTATTCGAATTATTCGTTTATTCGAATATTCAAAAAAAATTATTCGTTCCAACACTCTAGTAGCTAGATGCCTCCTACGGCAACCAGAGATGCCCAGGGTTTCGGAGGCATCTAGTCTGATTTTGACACGAAAATTTACGTAAGTTACGGAAAGTTTAGCCTCAGTTGATGAAATTTTAGCTACAGCGCTCGCATACACTACAAAAATTCTCGCTACAGCACCCGCATATTCAACGCTTATTCTCATTGCAGCACTCGGTCGATCGAGCCACCCAGTCTTGATCCGTGCTAGAAAAGCGATCCTAGCTGCGATCGACATCATCGCCGTTTCTTCCCCACGGCCTGCAGCATCCCAGCGGCCAAAATTGTCCCTAGCATGGTCTTCCAGAGAGCGACACGGGGTCACGCTCCACGACCAACAACAGAGTGTCAAGTTATCTGTGGGTTGACTGGGCCAACACTGTTCGAACCGCATCCCTGCGTTCCGCGTAGCCAACGCGGGTTTGAGATTGCATTTCAACACAGGCTGTCGCTAAATCCGTAGATTCTCGCTACAAAATTATAGCGAGAATATACGGGTTTAGCGTCAGAGAGATCAATGTTTCGAATTAGTCTTCGTTTTTACGTAGAATACGCGCAGAATTTGCACCCTTGTTGCCTTGACACAAGAATTTGCGGGTTTTAGCTATCGTAGCCAAAACCCGTAGTTTACCGCTACATGGAATGGGGCGGCGTTTCAGGCCGCGCCCTAGCTACCCGTTGGCAGAGTAAAGACACAGTCCAACCTCGGAATCGATTTTTCGTTTTTCTGCCTATTTTGCAGAAAATTTCACGCTGATCACAACGGTGTCTCTAGAATCGCTCAGAACTCACTACAAGCGGAGTTACGGCTCCTCAAAAAATCTCAATTTTGAACGGCTAGAAGTTGGCGGACGCGTTGTCTCGAGCCTGTATTTCCTCGTTATTCGCAGCCAGCGTTCTGAAGCCGGCCACAATATAAATCCAGACCAAAAACAAATCGAAGAACATAGGTTTTGATTAGAATAATTCGCGCGTCTTTTCCTTATTGAGGTCGGAAACCTGGCAGTGGGCGTTAACCATTTTTTTTCTTTTAAGGGGGCGTGGCCGACTTTTTCCTGGCTTTTTCTCGCTTATTTGAGCGAATTGAGATTTCGCGCTTGGCAGGGTTGCTATAGGCGGCGACCGCACCATAATATCAAAAATTGCCTCTGAGGTTGGACTGTGCCTTTAAAGGCAGCAGACACGCTCGAAAAAGATGATGAGATAACTACATTAGTGGGGTCGTACAGGCCCTAGAGGAGCCCTCACGAAGTTGCAAGCGTTAAAAACTAGTCCAAGTGAGCGTATTTGAGCCGTAGTCAGTCACGAAATCATCCTTGCTCCGCCCATCGATACGGGCTCCGCCCCTCCATACAGGTATTCAATGCTCGATTGCTGCCACTTTAGATTTCTTTTTAGGCTTCTAACGGCGTAAGCGTTCCAGAAAGGGCAGTACGAGTACACTAGCGTCGTTATCCCAACAAATTTATTGCTAGCTCCGCTATTTCAGCCAGTGACGTACAACTCGTCCATTTCTGTTCCAATATAGAACGTACCGTTATATCTTAATTTCCGTCAATTTGTTTTCGTCTTTTTCGTTATTTCTGAATACTAACAGCTTCAGGCCTCCAATTTAATCCATAATATTGATATCATTTTTGAGCGTGCCTGCTGCCTTTAAAGGCAGTGGTCACGATGAAAAACGTTATCAAAAAACTACAAAAATCAGCTTAAATCAAAAACAGCTGAAAACAATGAAGGTAGTGCTGTGAAAAACGGGCGAGAATTAGGGTTGCTAGGGCCCAAACAAGCCAGTTGGTGCACACGTGCACAGCGCCGACGAAAAAGATCGCAGTCTCATGCCGAGCAGTCAAAAATCCTCGACATTTAGAGGGAGAAATAAATGCAAATTTACCTAATAAAAACAATTGAGCAATGAAAGAAAGCACTCCAGTCAATGTTTTAGATTAGATGTGTACATAAATTCGAAGGTTCATTGATTCGACTATAATTTCAAACCGGCTGATGTTCTTGATATAAGGGGTCATCGATGCTCGATGCCGATGGTGTGGGAGTGGGCTCGTCCACCATCAAAAGACAAGAAAGTTTAGGCTTCAAAATTGGCCCAAAGCAGTGGTTTTTTTTCGCGATTTTTTCCTATAAGTCCTTCTACTCGAGGCCCAGAAAGGGGTTTAGAGAAGAAAGGACGAAAAGCAAATTTGATCGCGATCACTGCCTTTAAGGCACGCCCGCCAGCAGTAACCACGGGGTTTTGTTCCATAGAACGGCGGATCGACCCCAAGGCCGGCCCTCCGAACCCAGGAAGCCGTTTTGAAGTGAGCAAATCTTCATTCAGAGGCGATGCTGAAACTCGAAACTTTCTGAGTGACATGTCCATGACCCACTAATCCGACAGTTCGCAGAAGCTGTAATTCGGTGTTTTCATCGTGTACGATGCCTTTAAAGGCTTATTTTCCTATGCATCACCTCAACCAAAATACGATATAGTAGCCATTTAAAAGTATGTAAGTGCTGCATGTAACCACCAACAGTGCACAAAAGCCTTGGAGATCTGATGAGATTTATATTTCAGCCATGACACCCGCAAGACTCACAAGTACGTTGATTCGTTATTACCACCTACTCTGCGGGTATTATTCTGGCGGCTTACCGCTGATTCACAGGAGATTGACCTCTACCTAAAGGTAGATGTTGCTCTTTACAGCAGTATTTAATCTCTACTCTGTAGTGTATGCTGCTCTTTACGTCTAGGTAGCGAGTTTCTCGGAATTCTGCCACAGTTCTGATGAACCATCACAGATTCGTTCAGAAATTTCTCTACTTTTCATGCAACTCACTTGGATCACCGCGATTCCTAATAGAGTGATTTTTACCACGAGGTGACGGTGAACTTCCCGTAATAGTAAAAATCGTCTAGTGCGAGAGTCTCCGCTAGTGGGCATCGCAGAAGGTGTGCAGGATGTAACAGAAGTGTGCAGAACCTCACATAAGGTTTCCGTTTCCGTTTTAAGCCATGTTTTGACTACATCGCTGTTGTTTTTCATCGCAGCGATTTGCACCCGCTACTGCAGCGATTCGGCAGCGGCAGCGATTCTGTTCATAGTGCATAGCCTCACAGATGATCGAAAAACTTCAATCACTCAGTGAAATCAATGACTAGTAGTCATTAATAACACGTTTCGACTCGTACACACTGATCTTGCCATGTTAAAGGGTCAACGTTCACTAGACGAAACGTGTCATCCGCTGGCAATCGCTCCATCGCTGTCATAATGGGATGATTAGCGACCATCGAGAATCGCTCCTCCATCAGCAAAGCAGTAAAACATAGATTTTCGTCGCCGCGACCCAGCGATGTAGGACGTCTGCCACGAAGCGATCACAAGTGGAGCGCCTTTCCATTACGGGCGATGAAACGGAAACAGTTGTCCCCCGCAGCATGACCACAGCGACCACCTGCAGTCGAAATATGGCTTTAGTCTGACGCATGGACCAGGCGGCTGGCCGTGCGGGGTTGGCGGCCTCACTGAAAAATGGGGTTCAAATTCGCGCGGAGTGATCTGCAGTCGCAGCTCGGTCCATTCATCAGACTAGAATGATTACGAAAACTCTAAATTGTGCAGGACCTCACGGAAAATGTGTAAGACCGCAGTTGAAGTGTGTCGCACCTCCCGGAAAGTGTGCCGGACTTTATATAAAGAGTTCAGAACCTCACTAGAATTGTGCATGACTTTACACGAAGTGTGTAAGACGTTGCAGAAGCTGCGTAGGGCCTGAATGGAAGTGTGCGCGATTTCAAGGGGGTGTGCATGACCTCACAAGAAGTGTTCAGGACCTCCTTACGCAAGGTGTATAGGACCTCGCTGGAAGTGTGATGGTGGAACTCGCATGATATTGCTCCTACCTGATGGTATGCATGAATTCAAGCTTTATCTATATAATTTTATTAAGTTCGGAGAATTCAGGTTGGCAACTTTGATCATAACTTTAACATATTTTTGAGCGTGTCTGGTGTTTTAATGTTCGCATTTATTTCCATGCTCTATAACGAAAAAAAGTCGTCATCTCTCATAATACCCAGTGTTGTTCTCTCCTAAAAACCAGTTTTTATATTCTATCTCACCGCTTGTATCTCTGGCTCCGTCCATAGCAGACGTCCTAGCGTCAAGTGACCGTACAGTGACGTGGGGGGTTGCATCTTCAGCATTTGTTATTGATCTGACTCCCCAGCTACCACTGCCGCCGGCCAGTTGCTGATGGTGGAGGCATAGTGACCGTAACGGCTGTCACAAATATAATCGATACCATCGCTAACCACGTGGCGTCCTCGGACACGTTGACATGTGGATCGAATACACACCGCGGGTGTGGCTAAGGAGCAGCTCGGCTGGTACACACGACGCGCGCGATGGTAAAACTGTGCGCGGCTGTGCGCGCTCATCGTCCTTGGGGCACGTTAACCAAGGGTACTCGAAAAAGTTGTCGTTGTTGTTGAGTTTTAGCCTTTCCCCTTTATCGTTTTTTGCATTTTGTTCATGTAGGCTGATGTGTCGGACGTAGGGCCGGAGTCGGGATCAATATCATCATCTCCCATTCCGCTCCAAGAAGCACACAAAAGGAACTCTAAAAAACTTGTCTAAAAAGAGCGAATTCCATTGAAACGATGGTATGAGAAGCACTGCATCTAAAAAAATCACATAATAAACAAAAAAACATGAGTGAAATGCAAAAAATTATAAGGTGGGACGGCTACAATGGGGCAAGGAATACTTTTTTTGAAGGTCCTCGGTTAACGCGCCCCAAGGACGATGAGCGCGCACAGCGTTTCTCCGTTGCGCGTCGCATGTGCTAGCCGAACTGCTCCATAGCCACACCCGCGGTGTGGATTCGATCCACATGCCGGACACGTTGAAGGCGTCAGCCGTCGAGCGTCATGCGCCAGCGTTTGAGCGCTGGCGCATGATGCTCCGACGCCTTGACGCTTTGCCGCTGGTCGTCTGCTATGGACGGGGCCTCACTCAGAAGTGAATAAATGCAAGCAGAGATGGTAGTTATCCGCACGGTGGCCGTGAGTTAAACGTATCTAAGCGGGTGGTTATCACGCGGTCAGTGAGTACCCAGATCGCCAATTTTTTTGGCATCAAATAATGGTGTGAGAAAGGCTTTTCTTAGACATTATTAGCATCGCGGCTTACTCTAAAGATTCGCAGTTAAGGATGACGATAAATTTGGCCTAGAAAATGCTGCTTCTGTTTTGAGATGAAAAATTGCAAAGCCACTAACAATAAGCATTCTTTGAATGCAATTTCACTCAGCAACGGACATATAAGACCAAGGGTAGAAGATCGTTTCGCAGAAGCTGAGAAATCGAACTAAGGGCGTATTCAATAAATAAAAAAGTGGAGAAACGAATAGCAATTGCGCATGAAGTCCCGTAGAAGAATTTTTGTTTGGGGTTAACACATTTTTTTCTAGCTTTGTTTTCTTTGGAATGCACACATCTGAAGTTTCACTTTTCCGTCCAATGTAGAAACAAAGGCTACCAAGCTAAGTATTGATAATGTATCACCGATTTGTTGTTTGTATCTTAAAGGCAAAGTCCGGACAGATTTTGACACCACCGAAATCCGGGTTAGATAGATTGGGCTGGTCTAGCTGGACACCGTTCAAAATTTTCACAAACTCTAAGTCCGTATTTCTGGAGAAAACAGCCTGAAAGTCAGAGAATACGGTATTCACAGCATGATAATCATGGCTGGAATGACCGATAATTACACAGCATTTTTGAAGAATGCGTGGACAACGGCTAAGATATGGACGATGGTCACACCTTTCTGACTTTTCTGGATCATCGGCTCACGGAAGTGGCTTTAATAACTTGAAGAAGGTCGGTTTTAAAGGCAGGGTTCGCGATAAGAACAACTGTCGAGCTCTCTTCATAAGAATGTAGATTTGGCCATCACAAAAGTAAAAATAAGTGAAAAAAAACCAGAAATTCGCGGGAAAAACGCTCAAAAACAAAGATTAACGGCCAATTACCGGTGTCGGCCGGCCCCCTAATTAACGCGATTTTCATTAATGCTTGCTTATACGACATTTATTTTGCTGTTAAAGTAATCAGTAATCTCCAGAAATGTTCAGAAACTACTTTAGAAGTAAAATAAAGTTGACAAAGCAGGCTTTTACTCAAATCTAAATGATTGCGGGCGGGAGGACACCGAGCCATAACTTGCTCCTGAGCGTTTTTTCTCCAATTTTTCACTCATTTTCACTTTTTTGATGGCCAGATCTACAATTCCATGGGTATAGCACAACAACCGATTTTATCGAGAACCTTGCCTTTAACGCAGTTTTCGCTTGTTCCTTCGGACTACCTGTACCATGAACACAGATTCAGCGGAAAATCTCAGAGTCGAAAATCTGCTCGGACCCTGCCTTTAAGAATGACTGGAAGGGTGTAGTTTAGCCTTATTTGGTATTTATAATTATGAAAATGTAGTAGAGATTGGGCGCAAAACAAAAATGTGCAGTTTGAATTTCCTTTTACGCTATATTGCCTCAAAGTCGAAAAAATTCCGTTGTCTCCTCCGATTTCTGATTCTCCGCATGTGGCCCTGCCACTATTATTACCTCGTCTGTAGCGGTCTAGAAAAACCTCGACGAGCTGTTATGAATTCAAGGCTTAAAGAAGAAAGCGTATGTATTCATCGCTTTTTTACGTGGATTGATGTGGAATGGTTTTGATGCTTTACGTCACAGATACTCCACACTGAAGTTCAGGTCTGATCCGTGATAAAGAGGTAGTTAGTTCGCGGCTTAGCTGCGGTTGGATCGTGGCCAACCAAATGTCAAGTGTGCGTGGCAAGCGCGCGTTAGAGGCACTGTCCAACCTTAGGGACAAAATCTGAGATCTAAACATAATTAGAAAGTAGTCTCACCCCATTTAACACCTGCTAAGTGCGAGCTCTCGATTCCTTCGAATAAACGAGATATAGGAGGAAGCCACCCTGGGACGCACTCATTAGGAAGCCACTTTGGCACGCCCCTTTTACGATCTATCGAGCTCAACAGTGGCAAAATGAGCGATGGATTCCGATCAATATTCTTCCCTTGATTTCAGGGCAAGTAGCAATCCCCCCGGAAGGTGGCAGCTACCTGCTCTCACTGCATGGTGACTGTGTCAATCACGTCACGGCTATCAATATGGACGGGCCGGCATATAAATGCACAGGCGGCGCTCAAGTTAATGACCATTGCAGTCAGTCACCTGAGAGCAGTGAGCAGTCTTTTGTGGGGTGGCTGACTGCAAGAAACGGGTGGTGAATTCGCTCACCGCCGCAGAGGGAAGAGAAATACTCGCACCCACCGGCTGGCGACCCTCCAGCTCCGCTGCCAGCTGATAGGAATGACAGGCGAAACGTTTGAAGGTTTTATTGATGTTTCAATGATTCCTGGCAAAGATTAGTGGGAGATTAAAGTCAAATTGTACGTAGCTCTCAAGAATACTTCTCTTTTATAGATTTCACGTGCTTTACTCCTATTCTAAGCTCAGCTTCGAATTCCTAGAAGTTGTTCTGCCCATATTCAACCATTTTCAGGTTATTTCTGAATAATCGCTCGCCACAAATAAAATCAGATTTGCTCAGAAAGCCATCTAAGAAAAGTGGCTGAAAAACGATTTCGTTCTTTAGAAAAAGCATAAAACTCACGTGATCCGCGTGTAATAGTTACTAAATGCTGTATAATAGTTCATCTAAGTGCTGCTTCTATCTGAACTTCGTTTTCCTCTTTCACTTCAGGTTCACTTCCTTATATGTTGACTGGTAAGCGTCAAACAGACTAAGGAAGAAATAGCTCATAATTTGAAACAATCTTTTGAGCTTTTTGGTTCATCTTGTGAAAAAACACGAGGTTGACTCCTCGAAAATCGTAATACAAAGTATTGTGTATCGCGGTTAAGTGGTAAGTGGTCATCCGAGTAGGATTTTTCAAAATCGTTTTTAAACCTAACAATCTCTCGCTTTGCTGATTTTTGCAGAAAATTCCGAAATCCCATCATCAAAGGTTGAAATCTTATCAAATCTGGGAGATAGACACATTTGCACGTTCCCGAAACCCATATTTACTACTGCTAGTTCGATCAAAGTTGAAATGGATACGAAGAACTGCGGAGGGAGTGTATGTATGAGAACATTAAGAATCCTTTACACATGAACATGTAGCCTTGTGGTGTAAGGCGCCGTGTTGGGCATCCGTCGCGTTGGTTGGTGTGGTGCTGGTTCAAATACGTCGGCTAATAAAAGTTTTACATTCAACGCTACTCTTCAAGGAAAGTTCTCGTTCTAAGGTGGCAACCATAGGAGGCATTTAAGCGTCACTGACCTCAGGTTGGCTGCCTCTTTAAAGTCACCACATTGGGGGATTGCTACAGGCCCAGCCTCTCTCCTTGATCGGGTCGGCTCGCATGCATCGGTTGTGAATGACGGAAGTTGCAAGTCTCGGAAAACTCGTCCACCCTGCTCCCGCAGCTCAGTTTTTTAGGGACTATAACTCCGTTTCCAGGGGGCTGAATAAAGAGAGAAACTGAGAATGAAGGCGGGCGTGGAAAAGTGGCTTCTTGCTGTAAGAGCTCTAGAGTGGCTTCGTCCGGCAAAAGCTAGAAATCTCCGACAGATTACCTGTACATTTATTCTAGTAGATCGGTTGCAAATTACTTATATTTTTGGGAGAACTTCCGTTAGAAAAAAAAATGGTAAAGCTTTAGGATTTCCAGAAACTTATGTAGTAGACTCTTGTTGCTGAGTACTTAATTCGACACTGGTTATGAGAGGCTACAACGATAATACAAAGACTGAGTTGATTGACTGACTCAGCGCTGAGGCTGAAACGCATACATGAATACCATTTTTGCTATGTCGTGTAAGGCTTTTTAGACAAGTGCTCCGTATGATAATACTGCCGTGCATAGACTGCGACGAAATCTGTCCTTCCATATATCGCGAAGAGTGTTACGGCAACGCTGCAGCGAGAAGAACGTGTGCTACAGAGGATCAGGCGAATCCTGAAGTGAACCCATTGGGTCTAACCTGCAGGTTGGCGGCCAGGCTGCACGTAGCTGTGCACAGCTTGACCAAAATGATATCCGTTTTCAGGGAGACATGGAAATGTCCTGCAGGAACATCGGCAAAATTTTACATCAGTACAGCTCCAACTATTGCACAACCCTATCCACGTCAGTAATGATCGAATTTGGCATGATATTAGCACAAGCGTTCAGTGGGTTGAAGCCTGCTTTTCAGCTCAAATGTACGCTCAGTGCTTCGCTCCTCCTTACGACTATTGGTATCTTCCGAATGGTGTTACTCGAATAGTTGCAGTGACGTGTGAACTCTAATGGAAGTGTCGCTATTTTGTATAAAAATTGCACATTTTGTTTACGAGCTTGTCGAATAGCTGGGTTCCTCAGCTTTTTCATAGCTGATGATATGGGGTATAGCCGAGGCCTTTCATTACTCAGTTAAAGGCAGTGTTCACGACCATCTTCGATTTTGAGATTAATCGCTAAATCGATTGTTTGGCCCCCGGGTAGAACTGAAATGAGGAAGAAACCGAGAAAAACGTACCATAAGGGCACGAAATCCTTAAGTCTCACCCCGCTTCTTTACTCTCATTGGAGCTGTTTGGTGCGACAATGAAATCGTTTGTGCACCCGTGTTTTGCAATACTCTATTCTGAGTCGCTCCGTTTTTTCCTTCAGACCCTAACTTATACTGTTTGCCTAAATTTTTTTTTCCATTTTTGATTAGGCCCTTTTCACCGATGACAACCACCGTGAACATCTTCATCCAACCGGACAACTAGTCCAGACCAGAGAATAATATCTCTGAAATAAGACGATTAAGTGCTTTTCTTGCCGTTTCTTCGTAGTTTTGGTAACACTTGGTAGCCGACGCACTGTTTTGAGTGGAAAACTCGGACAAAAAATTTATCGTGAACACTGCCATCAAGGGAAGTGTGCATGACCTCACAGAAAGTGTTCAGGACCTTACGCAAGGTGTATAGGACCTCGCTGGAAGTGTGGTGGAACTCGCATGATGTTGGTCGCGATAAAATATGCTTGTCTTCTTTTCTTCTCTAAACTCTTTATTGGATTCGGAGTAGTAGGGCCTATACAAAAAAATGCGAAGAAGAACCAAGTCTGGACCTAATTTTCGGCGTTATTTTTCCAGTATTTTGATGACGACGGTTGAGCTCTTTTCACATCACTGGCATCGATGATACCCATGTTTGATTCCCAGATTAACCCATGGTGAACTCATTCCTTTATAGATGACCGGGATACCTTATCCATCCAAATATTGGAAGCCCAGGATGAAAATCTCGTTGCGCACAATCGCGAATATGTGAATTGGTCGAAATAAGGAACTGAAGTGGGTAGGGGGGAAGGGGGGTAGTAGCTCCGAAATCCGTACCGGGAGGTATCATCTTTGCAGGTCTCACCGCAAAGTCGCATCAAATTCTGTCCTCACCGCTCTGACACATGCTATAATTTCTGTGAATTAATTTTGAAGTGGATCCAACCGCTGTCATTCAATCCTTCCGGTTTTCGCTTGCCTCTTCGCGCTGTGGCACCTAGATATCATCACCTGAACGTCGACAAATTGACCAAATTTTATACTGATTTCAGGGAGACATTCACGTATCCTGCAGGAACAACGCCGTTTTACTACAGAGCCTCTATCCCGAAAACGGCAGTACCTTATCCTCCAGGCCAATTAGCATCAAGAATGATTAATCATCGGGGTATTTCCAGGGTGCTTTGGATTGCGAATGTCGCCGTCGGCGTAGCTGTGAGCCACACTAATATGTATATGTTGGGTTGGCAACTAAGTAATTGCGGATTTTTTTAGAAAATGAAAGACAATTTTTCACAGAACGGAATGACTTTGAGCTGTAGTAACCCCCCTCAAAATAAAGTTAAGATGATCTTGAACAATCGTATGAAGAAATGTTGGGATGATCTGTAAGATTATCTTGATGATATGGTGAAGGATATGAATCTCATCTGTGAGCGCACCATTCAGATAATGAACGTTTTCAAGATGATGCTAATTGCAGCAGGTTGGCTGAACTTCTACAGATCATCTGGACAGAGAAAAGCGAGAGAGCACGCATTCCCGGAAAAGCTCGTCTTATCTTTAAAGGCAGTGTTCACGATAAAAATCGTTTCCCAGTTTTTTCACCCATCTTCAAAACGGTTTCTTGCTGACTCTATTGATGTCTCTGGAATGGTACAAGACCTTCTGGGAAGGGAGTTATGGTCACTCAAAACTTGAGCTAAGGAAACATGGTGGACGAGTTGTCCGAAGACTGTAACTTATGTCTTTGAAAGCCGATGAATGCGAGCTGACCTGAGTAGAGAGAGAAGTCGAGAATGGAACGAAGAACGGGGCTATTGATCGGAGACCATCGCTCATCGCATGATCTCTAGTTTTCATTTGTTCACGTCGATGGGCGGGCATTGCGCTTTTGGGGTTTGCCTTGCGCTCAAAGGGCAGCTTCGGGCTCTCTTGAGGCTCTACCCGGCTCGTTTTCATGCGTTCTTTCGACTTCAACGTTACAATGTGCCCCTTCGCTACCCATTCCTAGTGGATACTGAAACACATTTTTTTTATCGTGAACACGGCCTTTAACCGTGTTGGATTCTTAGATGAACCCATGGTAAACTCATTCTTTTATACATGACCGGAAAGCCTAATCCATCCAAATATTGGAAGCAGGTTATATTGATGATATGGTGAAGAATGTGAATCTCATCTGTAAGCGCATCATTCAAATGATGAACATTCTTAAGATGATGCTAATTTCATCAGGTTAGCTGAACTTCTACAGACCACCTGGGCAGAGAAAAGCGAGAGAGCATGCATTTCCGAAGAAGCTCGTCTTATCTCTAAGAGTAACCCCGGAGCGCCTCTTATTCTACAGATGAAATATCAGCTATCATTATCAGCTTTCACAAAACAACAAGCATCTCATTTCATTCATCGAGAAAGAAAGCATGGAGTTGGTCGAGTAGAGAATGACCACCTACAGAATGAGGGCCGGTTTTTCTTATTCTCACAGGTATAATCATGTGTTATCATATTATGAATATGCGAGGACGACCGCTTCAGGGCGAATCACCGCTAATGGAATGAATACGGGCCTAAACTCAGCGACCAGTTGTGACTGATAGCGATAGTTATGCATCAATACGAAATTAGGATCATCTGAAACTTGTCTGGAAGAATATCAGATCATCTTATCAAAATAATATCAGATCATCTGATAGGGGTGGTTTACTGCAGCCCTTTATTCTATAGTGTATTGCCCATTTCGAGCTATACTCTGTTTATCCTGAATTGCACTAAACACGGTCCGCCAATAGTCCTCTAATTGGCCCGCTAGTAGCGTAGTGTACGTCCACGACGCGTTCTCGGCAGACCCGGGTGGCAGGGTGGGTGGCCGTTTTGTGAATATGTTTTATGAATAATCGATTGCTCTGCACACCGGGTGCACACCCGGGTCTGCCGAGAACGCGTCGTGGACGTACACTACGGTACTAGCGGGCCAATTAGAGGACCATTGGCGGACCGTGTTCAGCGCAAATCAAGATAAACAGAGTATACCACCTTTTGCCATCTTTCAGGCAGCATCATAATTCCTAGTTCATGAAACTTCTGAAAAAGAAACAACACAAAAAACTGAACCACCTACGATTTGACATCCTTATCAGTATTGAAATTTTTACATTCAAGGAGTTTGGCAAATATTGAAATGAAAAGTAATCAGGTGGTGCAAGGTCAGGACTATATGATGGATGTGGCAAAGCATCCCAACCGAGCAACAAGTTGACAAATCGAGAAGGAGTTGTATTTCATAATAACAATACAAGGCCCCACATATCTTTAGTCCTTCGGCAGGAATTATTGGGGCTTCTTTGGGATGTTTCGCCACATCCACCACATAGTCCTGACCTCGCACTATCTGATTACTTTATATTTCGATCTTTGTAAAACTACTCGGATGGTGAAAATTGCAATAATGATGTTGATGTCAAATCGTACCTGGTTCAGTCTTTTCTGATGAAAACCGGAAGTTTTATGAACGTGGAATTATGATGCCGCCCGATGGCATAATTACGATGGCATAAGGCTATAGCTAAGAATGGAAAATACATAACAGAATAAAGTTATTTCGTTCCATCGCAAAATTGTCTTTCATTTTCAAAAAAAAATCCGCGATTACTTAGTTGCCAACTCAATACATATAACTGGTGATAAGAACGTTTCGACAAAAACCGCTTGCTCCGGGTGCTCATCGAAATTGAAAGCTCTCCAGTGGTGATCCAAATCTTATTTGGAGAAGCGTAAATGACCTGAGTTCACATTTTAGGCCCAACGTATGCTCTGTGTTCTGCTACATCTCCCAGCTTTTGGAACCTCCCAGATGGAGTAACTGTTGTCGATGTTGTCACGTGTGAAACCCCTTAAGATAAAGTCTGTGTACTTTACATGAAACGTGGGATAACACTGAATCGAATTCGACATCAGTCACTAATTAGATCGAATAGAAAGACGTTGAACATGAAAAGCCGTATGTCGTTAATTCGACAACTTTGACCTAGATAATGCGATTTCATCTTTCACATTACTACAAAACAATACTCTACGCTTCTACACAATCACACTTTCATCAACCTCTGCGACAAACTTAGATTACTATCAAGATTGATTTCACATGTATTAATTAGTGACAACACGATGAGTTATTCGTTGCGCTGTTCGATTATCGTTAGCACTATCTCCTGGAATTTTCTGCACGCCCGATGCTGCATCGCCACAGTTTCGCCTGAGGAGACTACCACAGGTATGTATCAGATTTTCTTGAGTACATTATTTGTCATTTACAGTCTACCGCATTCCTGTGAACTTTGTTACACTCAAAGCGACCTGCTGCAACCAAAATAAATTCTTCTCCTAAAGTCGCTTAGGATCATTCCACTCTTCATGTGTGCATCCATTCTTCACTGCCATTGTAGGCATTCTTTAAACATTTACGCACAGCTCACAAAAACCAAAATAAAGAGTTTTCCACAATTAATAACGCGCAAAAATTTATTTATTGATTTTTTACCTTTAGCAGCCCTGTCAGAGATTGCATAAAGCTGATTGTTTCCTAGATCGTTCTGAGCAAATTTGAGGTGCGTCTCGTCGAGCGATGGAAATTTTGCGTTGTGATAATGGCGAAGCATTCCCAACTAGCTATGCGCATACCATCTTTTGAATCAATATCAACTGAAACAACACTGAAATTTCATAGCTGCTACCCCAAAAACCCCAAAAAATTAGAATAGCGAAAATTTTAGCATCAAAAACACCCATGAATCAAAACCTAATTCGCGCGTCTATAATTTCGGAGCACCTTTTAGGTCCCATGTGTACATGCACATATGTTGCTTGGGAGTTACTGCAAACAGATCTTGCTTATCACGTGAGGGCAAGAAAAGAACAGAATTTCGTTTCTGAGGTTCATTGTCAAATTTCTGGACGGGCACTAGCTACTTGAAATGCTAACTTGACTTCCGCCCGACGCAGTCATTCCGCATCTGCACCGAGGTGTGCCGTCCTATGTATTAGGTTGATGCAAAAGTTTCCGGGCTTTTCACGACTTTGAATAAAAAACATTTAAATCGGAAACAAACAAGGCTAACTCAACAAAATAATTTCCATCACATTCAAGGATCCTTCGCCACCGATTGGGCAGATCATGAATTCCCGACGCGTAGAACTCTGGCTGTTACGAGTCGAAGCATTCTTCTTAGACCATTTAGACTTCTTCATCGTTAGTGAAATGTTTTCCATCCAGGAAGTGCTGCATTGAGCGGATCAGATGGTGGCCGGAAGGTGCAAGATCTGGGCCTTATGTAGGGTAAGGAGGAACTTTCCAGCCCAGGTCTAGCAGTTTCTGTCGGGTTATCCGAAATACGTGTGGCCGAGCATTGTCGTGAAGAAGGCAAATAGTGTTCAACAAAAACTGCTGGACCTGGGCTGGAAAGTTCTTCCTCACCCTCCATATAGCCCAGATCTTGCCCCTTCCGACTACCGTCTGTTCCGCTCGATGCAGCACTTCCTGAATGGAAAACAGATCACTAACGATGACGAAGTCAAAATAGCCTTAGGAGAACACGAAACAGCCTCGAAACAGCCAGAGTTCTACGCGTCGGGAATTCATGATCTGCCCAATTAGTGGCGAAGGATCCTTGAATGTGATGGAAATTATTCCGTACGGTGAGCCTTGTTTGTTTTTGAAACTAATATTTCTTATTCAAAGTCGTGAAAAGTCCGGAAACTTTTGCATCAACCTAATAGTAATCAACATTGCCCATTGGTCACTGTTTTCACACACGATCGCTATTCCACGTGATGTGAAGTAAAACATGGTTCCTGAATCGCCTTCAATGCCGAGGGACTTAAAATACTCCTTAACCACATCCGTCCAGAACTCTCGCGTAACTTCACGCGGCCGTTTCCAGACAGATTTAGGAAGCATTCTACGGGCGCGTTAAAGGCACAGTACACCGTCAGATATTAATTCTGAGATTTTCGTGTAAATGTGTAGAAGACCCCTCCTGTATAACATCTGTAAAATGTGAGATCTCAATTCCTCCAAATAAGCGAGATATAAGCGACCACCACAGGCCCGACCCCCCTTGCTTACCACCACAGGCCCGACCCCTCAGCAGATTTTCGAACTCGATAGCGGCTCGATGGATGGATGAATTTCAACAAGTCGGCGTTCTTCACTCCCTTTTCGATCTGTCTCCTCATCCTGTTTTGCTCTCGTGCCGCGACTGCGAATCAAGAGAAATACAGGCCTGAGACAACTCGTCCACCAATTTTTCACCCTCAAAATCTAGGCATCTATGAAGAGCCATACCTCTGTTCATAGGAGGTACTGTACGGTTTCAGAGCTACCACTGTGATCAGCGTGTGACTCTCTCCAAGAGAAGCATTAAATCTGAAAATCAGTTATTTGGGTGTCCTGTGCCTTTAAACAGAATGATCTGGCGATTTCTTAAGTACAATACCGCCGCTACCCATGGGAAAAAAATGGGCGAAATGGGCAAAGTGGGCAACTAAAGCGTCTTTCGACCACAACACGCCTCAAAGTTCTCCGTTTTCAATTCCGAAAAGACCAAAACGTTCACCGTGCTACAATCTATTTAACTATATGAGACAAAATTGGTATTCCCTTCTGAAAAAGCTTTTTTAATATGGATTTAGTTATGAATTTGATAATGTTATCACAAGATAACGAGCACATTCGGTCAAAAACAACTGTACGCGATCTCTAGCATGGTTAAAATGAAAATGTATTCCGCCTTGAAAAATAATGTTGCTCTCAAATTTTGCGTAATATTCTTACACGATCGACTAGACCACGACATGCTGTACACTTTGGCGTATTCGAAATTGAAAACGGAGCACTTTGAGGCGAGTTGTGGTCTAAAGACCCTTTACTTGCCCACTTTGCTCATTTCGCCCATTTTTTCCCTTGAATAGCGGCGGTATTGTACACTGCGTTTCATATCTATAGGTCCACCTATGAATTCCGTGATTTTGTGTTTCGCTCTAACTCAAATGTTCTGCAGTGGTCACCTACAGAATCAGCATCCTCGAAAACCATTATGAAGAACCGTAGACGCGAATTCAGATTTGGTACGAACTTTAAGAGCTCGAAGATTGAAAAACACCCGTTTCAAAACTATAGGTCCACTGAATGAAATCAAAGTTTTATTACGATAAGCAACAAAAATCAACGATCTAGTAACTTTTCTGTCCTCCTTGACTCAAAAGAACTTCAACTAATTGCTTCGGCATGCTCTGAACCAGATTTTTGACCACGATGGGTTCCACTGATACCCAGAAGTTGGCGATCGACTCCTACAGCTCGTCGATTGTGGCGTACTGATTAGTGACACTGTAAATCTTGTGCACAATGATGGCACAAAGGTTCTCCATAGGATTGAGATCCGGTGAACACGCCGGCGAACCGAGAACCTCTATTTTGTTCCTTGCAAGCCATGCTGACGTCGACCGACTAGCATGGATAGCAGCGTTTTCGTGCATAAAAGTGAAGGCCTGGCGTCGATGCCGTCGGATTAACGCCAGAAGACGATATTCTAGAACCTTCTGGTAGTCCTCGGAGTCCATACGGCACGAAACGAATGCAAGCTCGAGTTGACCAGATTCACAGAATGCACTCCAAACCTTGAGCGATTCACCACCGAAGTTGCGTCGGGAGAAGACACGCGGTGGCTCCCGTAGATCACGCCAGTAACCTCTTCCACCATCAGGTCTGTCTAGATTGAACTTTTTTTTGTCGCTCCAGATCACCTGAAGCGTTTGGAATAATTGGGGCCACGGAGCAGCGTATGAGCAAAATCGCCTTACTTTTGATCAATCTCTTGTGATGTTTTGGGTAGCAAACTGGCGACGGGTCGCCTTGTGCCGTTAAGTCCGTCTTGGCGCACGCTTCACTAATTCTCTTCTGAGGTTCTCTTGCGACTGAACTGCCCTCCGAACCGCACTTTTGCTCATCGAAAGCGAAAGTTCGCTGCGCAAGCAGTTGAGACTCATCGTTGAGTTGGATAGAAGGCGTCCGATTCTTCCTTCTTCATGCTCCGAAAGCAGCCTCGGACGCCCTACAGGGTTCTTCTTCCGATATAGCTAAAGATCCCGTGTGTATTTGTTGATACAATTGTGCGATCGTCCAAGATGCTCCGCAATCCTCCTTCTTGGCCATCCAGCCGCGTTGAGCGCTTCCGTTTGAGATTGTTCATCCGAAGACAGGCGATTTCCACGACGCATACGAAGCACGACGTTGAGGGAGTCCGTATAAATCCCTATTTTCCAGTCTCACTTGTACTAGCGAAGAAACGGGAATTTTCCTACGACGGACCTGTAATTTTGAAACGGTCACAATTCTGTCTATCATTCACGGAAACCTAATAAAAAATCATGGATGGGCAGGACGATTTTTATCGGTGTTTTTAAAGGTGAAGATTCCGATGGTATTGCCCACAGAACTACAAAATGTACGGCGAGCCCGGAAATTCGAAATTTTCAGGTGGACCTATAGTTATGAAACGCAGTGTATATGCCCAAACCGTCGGAGTCTACCTTTCATTGCCGATTGAGGGGCGTTTGGAGATTCCGGCCAGCTCTCAGAGGCGCAACGCCGCCTTCCAAAAGTAGATTGGAGAGCTTCCCCATGTTTTCAAGAACACAGTCATCAAGAAGGTGATCGAAATAAATAATTCTGTGGGTATAGAAGCAGCTTGATGCAGGAGATCGTTTTTCAATCTATGAAACCTTGTTTCAGGAGTAGGATTATATAGAAAATTTTGAATTTTAATTCCAGCTGCTTCTACAACTACAGCTGTCGCGACAACAACATGTGAGTTGCTCAATATCATGTGTTTATAGCCTAGTCAGGTTTGCCATATTGATGAATCAGCCCAGATACCTTGAGTAAGATACCTTGAGTAAGTAAGGTGTGGAGAGAAGGAGACGCAGCGTACGCGCGCAGACGCACGCAATGAACGGAAATAAATTTCCCTCGGAAACAAAGGATACATACCACTCTCTTGTTTACCGACCAATCGTCAATCTCTGGATGGGGGAAAGCCGAGCCGCAACTAGGAGCGTGCGTGTTCACAGTGCGGGTGGCCCGTTACGGACAGAAAAACTATCAATATCGCTAAACGCTGACTTTCCCATGGTCAAAACTCTTGCCTGCTCCTTCATTTTGTTTCTCTCTGGTCAAGCCTCCTTTTCTTTGTCTTAATATCTTCATCTGCTACCTTTTCTATGATTGTTCGCGTGCGAATCTTGGGAATATAAAGCGATTCGATTATATGAAGAGAAAAATGTGCAGAAACGCTCAAAGTGTGAATACAGGACTACTACACGAACAACAGATAAGAGGAAAAAGAGAGTTGAGGGCAGAGAAGGAAAACAGAGAGGAGAGAAAGACGATCTGAAGGAAAGCTGCTCATGGTAGAATCAGCTGTGAGCAATATTCATCAGTTTTCATCCGTAATGAGGCACCCTCACACGCTTGACATTCACGCTCCTAATTTTGACGTGACTTCAATCCCATCTAGAGAGTTACGGTAGTGACGTCGGCATTAGGAGTGAGCGGAAATTTCTGATTTCTGTTTTCTGGCCGTTTTCGCTCTTCCGTTTCTGTTTTCTGAAAAATTTGCAGAAACCAGAAAAATCAATCAGACAAAATCAACGAAATCCAGCTCTGTGGAACAGTGCAGTTTATCTAGCTCTTCACGAGATATTATTTGTGCTCAATGGTGCGATTGCTGTTAAAGGCAGGGTTGGCGATAAGTTGTTGCTTGGTGTCCGCCCGCCCCAATTATCGAGATTTCTATAAATGCCTGTTTTGTCATCTTTTATTTTGTTTCTAAAGTAATTTCTGAGCATTTCTGGAGAGTGCTGACTACTTCAACAGCAAAATCAAAGACGAATAAGCATTCATGAACATCTCGCTAATTGAAGGCCGTCCGGACACCTGCAATTAGCCGTTCTAGCTTGTTTTCGAGCGTTTGCCCAGAACGTTTTTACTTTTTTACTTATTTTCACTTTAGTGATGACCAAATCTACATTTTTATGGAGAGAACTCAACAATCGCTTCTATCGCGAACCCTGCTCCCGCACTCGTAGGGTAGTGCTCCGGCACAATAAGGGTAGGGTAGTCAACCCCTCGTTGTCAGCAGCTGCTGCAGTTAGTTGTTAGCAGCAGCTGCTGCTGAAAAATAGCTGCTTGCCGCGAAATGGCCGTCAAATAATGCTCGCCGAAAAACAACCGCGAATGAATGCTTTCCAAGAGAAGTATACGACTTATTCTTGAGGCAGATTCGGGTGTCAACACCGCCGTCGGTTCAGTTACCCATGTTTGATCGGTCATTTCTCGGTTATTTCGCGAACAGCATGTCCGCAGCCGTGTAATAGCCAAGGAATTATCGGGAAATAGTCGATAATTAGCTCACCAGGAACAGCTGCTGAGCCTGGTGTGCTATTCTCGGCCAAGACTCTCAGAGTGAGTGCCTTTGATGATGTTCTATCCGTCATTGAGGCGTTAGTGATACCATCAATGTCTTATAGACATCTTTCATAGTCCCCACCGCAAGCGCGTCACGCGCAACAAGCGCGGTGGGCTATGAAAGCTCTCACCGCGCGGGACGAGAGGGAAACAACTATAAAATCTCCAGCGGCACCGTCAGGGCGGTGCGGGTCAATGTTGGGCCTCAAATGTGATATTCAAATAAATTTCTGACTTGCACGGTAGCCTGGAGTAGTTTCAGAATTTTTTATGTTGGAGTGAGCTTAAACTGAGAAGCGAGTATTGATTCCAAAGGTGAAACCACTATGGCGGTTTGGACGGTGCCGCTATGGCGGGGATGGACGGGCGGCACGCACGTCCCGCGCGGTGAGAACTCTCATAGTCCACCTCGCTTCCCGCGCGTCACGCGCGTGCCGCTCTTGAGGTGAGGACTATGAAAGATGCTATAGGTCATTAGTGCCGTTCCGAAGATATCATACTACAGGTAAGAAGAAGAATTTTTTTCTGAAAACTTTTCTGTTTCTGTTTTTTTATTTCTGGCCGTTTTGGCCTTTCTGTTTTCTGTTTTCTGACAAACTCGATTTTCTGTTTTCTGAATTTTTTTTTTCGGATTTCCCGCACATCCCCGGTCGGCATGGATCGTGAAGAGACTTCGCGTTCCTTGTTGAAGGTTGGCGCAAATTCGGTGCCATATGCTATAACATAGGTGCACCGAGTTTGCGCCAACCTTCAACAGTGGTCTCTTCACCAAGTCTCTTCACCATCCATGCCGATGTTACAAGTAGATCGACTGGTAACCAAATACAATTTTTTCGTATGTTGAATCCTAATGTCATCAGAAAGTCGCTAGAATGCTCCGTCAAGATGTTTCACAAGTTCTGAGAAGGAAATCTTTTCCAAACACAGAAAGGTAATGAGACAAGTTTTTTTGCCAGCGTCTTTTCTACCTTTACTGAAAGTGAAGCGACACCCCTCCTTCTGCCCTCTGCGTCTCGCAGATGAGTTTAATGCTAGCGCAGACACACGAACAACGCAAGATTCCCTTTGACGCGGAAAAAAAAACGAAATATGCCACTAGCCATGCATAAGACTTCAAAACTAGCATATTTTCTGTGGAATGAGATTTATCTCCAGAGCAGTTATCATGCAGAGACTAAAAATTAAATTTTCAGATATTCCTGGATCACCCGTCAGTTCAGCAAGTAAGTTTTGAACATGACTTTAGTAAACCAAGCACGGTTGATCCCCATTCATGGATGCAAGGATTAGAACGTGAAGCCCGACTCAGACGGTGAGGCCGGGCGGACAGAAGGACAATCAGCACGATTCGTAACAGTTGACCGCACCTGGTCAACTAGCGAACTTTTGGTATAACAATGGCCTAAGCGGCAATAATATGTAGAGCTATCAAACCTTTCGTTAGCTCCATCAAAATATTTCAAGATTGCATGGCTTGGTGTCCGTCAGTCTACGCCAATAACTGCAACGGTAATCCAAAGACGTTTTGCCCCTCGTCAGTGCAGGCAGGCGACGCAGTGGCACCATCAGGAACAGAATGCCGGTAAGTGGAACTAACTACATCTGAAAAACGGTGGAAACAAGCAGGATGAAGCAATTCTGCTGCATTATCTCAACGAATTCAACAAGGTATGGTTTGAAGAATCTAGCATGAAGTAAGAGGAGCGGTTGATGCAATAAACTTGTGAATACGTGATAGGTTCTTCAAATCAGCAAGTGAAAAGGCCTAAAATATTATATAAGTTTGCCATACTGCAGAACAAAAATTATAGTCCGCTACTGGTTCTCTACTGGCCGTCTACTACGGTAATCGACGCGTTCCCGGCTGAGCACGTTATGCATCGGCGACCCCGTAAGCGATCGATATGTCACTGCCGACACTCAAAATTCACCAGCTGGACGACAGAGTGACGTGGGGGGGGGGGGGGGATAGGAGAGTGACGGCACTGACGTATCTATTGCTTTCAATTTTTTCGTGCACACCTAATCTGCAGAGGACGCTTCGAAGGTCGTAGTTGAGGGCCACTAGAGGATCAATGGCGGACCATGATTTTCTGCGCTATGGTACAGAGAATGAAACTGTCACTGAGGGCCAAGCTAGTTATCTGCAGCTGAGATTCATGAACCCGAACGCCGCGGCCCATATCTGGGTTTGTCGCTAGAATTTTGAGTACCCTATATAAAACGTCGTATTTCACATAATTCGAGAGCGGCGCGCGCGACGCCTCGGCCTCCGTCTGCCCTACGCCCCCTCACTGTCTCTAACCTCCGCTACGCACCAGCACGCGTAGGAAAAAAGTGAATTTCGCCGTTTTATAGTCCATAAATATAGAAGCAAACCCTACTGTAGCTCATGGTTTGTTGTTTGTGAATATCAGCCCGGATGATGGTCTGGAAAAGCCCTTAAGCGAGAAGAGGCGGGCGGAGGCGGACTAATGATCGAGTACGGCCCCCGTCATAGTTGGCCGTAGGCCGAACTGCGCGTCCTCTCCCGTCCCTAATTATACAGCGCTGTCCTACACCATCCCTAAAGGCGACTGTATGCCTATCGACTAGGCTGGCGCACTGCGGACGGCGCATTCCGGTCACAACGGGGGGTGGGTTCTCACCTCAGTAAGCATACGTATCGACCGGGACGGCCACGGACGGGACAGGCGGGGTCAGTCCGGACACATCGGGAAGATATTTAGACATGAGTGAGCAATGAATTGCATACATATTGGCCGAGCTGTCTACAACCTATCGGCCGAATATGACGGGGACCTAAAAGAGAACGCATAGGCTGTTCTAATTCGGAATATCAAGCTGTACCATTCAGGCAAAGTGGTCTCGGAAGATTATCTTGGTGTCTCGAAATGCGAAAGGCCGATTACCTCGTCCGGTTTAGTGTACTTTATCAACAACCCGTCGAGAACGGAAGGGAATGAAGAGCTACTACTAAAGGCACAAGTATTGCTGGTTGTCGTGTTCCTGCGACCGATAGATGCCCGGCACAAAAACGTCACATGCGCGCATGGTTTCACTGCGTTAGAGACGCAGAAACACACATCTTACGGCCACTCTTCATTTGTTCTTTCTGAGGCTTAGTGCATACTTCCTGCGACGCGCGACAGCGACAGTGTATGTCAGCAATATCGACTTTCGGTCGATTTATATGGCAAACACTATGTCGCGTCGCCCGTCGCGCGAAGTATGCACTAGGCCTTACGCTCTCTCCCTAGCTTCGGCACTCTGGAATCATCACCGTTGTTCATTATGTAGGCATCATGAGCAGGAAGAATTGTGAAAAAAACGATATCTTCTGTCAATGTAAAAGTGATTTCAGCGAAACTTGGACATGCCCTCCTGGATCGTCCCCCTACTACTACACTGCGGCAACTGCGGGCACCCCAAACACTTATCCACCAGGTAAGGCTCTGTTTGAAGGGGCATTAGTCGTTAGTTCTCGATCTCAACTGTTTCAGGACCAACATTCGCCCGATGTTTCCCTCCCCCGAACAATTTCTATTACCTACCAAACGGTGCTACCAGGGTCACTGCTGTTTCATGCGAATTTCCTTAAAGACATTCTGAATCATTCATTTATTCATTATGTTCATTACATATTTTCACATATCAATTTTTAAAACGCTTCTGATCATTTTGCTGCAAAGCTCTCAAACGAGTTACAAAAAAGCCTTACAACTGTACACTACCTCGTTACAGTGTCATTGCATCGAATGAGATTTGTCATACATGTTCTAAAAATTGTTTTTCTTACACTATTTCAACATGCGAGCATGCAGTTGTTATAGTAATACACTCATGCCATACGAATTGTTTCAAATCGAACTATCTGAACACTGACAATCCGAATACCTGCTCCTATTCGGAAATTGTGGAGTCGCACGTTCTGAGTTTATTCGCTAATTTAACCATACTATTCGAATAAACATTCGAATACAGATACTTCCGAATAGTTCGCTCCGAAGTCGCTACCTATAAGGTGCTGTGCGTGACCCACTTACAAGGGAAGGATCATTGCATTCCGTGGCCATTCCAAATGAAATGAGTGATACTAGGATCAATTTTCGACGTAGAATTCAAATTTTCAGATCGCAGCTGCAAATCGTTTGTCTGAAAGGAGTTATAGGCGTTTTCAGCGCTTCACTCTTAGACGCATCATAACGTGTAATCCATGAGTCTTCATCGCATTCTAAGATACACCGATGTGACTTCTACGCCAGGAATCATCTCATAGTGTGTTAGAATGCCGAAGTATGCTGCTACGATGAACGAGGCTGCCCGCCGTGATATACGAAGTCAGCGCCCCCAGAGCTGTGACCGGTTGGCGCATTGGGAGTGCCTGCTGCAACACGAGAAATCACGTCAGAGGTTCGAATCTATGCCACACTCGTAGGTTTTGCACTCTTGTGAAATACCCGTTTTAATCTCGTAAAGGGCAGAGGATTGGTAGTTTTATCGTCCGAGAGCTTTTTTTGTGAGAAAATGAAGAGTTTTAGTCGTGAAGGTCTGATCCCCATGGTTGGTGTTTTACTGTGAAAATAACTGGACTTGCAAAAAATTTGTGGCTACGAGCACATGTGATTATTGTGAACAAAAAGTTCGAAACGAAGGATCTTCTCATAATGAGAATACTTAATGAAGTGAACTTTTGAACAACCATCAGAATCACACAGGCCTACCAATTGAGGAGGGAAACAGTACTGAACGGGAGTTTCATACTGTCCAGGATGGTTTTCATGATACCCTGCCGCATACCATGAATGAGCGAGAAAATTCCTAAAACTTGGAGCACAAAATTGAAAGTACACAAGAGATAACAATTGAATGATTGATTCACGTAAGTATACGGAGTTGTCCAAATCGTGTGCTATGATCTGAGAAGTGATGCGATTTTACATAGACTTAAAGGGTAAGTGAAATCGTCTGAGAACAATATTGATTGGGAGATCGTGGCATCGGGAAAAGCGGGCTGATCTGGCGCAAATGCCACAAACACAATTTCTCAAAAGTTTTTTTTTTCAGAATTACTGGAGGTTGTAGTAACCAGAATACCATATTTCTATTGTTTGAAAGAGATCAGGCTAGCTAACAAGGGAAGGATCATTACATGCCGCGGCCATTCCAAATGGAATATGCGTTTCTAGGAATAATTTTTGACGTAGAATTCGATTTTTTGCATTACAGCTGCGAATCTTTCCTCTGAACGGAGTTATGAGCTTTTTTATATAGATTCCTATAGAGAAACGGCATTGTACATGTCGTAACCTGCAGAAATCTTTCGAAAAACCAGAAACAGATATCTTATTCGTGATCAGCACCCGCAAATAACCCCCCTAGACAAATTCATTTTTCGACCTTCGGACCCCCAAAAGTGGGATTGAGTTGTGGGATCACCTGCATGGGGCTACGAATGTGAAGAATTTTTTTTCGCCCAAACGTCGTATATGGGGGATTTTTGGAGCGCTGAACACGAATATGACGTTCTTTTCCAATACTCGAGTTGACTATCGTAGGTAAGGACTACGAAAGACGCGCAACCTTACGTACACATTTTGCAAAATTGCCCATGAAAGGCACCTAACATTCAGAGGATACTATTTAAGAGCTTCTTCTTATACCGAACAGAATCATACGCTGATCACAATGGTATCCATGGAATCGTTCTGAGCATCTACAGACAGGGCTATGGCCTCTTGAGTATGTATGAGCTTTGAAGGTGAAAACATAGTTTACGGGTTGTCCAAGGCCTGTATTTCTGTTCATTCGCCATCGCTGAGAGAACCAGAATGAAAAGTCGGACAGGCAACAGAGTGAAAATCGAGAAAGCCGTCGAAACTGATCCATTTAGTTGACTATTGAGTGCGAAAATCGAAAAAAAGGGCGTGGTCCCTGGCGGCGAATGGGGGATCGGACTTGTCGCTGTTGCCTATACCCCGCTTACCCGGTTGAATTGAGATACCGCCATCGGCAGAAGGGTTACACCACTTAATTACATCAAAATATCGAAACTCGTACCTGAGGGTGTACTGTGCCGTTGGAAGCGAAATGGGATTCTCTAGCCATGCAAAAATGGAAGCTGTATCTATCCACCAATCGTGCACAGAACCCTGGAAGACGTCTTGAGTTTTGTGTTTCAGTCGTGACAGCCACAACAGCTGCAGGTACGTTGGTTTGTGACCACTACAAAACTACTTGGTCTGACTCTATACTTGTTATCCGAATCACTCCTTTTCGGATATCCGACCAGCTATCCGAGATTCGGATAATCCGATATCCGAAAATTCGAAAAAACGCATTATCTGAAACGAACCAATATCCACGAGATTTAAAATCGGCTATATCTGAATTAAACCGTGATCCTCAATAATTCGGATAAAATCGAATAAATTCGGATAAAATCGGATAATTTTTGTTAAAACTGGATAAATTCGCATACAATCCTACGAATTCGGATGAAATCGGATAATGTTCGGATAAAATCGGATAAAATTGCATCTAACCACGCCCATTTTTTCCGGGCCGTCTTCTACTTAAGACATCAACCCTGAGATTTCCTCATCCTTCCGAAATCAGAAGAGTCGTTGGGGCGCGGAAAAATGAGCGTGGTCAGGTGAGATAATCAAGTGCTAGTTATTCAGTGTAGAAAATCTTTTGTATCATTGCTTCGCGTATATACTTGTTACTAGCTATGTACTTATCCTGAACCAAACTTGTGTATGGATAATATCGTGCCTTCCTACCAAGATATCGTCGCATTGAAAATTTGTTTGAATATTTTTTATTAATATGCATATATGAAGTTTGCAGTTTGTATGTGAACATGCTGCAAATGCAATGATGTACCAGGCCGTCCAATAATTCCTGTTCGAAAATTTTCAAAATTCTATAATTTTCCTTACAAGTGTTATAATATCAGGCAGGTGTAAGAACCTTCTAGAAGGGTCTCCAAAGTTTTAGGCTAGGGGTATATAAGGCGCAGTCGCGGGGTCTAGCTACCAGTACAAGCTAAAACGGACCAAGGTCGAATTCGTACGTTCGCGTACTACGAGTGGCTGCTGGGCAACGACACGGGCACCGCGGTCGCCAACATCTGCAGAGCGTACAAGGAGGATGCAGTGTCCCAACGCACAGTCAGCCGCTGGTTCAATCGTTTCGAGAGCGGCGACACGAGCCTCGAGGACAGGGAGCACAGCGGGAGGCCTTCTACGGTGGATGATGACGAAGTCCGTCGCTGTATCAAGGAGAAGCCGGAACTGGCGACGACGCTCGGCTGCAGCAAGTCCACCATCCACAATCGACTCAACTTACTCGGCTACCACAAAGTTCTGGCCCGTTGGATCCCCCACCGTCTGACGGACGCCAACAAGCAGAGCCGCGTGGCCGTCTGCCAGTCCCTCCTCCTTCGTCCGCATCGCAAGGAGTTTCTCGAGGACCTGGTCACTGGGGATGAGAGCTGGGTCCTCTACGACAACGTCGCCCGCCGTGCCGTCAGGATCCCGCGCGGAGAAGAGCCGCCGACGACGCCGAAAGCCGACCTGCACCCGCTGAAAATCATGCTCTGCTGCTGGTGGGACACCTAGGGCATGCCGTACTTCGAGCTGCTCCCAGCAGGCAGGACGGTCACCGCCTCCATCTACACCGATCAGCTCGAGAAACTAGCCGCCGCCATCCGAAAAAAGCGTCCCCGACGGGCCTCAGTTCACCTACTGCACGACAACGCGCGCCCCCACGTGGCGAAGGAGACCCAGCAGAAGTTGGCGACGATCGGCGACGAGGCGACGAGTAATTTTGAAATACTTTGGCGTGGTCATGCCTGCCAATGGAATACAATGTCACCTACCGTACACCTTAAATAGCGACGACGGGACAGATTTATTCGAAATTATTCGAAATTATTACTATTCAAATGTTTATTCGAATAGTAGGCTTCGATTTCGGATAGATTTTAATGACCCTGTTTTTTAGGTCCGATTTTTGAACAGATTCGAATGACCCTTTTTTGACGTCCGATTTTCGAGTATGTAGTATTCGAATGGTGCGAAATGCCGATAATGAATACGTATTCGAATAGCAATTATTCTAACATATCGATTCGAGTCTATTCGAATGGCACAACTATAGTAAGGCACTACGCACTCACGTTACAACCGATTAGTTTAGCTTGTTCTGAGCGTTTTTCTCTGCTGTTACTTCACTATTCGTTGAATAAAGGCCAAATAGCCCCATTTTCAAGTCTAACTCGAATGTAATATTCATCGTGAACACTGGTTTTGATACCGACCCAGGTAGTCAGTGTCAAGTTTGATCTACGTATTGCTTAATTCTTCGGAACATTGCCAAACCTGTGGCGTCTCGTCTCTTCCATGTCCCACGATGAGATTCCAGTTCTCGTGTTAGCCAAGATTATCGTCAAAGCTAAGATCAAGTATTGTTTTCGTCTGCGCTAAACAGTCACTGGCAATCATGAATACCCTTTCAGCGTCTTCAAGAACTCATTTTTCTGGAAGTTATTTTCTGTGTAAAAATTCGCCGACAAACTGAAGAAGTCAATGTATCTATAGATAATTCGTATATCATATATAGTCCGCATATATACTAGATCCACATGGAAGTTGTGATAAATCCTCAAGTCGTCGATTTCTTTTTTTTTTCGCGATAATCTCATTATGGCTAGAATCTTTGTACCTCGAAATATGCAGGAATTTCTTATCAGCATTTACAAAAACCCATGAATCTACCTTCTCTCGTTTCCACTAGAACATAACTTACACTAACGCGTCATTTCGGAAAATAATCTGTTGAGTATTGTGGGGAACGTAAAAAGAAACGATTTGAAGTTTGGTAAAAATCCCTAATGCTTATAGGCAGATCAAAAACTCAAGAAATGCTTTTATTTTTATTTTCAGTTGCTTGACCTTTTTCAGCCTAAACTTCATCCTGGGGATTATGGGGAACGCTGAACACTAATACAAGTCTACTTTCACCTTCTCAGAAGACTACTGTCATTGATAGTAGGAAAAACAGCATTTGTCTTCAGTGTCCAACCATATTCTTCCGAAAAACTGAAAGTGGACCTAAAATTCGTGTTCAGCGCACCAACTACATACTCCTCCCCTGTTCGAAGTCCTTAAAGTCACAAAATTTAGCCTTCTGACGTTTTTGATCTACCCAAGTGCACTTAATGCAAACAATACCCTCAGACATGAATTTCGTGATTTTTATTTGATTGTGGGGGGCTACAGGCCGGCTAGCAAATAACTTTGATATTTTGCTAATAAAGCTAACAAGGGAAGTGTTTAATGCGGTAAACGCATCTGCGAAAACGAATTACAAAGCCAGAATCTCTTATGCATCTATAGTAAAACTGCGCAGTACATATCCCGCCCCGTGCTGCAGTTTCCAAGAAGGCACAAACTTGAACCGGTCTTTTTTGTACTTTTTGTACCTTCCAAAACAAGCAATGACATTTCGAAAACCTGTAAACAGACCTCATGATCAATCACACTGGACAACATTTGACTGAAAGCCCATTTTACGAACTTTGTACAGTGATGGCGTTTTGGACCGGAGTGTTGCGCAGATGTACTGAAGCCGAAGGAAACAATCTCGACCATATGTTGTAACTTTCTGAGCTCAATTAATTGCCTTTCTTCAAGTGCGGCTCTCACATACATTGGCTCTAGCGAGCACGAGGTAGTATGGCTTTAAAGGCACAGTACACCCTCAGATAAGAATTTCGAGATTTACTTGTAATTAGGTCGAAGACCCCTCCTGTATAACACGTGCCAAATACCAGATCTCATTTCCTCCAAACAAGCGAGATATAAGCGACCACCACAGGCCCGACCCCCTTCGCTCACCACCACAGGCCCGACCCCCTAACAGACTTTCGAACTCGATAGCTGCTCGATGGATGGATGAATTCCAACAAGTCTTCGTTCTTCAGTCCATTACCGGACTGTCTCCTTATCCTGGCTTTCTCTCACGCAATGATTACGAATGAAGAGAAATACAGGCCTGAGACAACTCGTCCACCAATTTTTCACCCTCAAAATCTAGGCATCTTTGAAGAGCCATAACTCTGTTCAAAGGGGGTCTTGGACAATTCCAGAGACAACACTGTGATCAGCGTGTGAATCTCTCCAATATAGTCATAAAATCTCAGAATTTATTTTCTGGGTGTCCTGTGCCTTTAATGGTAGACTAACGTTTCGGCGGTCTCGCCCTCTTCGAAGTCTGAAAAAGGTCGGATCTATGTGTAAATACCTCACAGAAATTCAAGACAGAGTTTTCCAAACAAATGGCTGGAATACATGGAACTGAGCGGCATACCTTTTCAAAGTCCGAGGAACCGTTCATCTACCGAATACCTGATGTTCCACTGACTTTGAAAAGGTATGCCGCTCAGTTACATGTATCCCAGCCATTTGTTTGGGAAATTTTTGTCCCGAATTTCTGTAGGGTAGAAACTACATTTGGCCGAGTATATTGGCACATAGATTCGACCCTTTTCGGACTCCGAAGTGGGCGAGACCGTCGAAGCGTTAGTCTACCAATAAAGCCATACTACCTCGTGCTCGCTACAGTCAACTATTATTCTGATGCCGAGGTTCATCGAGAGTCGAACGTGGAGATTCTCACATACATTGTTTCCGAGTTGCTTTGAGATTTACAAGTATCAGGCTGATCGAAAAGTCTTGGCAACTTTATTGAGGTTTTTCAAATTTATTAGCTCCTTTTTTAACATTACAAATCAATATAGTCTCCCTCATTAGCTATGACAGTGGTCCACCTCTCAGGCAGGTCATTAATCCCGTTCTCCCAGACAGCGGGGGACTGGGAATCGAAGAATTCACCAAAAGTAGTAGAGCATCCCGCGCTTGTCCCAGAAGCAGCACAGCAGTTTGTCTGTTTGTTTTCCAAGCCCGTATCTCCATCGTTGAAGCGGGAGATCCAACGGGCCACCGTGCGGTAGGAAACGCTGTCCTCGAACATTGCAGCGTTGATGTTGGTGACGGCTTCAGACGCCGAGGAGCCGCGACGCCACTCGTAGAAGATAAGTAGTCGAAGTTGAGGTTGGGTGAAATCCATTGTAGTTACCGTCCCAAACGAGCTCGCGCCCTTATATACCCCTACCATGGAAGCTTCCAGAAGGTTCTCGGTGTTGCACCTGTACTTCAGCGAAAACCCCACTTTTCACGATTTTTCTTGGGATAAATTTGTTTTGCTGCCAAGACTTTTCGATCAGCCTAATAGTACGCACAACTTGTGAAAATCTTTGAGAATTTTCCAGCCATCCTGTACAAACTAGCCGACAATTTTCGAAATGAAGCCGTTAATTCGACTTTTTTTTCGAACAAGACTATGCTTCTACCTTATTGAAATTTTCAGAATTCAAAATACAATGGCAATTCTACGTTACTTGGCCGCCATTAGCACGTTATCGTGGACTTTTTTCTCGGTCGAATGCTGCGGAAGCGCCAGAATCACAGTGTCAGGTGAGAGGCAATTGAAGGGTATCAATTTTTGTCTAAACTTCACATTTGTTAATATAATAGTTACGGTCTGTTCAGTATAATGTATTCTTTCGATCATAATGTGTTGGGAATATGCTTCTGTCTCTGAGCCTCATAAAGTGTAAAATATATATTAAGTTTGAGGCTGCAGGAGGAAGTAGAACCGAACGTTCCCGAAAAGATTGCTAAAATTTGGGAAATTCTGGAAAACTCCCTCCATCTAATGACGTTTCGGTGCGTAGCACCTTCTTCGGACCTGAATACAAATCACTTGGTTACGATGTGTCCGGAACAGGGGTGTGCGGAATTTTCTGTTTTCGATTTCCTGCGCATTTTTGGCCATTTTTTTTCTGTTTTTTTTTTGTAAAAACAGGCAAAATTTGGCAGAAAACAGAAAAAAGCGTGAAACGCGATTTGCGCCAGAGGGAAGTGGCCGGACTCATAGAAACCCAACCCGCATTCTCTGCAGTTCCCTATGATAAACTAACCTATCTCGCTATGGTGGGTACCAGGGATGAGCGGAGTTCCGCGTTTCGCGTTCCGAAACCCGCAGTTGCGCGCATTTTCGGCATTCTGCGTTCCGCATTCCGAAAACCGCAGAAATCGCCGCGCAATGCGAAAATTTTGGGTCATCTGCGACGTAACAAAACACTAGATGACTTCTGAATTCTTCCGCGTTTCGCGTTCCGAAAACCGCATTTTCGCGTATTTTCAGGCGTTTCGCGCCCGATTTCCGGAACCCGAGAAAAAATTTTCTGTTTCGAAACCCGAAAACCGATTTCCGAAATTTCATATCTATATTCCGCTCATCCCCGGTGGGTACGCAAGCAGGGGTGATCTGCCGGCAGGAGGTGCCACTGTTCTCTCGACACGGTAGGGTTGGATCCGCATCCAGGGTCAACCAGATCTACTATCCCCTACGGAGTCCTCGAATCGGTACCGTATTCATGCAAGGAGAAGAAGGAATCGACTGGGGAGGCGGCCGACTTCCGCAAGCCACTTAGCGTCGGCGTGAATCCGGAAGAGACTTCGCGTTCATTGGTGAAGGTTGGCGCAAACTCGGTCCACCTATGTTATAGCACATGACACCGAGTTTGCGCCAACCTTCAACAGTGAACGCGAAGTCTCTTCCGGATCCACGCCGACGTTATGTGCCTGAGAAGCATCCAAGCATCTATGAGATATACGTCGAATACCCTACGTATCCCACTAGGAGTTGAGGAAGCCGAGCCCTATCTTGAATTTATAGTGGTTACCCAGAAGTTCAAAGTTGATGCTACCCTCAGAAGTTTTGCGATGCAGTTATAACGCGAAAACACCCGTCATGGTGGAGCGGGCGGCGCGTTTGGACATTTATACTCACGCGGCATACACGTGAGGTACGTGGACACTGTAATACTCCTCTACGGCGTTGAGGAGCAGTAGTGTTCAACCCAGCAACTACCTCGAAATTATCGTCAAAATATGTGCACCAAGGAAGGGCAAATCTGCTTCGACTGAATCTACGCTCTTTTTGCACATAACTAGCCCCTGATCAAAAAATCGAGTGTTATTGTCCCAGGAAGAGGAAGGTTAGAGGATAGAGGATCGTTTTGCGCTTATCATCTGCCTCTGTCGAAAGTTTAAACTCTTGCTCTGGTCAACCGTTGGCTTTCGGATGCTGTTCAAAAGAGCCATTTAATACGGGAAAAATTGTAAAAAGCTCAATGCTGCGAAAATTCTCAAATACTATCCGCTTAACACTATTTATTGGATTTCAAAAAAAAATCTGTTTTCTGCTCATTTTTGGAGATTTTTCTCTGTTCTCTATTTTCTGTCAAACTGGATTTTCTGTTTTCTGTTTCCTAAAAAAAATCCGCTTATATCTGGTCCGGAAGTGTCGGCTGTAGACTATCCTCTGTAGCAAATGCGCCTATGTTGAAAAAAATTTCATACTTTCGAGAAGCCATTATATAGTAGCCCCATATGACATCAGTCAGCGCTACCTGGTAGATTACGGTGGGTATACGGTAGTTCTGCTCAGGTCTTAGATTTGACACAGAATTCCTATGCAAGGTTTATTCGAGATGCCGAATACGAATTTAGCGTTCGCTTGTCCATTTCGGGAAATACTAAGACAGGTTTTCGCCCCCTGAATGACATGATACCCACCATAATCTACCAAAGGCCTCATAAATCCCACAAACGGACCCCAGACAAATTTTAAGCACCCCAATAACACCCCAAAATACAAGTTTCGTACCGGATCCGAATTTTTTTACTAAATTCAAAGCTTTCGAGTTTTCGCTTTAAAACCAATTTTTCAGATTCCCAAATAATTCACCTTTTGACTGACTCTGTTCCCAAAATGTCTAATATTCAAGTTTTCGCCTATCTCGACTTTTATCAAGAATTTCAAAAATAAAGTTCTCGCAAAAAAGCTTGCAATCTCATTTCTAGGTGGTGATTCGCCCGGACCCAATATTGAACACGGCAAAGGACATAGCAGTGGTCATGGAGCCGGACACGGTGGTGGTGCAAACTGTGAGTAATTCAATCCCATATCCTCTAGTTCAGAGTTAGATTTACTCTGTTCCCTCGCGCGCTTGTGCGGAGCGAAGCTAGAGACAGCGAGAAAGTGTGGGAAGAAGGAGGCGCAGCGTCCGCGCGCCGACGCACACGAAGAACGGAAATAAATCAGACTTGGAAACAGAGGTTATCAGTATCGTCAACAGAACGCACATGTAGCACGCAAAAAAGAGTTTATCAACTTAGAGTCAACGTGAGACCCAGGAAATTTATTTGGCCGATGAAATCTAGCAATTGGTGTATGAAAGAGATTGTGAACGGACGCAACGGGGCTGATAGGGTGTTCGTATCATTCTCTATTTGCGAAATTTTTAGTCCGAAAGTGAAAATCCTTAAATATGGCTGAGGGTGTCC
>JAPDOI010000154.1:1285000-1444251 GCA_029168955.1 Aplectana chamaeleonis
AGCAGCATCCCTTCCTGACTTGAATACATTATTTTCGAACTCGATCGTGGAGACAGTGGCAGGTGTGGCTTTCCCAGAGAGCTTTCTCAGAATTTTCCAAGTCGCAGCGCCATCTGTCTTGAAGTTCAGTTTTTCAGTGAACTTCTGCCACTCCTCTTTCTTATGTCTGTCCAGGTCCTTTCTAATCTCATCGTCAAGTTGAGTGACCTCAGGGTCCAGGTGGTTGGCAGATCTCTTTTCATCTCTTGTCCGGATTTACTGTAATATCTCCCTGGTGACGTTAGGGTAAAAAGTCTTTACACGTCCTTCTGGTATGGCCGCTTTCATAGCCTTCCGGATAGCGTCAGATACGTGGCGCTCTTTCTGGTGCACGTCGCCATTCCATGGATATTCAGCTGCCTGGCGAAGCGCAATCTCTCTGAACAGGCCACAATCTGCAAGGCCTAAATTAAGGTATGAACGTTGACGAATATCAGTGTGCGGCGCAAGAGAGTTGGAGAGATCAATATGGACAAAAATGGGGATGTGGTCACTAGACAGAGTTGTAGAAGTGGACCATGAGCAAGCACTAGAAAGGTTAGAAGAAACGAGCGAAATGTCTGGGCTGGAAGATCGGCCGTTGGCAGGGAGGCGAGTGGGCTGATCATTGTTTAAGATAACCAGGTCGCACTCCTCCGCCCATTATTCGACGTCTTCTCCTCTAGCGTCAGACTCGAGCGAAGAGCAAAAGGTATGAGCATTGAAGACGCCCGCAAAGACGATTGAGGGTGATAGGGCGCAGTCATTGAGCTGCTTTAGAAGAGGGATAGGATTATAGGATGGGGGGCATGATGTAGTAGGGGGGATGTAAATGTTGAAAATAGATAGGGGATTTTTGAGTGGGAGATATATGGGGACGTACTCAAGAGTACCGTCTTTAGGAACATTGGGGTTTAAGGTGAGAAGGGAGAGTGGATAGAACAAAAGTAGAAACTCCTCCGCCGAGAGACGACCTTGGAACGTGGTATGCGGTATAGCCGGGAATATTAGGGTGAGAGGAGGTAGCAGAGGGGGGAGAGTTTGGTTTCCTGAACCATGATAACATCTGGATGGTGAGTACGTACGAGCAAAGAGAGAGAGAGCTCAGACAGTTTGGCACGGAGACCATTGAGATTTATAAGTACAATAGAAAGGGGGCGACTGAAGGTAGAGGAATCAGAGTTGGAAGGTGAGGAGCATAGAACACAGCGAAAAGCTGAGTTATGATGCCTCACAGAACTGAGACCCGAACAGAAGAGATGCACCCACCTTTGGCATCCGAAGCACTGGACGCTTGTTTTACTCCATGTGATATCCTTGCCGCACGTAGCGCATGGGTACTTCTGAGCGGGTCCAGGCTTCCTCTCCACGCCGGCCCTTTGTAGGAGAATCCTCAGGAGAGCTGAGGCCAGCCAGCATCTCTCCCATAGCAAAAACCCCTTCGTGAAGGGGTTGATGTCGGTTTGCACGGAGTTGATGTTGTTTCCTCCACACGGCCACGGCACGAACGTACGACATCTCGGCAGCCGATGTTCATTAATGTCCTTAAACAGCCTAATCATCCGTCGAGAAGACTACTAAATCCCGTAAGAGAGAGATCGATCAGAGTGCCGTTTGCCGATGCTCCGAACAAAGTGAATGTACAGATATGGACCGACTCAAACCAAGAACGGCTTCGTCTCTTGCGCGCGAGCACACCCAGTTCGTCAAGGATTATCTTGCCAAAGCGGCTGTCAACCCTATTCTCGGTGATGTGCCGCCTAGGGTATGTGATGCCGAGTCCCAGCTCGGTAGGCGCGCCAGGTGTATCCTCGCTTCGTTACGCTGCGGACATTCTCCATTGCTTATGTCTTACCTGAACAGGATCGACAATAGCCAGTCTGACGAGTGCCCGGACTGTGGAAACTGAGGCCGCGACACTAATCACCTATTTGATTTTCCGAAGAAACCAACAATGCTCAGTACAATAGACTTGTGGACGAATCCAGCGCTGGTCGCCCAGTTCCTCAACTTGTGACAAAACCCAGGAGCAGGCTGGACATTGGTGTTGCTTCACATTCCATCTTCTTATTCTTTGTCGCCGCGAAGAGGTTTTTGTCAGAGGTTCTGGAACCAGGCGACCAAAGTTAGTTTCGTCCACAAATCTATGGTAGTCAGTGTTGTAAGTTTTGGGCAGTCAGAGCCAGGGTTCGCGATAAAAACGATTGCTGAGCTCTCCTCATGAGAAGGTAGATCTGGTCGACGCAAAAGGGAAATTAAGTGAAGAGCTGCAGGAAAAACGCACCAAAACAGGTTAGAACGGCTATTCGCTTGGTGTCCGCCCTCCCCCAGTTAACGGGCTTTTCGTAATTGCTTGTTTTGCTTCCTTTTATGTTGCTCCTAAAGTAGTTCCTAGTCTCTCACAGTAGTTAGCAACTCCTTTGAGAGTAAGTTAAAAGACGGCCAAGCAAGCCTTAATAGAAATCTCGTAATTGGATATGAGGGAACACCAGCAATTAGCCGTTCCAATTTGTTCCTGAGAGTTTTTTCTTTGACTCTTCATTTATTTTCATTTTCGCGATGGCGAGATCCACCGTTTCATGAGGTCATCCCAAAAACTGTTTTTATCGTCAGCTCTGCCTCAAACTAGATGTAGTGTGACCTGGGCTACCAAAATCCAGACGCTCGTCAGGCTGACTGCTATCGACAACAAGAGAATCAGATCGACATGGACAGAGATGGGGATATCATCAATGGATAGTTGTGGAGGTGGACCAAAAGCAGGCGCTAGAGAAATTAGCTGGTACGAGAGAGATGACTGGGCTAGAAGATCGACCGTTGGTAGGGAAACGAGGGAGCTGATCATCGTTTAGGATAACCAGATCATCTTTCTCCGATTCATCCACCTCTTTTCCTATAGCGTCTGTGCCAAGCGACCAACGGTATGCGTGAGTGGTAAAATCACCAGCGAAGACGACAGAGGGTCAAAGAAAGCAGTCGTAAAACTGTTTGAATGAAGAAGCAGGGTTTTAAGATTGGGGACAGGAGGTGGTAGTAGGAGGAATGTTAATACTAAAAAAGATATGGGAGTTCTAAGAAGGATATGGACTGGGAGGTACTCATGAGTCTGCTTCTTCTTCTTTGCAGCCACATAGTCGGTTTTGTCATAGGCTGAGAAACTGGGTGACCATTACTGGATTCACCATAGGTCCATTGTGGTCACCGTGGTGGGTCTCTTTGGAAAGTTGAACAAATGTGCGGTGTCATGGCCGAAGGATCCGAGATGCTCAACCTACGCGTGGTGGATCTGTGGAGTCGACTATCAAGATCAAGAAGACTCATCAAACGAGCATCAACAACTCCACGAGGAGTTTTTTCTGTGTGGGAGTGTAAATGGCTGGCTGCTACACTCCTTCGTATTCTACTGTTACGAACTGGCATTGAGAAGAATCCTGGACCGCGAAACAAGACTCCGCGATATCCATGCCGTCATTGTGGATTGTCGGCACAACACGCGAGCATCCAGTGCGGTGGTTGCCTTGGCTGGGTACACCTCAAGTGTTCGGGGTTAACTAGCTATAATGATTACACTGATGCCTATTGTTGTATGTCTTGCATTAATTTACCTTCTACGGTTCCTCTTCATAGTCTCAACATTTTTCAACTCAATATTAATGGCTTGCGTGCCAAACTTATGGAACTTACATTGTACATTGAACGCTCACAACCTGATGTCATCCTCTTACAGGAGACCAAACTTAGCGTGTCCTCCCCTTCTCAGCCCCGCCTCCCCGGCTATACGTCATACCATATTCCCCGTACATCGCATGGCGGTGGCGTGTCGACTTTCGTAAAATCATCTATTCCATCTCATCTTATTGCACTCCCTAATGATAATGTTGTTGAATGTATAGGAGTTCATGTTGTACTGCAAAGTATTCCGCTTGACATCAATGTTTACATTCCCCCATCCACTTCTTGTCCCAATTCATTTGACCCCACTCCATATCTATATGATGTATATGCAATCCTCTCGTCTTCATCTGTTGTCATGGCTGGTGACTTTAATGCTCACTCCTCTTCCTGGTTCTCCTCCCTAGATCCCGATGACAGAGGAGAACTACTTGAGCTTTTTGCGGATGATTGTGACCTGATACCTATAAACGAGGACTCTCCTACTCGTCTACCGTCGACGGGCAGACCCTCCTCACCGGATGTCACGTTTGTTTCCTCTTCTCTTGTCATGTCTTGCAGCTGGTCCACATCTGTGGCAATGGGCAGTGATCATGTACCTATTTGCACATCATTGGATCTTTCTCTTAATAGTCAGCTTGCACCTTTTTCTGGCTCCCGTAGCAAATGTTACACTAACTATCGTAAGGCTAACTGGGTCCTGTTTAAAGAGGTGCTACTCAGCCGGGTAGCCAACTATCCGCTAGCTGGCTCGGTACATGACAAGGAGAAATTCGTCGTCGACACCATATGCGATGCCTCCAGAACAGCCATCCCGACCGGTCGCGTTAGAACGTTCCACCCTAACGTACCAAAGGAAGCCCTGGAGCTTATTACTCAACAGGACGACCGACGCAGAAGTGACCCCTCTGATCCGTGCATTTCTCAATTATCCGAGATCTCCAAAGTGCTGAATGACCACAAGCAGAAACGCTGGAGAGAGTACACCGAATCCATCAACATTGCGACTGATAGCAAACAGGCGTGGAGCATCCTCAAACGACTATCTGGGAAGAAGATTGCACCTGCGCGCAACATGCTTGAATTCCCTCGGGCAGATTTGAATACGCATATAAGGCTGCCTGCCAGCTTGGAAAACTCTATGCTTCTGCCTCTTCACGACGCGATAAGCAACACAGATGTACCTTACGTGCTATCAGGAAACTCAGTCGCCAGGACGTACCTGCTATTACTGCTTCTACTGTCACTGCGATTATCAAATCAATGAAGAACTCAAAGGCAGAGGGACCTGACGGCATTTCAGCCGTTCACTTGAAGCATTTGCCGGAACAATATGCTGAGTTACTCAGTGATCTTATCTATTCGTCGTTTAGTAGTGGTATTATTCCTGCTCGATGGAAACAAGCTCTTGTTCTCCCCATCCCCAAGCCTGGCAAACCAGAGGATAAAGCCACGTCACATCGTCCCATATCCCTATTATCCCCTATCGCTAAGCTGGCGGAAAAAAATCATAAATCCGCATCTCCAAGGCGCACTACAGCAGAACGTCCATCAGCATGGCTTCAAAAAGGCGCACTCCACCATCACCGCACTAACGTCAATTACTGAACACATCATCGCCGGTTTCAATAGGATAGCTCCCGCCGGCAGAAGTCTGGTCGTAGCAGTCGATCTGACTTCCGCTTTCGACAATGTCAGCACTTCATTGTTGTCAAAATCGATACTGGACTGTAATATGCCCGACTGGTGTAAACGATGGACTGACAACTTCGTCAAGAACCGCTCCATACGTGTGAAGTTCGACGGACACTTGTCGAAGTCGGTTCCCCTGAAGGCAGGCGTTCCTCAAGGTGGAGTTTTGTCACCAAGCCTATTCTCTCTGTATCTATCCGATATTCCGAAGCCGCCACCCAACATCCATCTATGTCTGTATGCTGATGACATCACAATTGTATGTACAGACCCTGTTATCGACCGTGCCACTGCGAAGATGAACAAATACCTCTGCAGCCTCGCCAAGTTCCTCGAATCGAAGCAGCTAAAGGTCTCTCCTTCAAAGTCTAGCGTTACTCTGTGCACTACTGCAACGGCTGAGCATCAACTGCATCCCGGGGTTCTCTGGGAAGGCAATCGGCTGCCCTTGTCTAAGCACCTTCGGCTACTTGGAGTCTTCCTAGACCCCTCACTGCGCTTTCACGAGAACACGCGCATTCGAGCCGCAACTGCTAACACGCGAAATAACATCCTCCGTGCTCTGGCGGGCACCACTTGGGGTAGCACAAAGGAAGTTCTACGCACAACGTATAAGGCCATGATACAGCCTACTCTGGAGTATGGAGCTCCGATATGGACTAGACACCTGTCGGATGCCTCTTGGAGCAAGCTTCAACGTGTACAAAATACTGCACTACGTGTCATCACTGGCTGCCCAAAGTCTACACCTATATCCCATCTTCATCAAGAATGCGCCGTACTTCCTGTAAAACAGCACTGCCAACTGCAGTCGCAACAGTTTCACATTGGCATAGTCAAGAATGCCGCACATCCCAACTACCCACTCCTGTCATCTGATCCTCATCCCCGTAATATTCGCACACCGCTCCATATTGCTATTTCTACATTGGATCGTCAAAGATGGGCTACCTCTGAGCTCACAAGGAAGAGGCTGCAGCAAATTGAACACACCAGATTCGTGTCTGAATACCTGTCCTGTGCCCTTCCAAATCCCATCCTCTGTACAGTGCCTCCTACGGTCGATGACAGCGAGAAGACTCTGCCCAGACGCTCCCGTGTCACTCTAGCGGGTCTACGTTGCGGTCACTCTTCGTACCTCAAAGCCTACGTACATAGGATCGACGAATCGGTCCCGGATAAATGTCCCGACTGTCAAAATACTGGTCATGATTCACTACATCTATTTTCATGCTCTGCCAGACCTACTTCTCTGTCTGCTTGTGATATGTGGAACAAGCCGTGTGATGTGGCCACCTTTCTACGCCTATGAGAAGAAACTCCGGTGTGGCTGATAAGAAGAAGAAGAAGGGAACCGCAGTCCGGGCAAGCATCAGATTTGCTACTGTCAATCTTGCTAACGTAAGACATGAGTATTGCAGAATGACCACAGCGCAGCGATGCGAGTGTGCATCTAGCCCTTCTTCCGAGTTGAGGGTCGGATGTGCAAATGGGGGACGATAATTCTCTTAGTATAGGATTTGCTGCCGCCTTTTTCAGATGACACCGTACGAAGTGAGTGTGCTCCCCGCGCAACAGACGATGTCTTTCTTGCTGTTAGTCGTGCCATCTTCGCAAATTGACTCTGTTTGGAGCATCGGCGAATGGCTTTTTTTATGTATCGCTCACGTGATTTAGCACTCTCCAAGACTGGTGGTTTGGTCGTTTTCTAATATTGGTACGAAATTGCTGTGCCTGGAGCTGGCAGTGCTCCTTCACTGGTAGTAAACGGGTCTTTGCATGCAGGTGCGGGACTGGGGAACGTCTTGCACATCCGGTGGCGATACGAAGAGTGGCATTCAGTACTCGTTGCATCTTACAAGGGAACCACAATAAGTCATAGTGACCATTCAAAATGAAATGTACTTTTCCAGAACCATTTTCGAACGAAAAGTCCGAATATGCCCATCGCAGGTGCCTAGACCCACTCTGAAAATAGTTATAGGCATTTTTTTCTATGATTTTCGTACTTATTGTGCCCTACAAAAAGCGCATTATTTTTACAAAAATCCGGAAACGGACCTCATAATCGTGTTCAGCGCCCAAAACTACCCCACCAAGCAAAGTTAGGTTGAAGGAACATTTTCCAAACTTTGCGCAGACTAACAGCGTTTTGGACTACGGATTTTCGGTTGGGCGTTTATTTATACCAATTAGAGGGCTCTCGAAGCGTTTTAGAAAAATATTCCAGATTTGACTAAAAATTTGCTCTGGGGGGTTGTTTGGGGTGCTGATCACGAATCTGAGGTCCGTTTATCGATTTTCCGAAGTTTTCGACTGTATTCGTTCACAGATTCCCATGCGTTGGAAAAACTCCAAAACAGGTTCACACGCAAGGTGATGATCCGGGTCAGGGGTCTCAGCTATAGTGAAATGCCGTGCAGCTTTGCTAGGAATAAGGAGCTACAACTTGAATCGGTGGCCTGCAGAAGGAAAAGGTTCGATCTTCTGATGGTGTATAAGATCTTGTATGGCCTTGTGGGACTCAAGCCAAACGATTTCCTCCAACTCAGGGCATCTACCACAAGGGGCAGCAGTTTTAAACTCGTCCGTAACATAGCCAGGAGGAGTTTGAGGCATCCCTTCTTTGTTAATAGAGCAGGAAGTGAGTTTGAAAAGTTACTCAAAAGGGGGAACCTCCCTACAACTCTTTCCGCGTTCAAACGTAGCTTGGATCAGTACTTGATGACTGAGGATGATGGAGCCTGTTTCAATTCATATTGCTACTGTATCCGTTTCCTGTTTTTTTTATTTCAGTGCTTTTCATTTGTTTTCCTATTTAACTTAATTATGCAGGCACGACCTGTAATAAACAAATACAAATCGGGGGAGAATTTGATGGCAAATCGCGACTTTTGACGATTTCCGGAGTGCTTCCATAGAATATGCTCAAGTTATTTCTCAGGGGGTTATTTGGAGTGCTGAACACGAATCTGATGTCGGTTTATCGATTTTTGGCAGCTTAGGCATCTTTCATAGTCCTCACCGCAAGCGCGGCACGCGCGGGAAAGGCGGAGGACTATGAAAGTTCTTGCCGCGCGGGACGCGCGGTAAGAATTTTCATAGTCCATCAGCACCGCCATAGCGGCGCCGCCCAAACCGCCGTAGCGTTTTTACCGTTTCAATCAATAATTGCTTCTCGATTTCAGTCCACTCCAACATGAATAATTCTGGGACTATCCTGCGCCACCGCATACGCAAATGCAAGCCAGGAGTTTCTGTACAAGTCCCCGTTAAGGCCCCACTTTTACCCGCACCGCCATGGCGGTGCCGCTGGAGATTTCATAGTGGCTTCCCGCTCGTCACGCGCGTGCCGCGCTTACGGTGAGGACTATGAAAGATGTCTTGTAGATTACGGTGGGTATACGGTAGTTTGGTCAAAGTCTCAGATTTGTCTCAAAGTTTCTATGTGGGGGTTATTTGGGGTGCTGAATACGAATTTGATGTCCATTTGTCGATTATCGGAATATTGAGGTAGGTTTTGCCTCCTAAATGGCATGCTACCTACCGTAACCTACAGTAAACCTTAACATTTGGGCAAGCAAATCCCAGATTCGTGTTCAGCACCCCAGATTACTCCTGCATACATGTTTTTTGTAAAATCAGGAGAAAAAAAACACCCTAAAAATTCCATGGGGGGGTATGTACCAGGGATGTGCGTAATTACGACTAACGATTAACGAATTTAACGACTAACGGGCTTTTTGGGTGTTACGACTAACGACAAACGAAAATAAAAATATTTTCGTAAGCAATCCCAAAGTTCGTTAGAAAGTCAATAATCATTCAAATCGCGCTCCAACCCAAGGCTTACACCAGGGTTTCATATTGCCCTGTTGATTGTTCTAGTTGAATGGTTCGAAATAATCGTTGCTTGAGGTGTTTAAAATATATACTGACACAGCTTCGCAGTTCTGGAACCCCCATATTAAAACCCCAACCGAACGTTGCGCAAGGTTAGGCGCAGCATTTCTGCGACTTCGCGTCGGTCGCGCTACTTTATGGTAGGCTCACTGAACCGGTTCCGGCACTGGCCGGCCTCAGCGGAGATTTTTGCAGAGGACACTATCAGATGTGATAATATGGAGCGGTACCTGCAGGCCACAACTACTCCGATGATTGGATTGTAAAGGGTGCCGTCCCTCGATTTTCAGTGATAAATTTGAGATATGGGGTTTTTATAAAGTGGTGCGGCGACCTCTTAGGGGTAAAGTTTTCACTGCTAATTTCCGACCTTTCCCCCATTGTGGGAACAAGCTCTAAACCACGTAAGCGCTCGGCTCGCAACGCTGAGCAAGGAACAATTCGTGCAGAGTCGATTCTCCGCGTTGTCACCGTTAGATCTCAAATAGCATCATATAGTGCAGAATGGCAAACTTTGCATTGAAAAAAAAGAGCTCTAGATTGTCTCGGTTTTCCATTTTGTTTCTTTTGTTACCGAAAAAAATGACAAAAATCGCTAAACATACACTCTCGAGTATTAGGTTTAGTGCAGCGATGTCCGAGTGGTTAAGGAGATATTTTTATTTATGTATATACAGGTTTGCAGTTTGAACAATGTTCTCTAACAAGGAATGATTTGTGTCTTTAATGGCCATGAATGCTTCAAACAACACATCTCTTCATGACTTCCTTTTTTTCTATTCATAAGGGTTTTTCTGCCTCAGTTTGCTCGTTTTCGAAGCCTAGATTTTTAACGACTAACGATTAACGACTAACGACTAACGAGAGTTTTGGCCGGTTGAACGACTAACGAATTACAAAATTTCTATTACGCACATCCCTGGTAGGTACCCTTACCTTGCCGCAAAGCTTTAAAACGCTCATAACTCATCTCAGAGTGGGTCTAGGCAGCTGCGATGGGCATATTCGAACTTTTCGTCCGAAAATGGTTCTAGAAAAGTCCATTTCATTTGGAAGGGTCACTATGACTTACTGTGGTTCCCTTGTTAGTCCAGCGGGATTCTGATATGAGATGCTGCCATACTGGTGCGGCGTATTCCAGTGCATGAGTACCGTCCCTGGGGGTAGCGATGACAAGCAACCTTCCTGAATCATAATGACATCTGGATCATGAGTACGTGCGAAAAAAGAGTTCAGAAAGTTTGGCGCAAATGCCATTGAGATTAATGGGTGCGATAAAGAGGCAGCGGTTGGTAGTTGAGGAATCAGAGTTACTGGAGGCGGAGCACAAAATACAACGAAAAGTGGAGTTGTGATGCCTCACAGAACTGATTGGGAGACCCGAACCGGGAGAAGCCCCCACCCTTGCCATCTAAAGCATTGGACGCTTGTAGTTCTAAAATTGACATTCCTGTCACGCATGGGTACTTCTGAGCGGGTCCTTGGGCGGCATGCATGAACGCCGCGAAGAAGATCAGGGAGCCATTCAGCGTCCTATGCGCGCAGCGTTTAGCCACGGGACGGCCCCGAGGTGTTTGCTTTATATTGGTGTGTCGCGGACGAAAATGCACCTACTACAGCAAGCTCTACGCCAAGCGGCGTTTTTTGTCATCCCAGTAGCTATCTGGCACTTTTTTATCATCTCGCGCATCTCAATAATTGGAAGCAAACGCGACTGGGATGACAGAAAATGCGCGCGTAGAGTATGCAGTGGAGAGTGCATTTACGTTCGCGATACACTAATATACGCCAAGTACGTTGGGGCCGTCCCTTCGCTAAACGCTGCGCGCATAGGACGCGGAGCGGCTCTCTGGCCTTCTTTGCAGCGTTCATGCCTGCCTTCCTGGATTCCTCTCGACGCCAGTGCTTTGTAGTAGAATGCGTAGGAATGCTGAGGCCAGCCAGAACTTTTCTCATGAAAAAAACCTCCCCGTGGAGGGGTTGACGTCGGTTAGAACGGAGGCGATGCTGCTTCCTCTACACTGCCACGGGACGAACGCACCGCATCTCGGCAGCTTCACATTCTATAAATGAAGCCAGTCGGTACTCGAACTGCTAACGTATATGGCAGCGGTATAATGCTTAAAAAGGTTACTTTGTCGATGGCGCCCGCTCAGAAACAGGAGCAAATTGTTCGCAAGTACATCCTGGTAATCGGAGGAGTTCATGCAGGAGCTCACGAACGCAATGTTCATGACACCCTTCCAGGGTAAGGCGTAGCGGTGTGATCGGCCGTTGAGAGGTGCGCTCCCCCCTCCTCCAGCTTTGGATCCGGTGCGGCTCCCCTCCCATCGAGGTTGTGACTTTAACCTCTTGTGTGAGCCAATTTGAGTGGTCTCTTCCGAACAATACTTTCAAACGATTTTTCAGCGAAAACGGGCGTTATAGGTCAAGTCAAACCGGCCGTAATCGGCTCAAAATGGTGGGATCGACCTGGGTCTCGGCCGACAGCTTTCTTTAATGAACCTCTTCTAAAGAAACACTACAGCAGCCCGATCCAGAATAATTATTTTTTCGACTTCTTTAGAAGTCGAAGTCCATACTGCGGTTTTCCGATTTTTCAGCTCCCAATGACACACTCATGATCGACTGCTTGGCTGCTGGAAGGACTAACGAAGTAGTTTACTCACTTAGCGATCTGATAAAGTTTGGAAAACTGATCTAGTGGCATTATTATGCGGCGCTTTTTTTTTTGCAAAATTACCGCAATTCGCCGTTTTTGCGAAAAAAAATTTGCTCGGTACGGTAGGAGGAAAATGTTTGGCATGTGTTCGGACCGGGGCCTGCGGCTGCCCCCCCCCCTCTGTGATCGTACGCCTGCGCCCCTCTTGCAGAAGCCGAATTGTGGACGGGCTTCTTTTTGTCATTTTGATAGCTTCATAGTAACACTTGTCATGTTTTCAGATCTGACCACGATCCTCGTCGTCATTTAAGGCGCTGAGATCCCTAACTCTGCGCGAATCTTGTTGAGGCTCATCGTGGAATTCGATAGGACACGGCAGACCCTCCTCTGGTGTCAGTTGCAAAGCTTCCGCTGGCGGCTGGCTGTAGATTGGTTTTTGCCTCACTCTTAAAGGCACAGTCCAATCTCAGAATCGAAATTTCGTTTTCCTGTTTGTCTTGAAGAAAATTTTACGCTGATCACGAAAGTGTCTCCGGTCTCGCTCAGAATTCACTACGAACGGAGTTATGGCCCTTCAAAAAATCTGAATTTGAAGGGCGAGAAGTTCGGGGACGAGTTGTCTCGAGCCTGTATTTTCTCGTTATTCGCAGCCATCGTTTTGAAGCAGGTCACAGAATAAAGCCAAACCGAAAACAAATAGAAGAACATAGATTTGGAACAAAATCGATCGCGCTTCTTTTCCCTATAGAGACCGGAAGCTTGTCGGTGGGCGTTACTCATTTTTTCCTCCGTGGGGGCGGAGTCGACTTTTTCCTTGCTTTTTCTCGCTTATTTGAGCGAATTGAGATTTCGCGCTTGGCAGGATTGCTATACACGGCGACCGGAGTATAATATCAAAACGTACCCCTGAGCTTGGACTGTGGCTTTAAGGACCTCGCAGAAGATTGCCGAAAACATTAAGAGATCGACACAGCCTGCAGCGATTCTGCGATGGCTGCCTTCGGCATTAAATTTGGCGAGAGTAATTCAGTGAACTCCAAACTCCCACCCGTAGATTGAGTTGGGACACAAAAGTTGAAGAAGGCAGCGGAAAGCGTGGCGGCCAGTGGAAGACTTTTCACGTAGAACCAAAATTCGGTCGAGAGAACTTGTAAAATAAAGAAAATGTACGAAAGGGCAGCGGGATTGCTTCGCAGCAGTGGCCGATCCTCGAACTACTGCTCTTCGTTCCCCCAGCCGCCTTTGCGATTTTCCTTTTCCTGCTCTGTCACTGACTGTATAGCCGGTCTGAGTTTCCGACGACAATTCAAAACTCTGTGCGATCAATATACGGATTCCAGTGGAATCATTCGTACGCTTACATATTTTGATGTCCTTTCTCCTATTCGAGAGAGTGAGCTTTTTCGATCTCGAAAGTGTTGGGTAGCGAGGGATATTGATGACTGGCTGATCAGTTGAAAATGCTGTAAATCTTTTTCGCAATGGGGCAAGCCTTCAATGCTTTGTAAAAAAGCCTGTGTTTGGTAGTGGCCATATCATGATGATACGGTATGAAATTCATAAGTTCATCATAAAATAGGAAACCAAGTGTTCCTGCGCTTATTATTCGTAATGATGATGATGTGTTTTCTATCACGTCGATTCCGATGAAAACGGTTGCGAAGCTTGAAAGCTTTCGCTGACCTCATAATTATAAGAAATATCACTATAATACACATTGTATCGTCGATCACTGGTCGAGAGATAGCCGCGGCGCAGCGATCTAACGTGATATCACTTGATCGATGTTCATGACTATCATTGCCTCCTCGCTTGCGTGCGTGACACGTGTGTTCGTCGCGGCGATCTCTCAGCCAGTGGTCGATCATATTTATATTTATCATGCACTCAGAGTAATTATAGAAAGGAGTCAAGTGAAGCAGTCGAGTACCAACTTGACCACAAGGTCGACCACTATGATCGCGAGCGAACAGGAGCTTGGCGTCATCATGATATGCCTGCTAAAAAGAGCTTTTCATCCCCGACCAGCGAGTGTGGAGGGAAGACACTGATTGCAGTGATACTTTGCGTTCCTCTGGGTTGGCGCAAACTAGATGCGCATATGTTATTGTATACGTGCACCGAGTTTGTGCCAACGCATAACAAAGACCGCAAAGTATCGATGCGATCCGTGCCTCCCGTCTGAGCTGACCGATCAGCTGAATCTCACCGGTAGCGAGGCGTTCTGTCCCAGGGGGCAGGGCGGGGCGCAATAGACGTTAACGAGGCGCTAAGGCCGGGATCATACTGCCGGCGAAGAGTGATGCGTCGCAATCTTTACCATTAATATCGACCGAAAATCGATAAGCCTGTTTTGCACTGTTTCGCGTCGCGGGAAGCATGATCCCGGCCTGACGACGGCGAGTCGTCGCGCTGGCTAATTGCTGCACTTTACTCACCGCAACAATCTGCTAGTGAGACCCCAACTCAGTAAAATCAAATCAAGTTTCTTGTAATATAAATGTAACTTACTTGATTGTCTCAGGTAACCTACATTTAAATTACATGTAACATACATTTATATTACATGTAACTTAAATTTATATTACATGTAAGTTACACTTATCTTGCATGTAACATACATTTGAATTTTCTTTATGGGTGGCCCTCACGTGACGCAGGCGACACGCGACGCAGAAAGCTCGTCGTAGACCACACACTACGCCCAAAAAACGCTGTGCGGGGCCTTCCCTGCTGGTGTGAGGTGAAGTACCTCAAACTTGGGTTATTGAACCAACAGCAACGCCAGTCGTGAGCCTGACACCGCTAGTGCGTCGTACATCCCTCTTGGAAATATCTTCTTGGCTGATTTAAGTTACTTGCGACTTATATTGTGCCATCAAGTTACATGTAACGTATCGGAGGCGCACTGCACGCAGCATCCTTTAAGAAATGGAAAACAAGTTACTTGTAACATATCCAAGCTGATGTAAGTTACATGCGACTTACCTCAAGTCATTTAAGTTACATGCAACATATAGACAGGAAACCTCTTGCAACTCGCCTCCGATATGTTACGTGTAACTTAAATGGCACAACAAAAGTCGCAAGTAACTTACATCGGCTAATATATGTTACAAGTAATTTGTTTTCGGGCTTTTGTGTTACAAGTAACTTGTTCTAATTTTTCTGAGAAATAGTATCCACTGATGAAAACATGATTTGTGCTCAAAAATGTAGTACTGTGTTTTGTCAATTACAAATATCTATTATCATCATCCTGTAGCATTCACTAAGTTGCAATGGTGTGAGATAATGTTTTTTTTTCAATTTTCGAATGAATTCATAAATTCGAAGGTAGTGTCTCGAATTTCTCAAAGGCACAGAACACCCAAGAATTTAGTTTTTATGCTGATCTTGGAGAGGGTCGCATGCTGATCACAGTGGTATCTCTGAAATCGTCCAAGACCCCGTATGAATAGAGTTATGGCTCCTTGAAGATGCCTATGTTCTGAGGGTGAAAATTTGGTGGACGAGTTGTCTCGGGTCTGTATTTCTCTTTATTCGCAATCGTTGCTCGAGAGCGAGCCAGGATAAGGAGATAGACCGGCAGTTGACTGAAAAACGCGACGCAGTCGAAATTCATCCATCCGTCTATCCGCTATCCAGCTCGCAAACCTGGTAGGGGGTCGGGCCTGTGGTGGTCACTTATATCTTGCTTATTTGGAGGAATTGAGATCTCGCACTTAGCACGTGTTATACAGGTGGGGTCTACTACACAATGAAATTAAAATCTCCGAATTCATGTCTGAGGGTGTACTGTGCCTTTGAGGAGAATGAACGAAGTGATTTTTAATCTGTACAACACAATGGCCGAAATCTCACGACCTCCCTGAAGTCACAGTGGTGTCGTCGTGCTTTATAGTGTTAACGATCCCGTGCGCATCTGTTTTGTTTGAGATCAATCTCCATAAAGTCGCATGCAAAAGGCTCATTGAATAACCAAAATGGCCCTGATAACATCCAGCAGGATTTTAGCAGTGTAATTCGTATGGACGGCTTTATAAAATTCCCGAGTGAAACAATTTTGTCTCATAACGTTTTTTTCGATTTTCGAATTCATGAGTAAATTCGAATATAGTGTCTCAATCTTTTTCAAATGGAATGTCCATTCTGATCACTGCTCGATTCGAATGAGTACTCGAAAAAATTTGGAATTCATCGAATATTCGAAAAACACGACAAGTTTCATTCCTGAATGAGTCGAATATTTATTTATTTATTGGTTTATTTATTTATTATTTTGTCTAAAGCGTTTATTTATTATTTTGTCCAAAGCAGGCGCATTATAAAACACACAGGTTAAATCGAAATTGGAACTCAGCAAACATCAAAGAAGTGAAACCCCTCTGCCTCGCGATAACAGATGAAATCATTGATGGTTACAGGCTAGTGCGGTACTAATATTCGAGGGGGGGGGGTACATCGGGGCTAATTCCTGCCCGGGAACCGCGTTAACTTATACAAATCTGAGACTCGAGTGTGCAAATGTAGAGATGCCCGCATCAGCCGACAGCGATGCCCCTAGTCATGTAAGACATCGTCGGTCTTACCGGAACTTCGGAACACGAGGAGACCGACATCCTTCGTGAGACCGGCAATCTGGACAAGAGTACAGGCCCGTGCAGAAAAGTAACAGATAAGTGAGTAAATCGAAGCACCAGAGAAAGTAACTGAAGATAAAAGCAAAAAAAGGGGGAATATAGGCTCGTGATTGAGCACTAACCAAAGTCTTACACGATTTTTGGATGGTTTTTGCCGTAACTGCAGTTCAACGTCGCAGTGCACGTTATGGTATGTTTACACAAGGTGCTGAGTTGATCGCAAAACGCTTGGCTCCGGGCGAGATTGAACCAGCATATTCCCTTTCCGTTATGCGGGTGAAAGGATGATTGCTTTGGTGAAGATTTACCGAGCGGTTGAGTGAGAGCGGCGGTGGGGCTAGGGTGGTGCAGTGCGATAAGGCCCTCCCCCGGAAAGGGAATATGCTGGTTCAATCTCGCCCCGAGCCAAGCGTTTTGCGATCAACTCCAGCACCTTGTGTAAACATACCATAACGTGCACTGCGACGTTGAACTGCAGTTACGGCAAAACCATCCAAAAATCGTGTAAGACTTAACTAGGGCATTATCTTGACAGGTCTACGACTGTTAGATAGTCTCTGACGGTATTCCTGTTTCATCCCGTTATGCGGGTGAAAGGATGATTGCTTCGGTGAAGATTTACCGAGCAGTTGAGTGAGAGCGGCGCTGGGGCTACGGTGGTGCAGTGCGATAAGGCGCTCCCCCGGAAAGGGAATATGCTGGTTCAATCTCGCCCGGAGCCAAGCGTTTCGCGATCAACTCAGCACCTTGTGTAAACATACCATAACGTGCACTGCGACGTTGAACTGCAGTTACGGCAAAAACCATCCAAAAATCGTGTAAGACTTAACTAGGGCATTATCTTGACAGGTCTACGACTGTTAGATAGTCTCTGACGGTATTCCTGTTTCATCCCGTTATGCGGGTGAAAGGATGATTGCTTCGGTGAAGATTTACCGAGCAGTTGAGTGAGAGCGGCGCTGGGGCTACGGTGGTGCAGTACGATAAGGCGCTCCCCCGGAAAGGGAATATGCTGGTTCAATCTCGCCCGGAGCCAAGCGTTTTGCGATCAACTCAGCACCTTGTGTAAACATACCATAACGTGCACTGCGACGTTGAACTGCAGTTACGGCAAAAACCATCCAAAAATCGTGTAAGACTTAACTAGGGCATTATCTTGACAGGTCTACGACTGTTAGATAGTCTCTGACGGTATTCCTGTTTCATCCCGTTATGCTGGTGAAAGGATGATTGCTTCGGTGAAGATTTACCGAGCAGTTGAGTGAGAGCGGCGCTGGGGCCACGGTGGTGCAGTGCGATAAGGCGCTCCCGGAAAGGGAATATGCTGGTTCAATCTCGCCCGGAGCCAAGCGTTTTGCGATCAACTCAGCACCTTGTGTAAACATACCATAACGTGCACTGCGACGTTGAACTGCAGTTACGGCAAAAACCATCCAAAAATCGTGTAAGACTTAACTAGGGCATTATCTTGACAGGTCTACGACTGTTAGATAGTCTCTGACGGTATTCCTGTTTCATCCCGTTATGCGGGTGAAAGGATGATTGCTTCGGTGAAGATTTACCGAGCAGTTGAGTGAGAGCGGCGCTGGGGCTACGGTGGTGCAGTGCGATAAGGCGCTCCCCCGGAAAGGGAATATGCTGGTTCAATCTCGCCCGGAGCCAAGCGTTTTGCGATCAACTCAGCACCTTGTGTAAACATACCATAACGTGCACTGCGACGTTGAACTGCAGTTACGGCAAAAAACCATCCAAAAATCGTGTAAGACTTAACTAGGGCATCATCTTGACAGGTCTACGACTGTTAGATAGTCTCTGACGGTATTCCTGTTTCATCCCGTTATGCGGGTGAAAGGATGATTGCTTCGGTGAAGATTTACCGAGCAGTTGAGTGAGAGCGGCGCTGGGGCTACGGTGGTGCAGTGCGATAAGGCGCTCCCCCGGAAAGGGAATATGCTGGTTCAATCTCGCCCGGAGCCAAGCGTTTTGCGATCAACTCAGCACCTTGTATAAACACTAACCAAAGTGGTTAAATTGCGGTGGCTACAAAAAAACGTATTTCGAAAGACGAGTAACTCACGAATGATTAGAATATTCGTAAAAAACGGTGATTGATGAAAAAAACATTTCAGACCATTGTAGCGTAATCAATGTTACAGAGTGGTGATAATGAATATTTGTAATTGACATAACATAATGTTATAATTTTTTGAGCATAAATCATGTTTTCAACAGAGGGTAGTAATAGGTGTCTCACTAGCAGATTTCTTCGGTGAGCAGAGTCCCGCAATTAACCAGCGCGATGAGTCGTCGTCGTTGGCGCCTCGTTAATGTCTCTCGCGCCCCGCCCCCTTGGGACAGAACGCCCGCCTTACCTGATAAATGTGTGCCAGAAACTTGGATAATGGGGTGCAGAAAATGGACTCGCTGAGTCCGTCTGCGTCCCCAACCCTCCCGGTCAATATTGATCTCAACGCAATCTCGATCGAAGAAATTAAACATTCTTCGTCCAGATGCGTCGCGATATCGCACGTTATGATTAGCTATTCACCGTGTGGGAGGCGGCCGGAGTCAGACGGACTCTGACGGTTATCGGCCTACTATGACGGGGCTTTAACTTGAAGAGTCCCCAGTTGCTTACGAATTCGTCGTTTCGAGGTTCGCACTTTTTAATTGGTGTTTCTCTTGTTTGAACAGTAGTGTATTGCTATTGAAAAATATTTTCGTTCTCGCAATCTATTGAATTTTCATTTTTCCTTTGAAGCCGCCAGAGAAGGCACCACCGGAGCCAAGCTCATCAGGGACTACTTCGAATGATCCTGTCGCTACTCAAACTGTTCCTTCTTCATCAATTGGTGATAGGTCTTTAACGAGCGTACCGCCGTCACCGGTATGGCAGTACATAATGAGCCATGCTTCATATGAACGCATTCAAAACGTGAGGTAATGTTTTGTAGAGGAAGCGTCAACTAGCTCCTATGACTGACACGTTATCCAAAATGATAGAAGAGTTCAAGCGATCCACAAATAACCTCGCTCTGCCTGGTCAGAAGAAGCGCCTCCAGAACATCCATGTCGACATGGTCATTGCGTGCGTTCGTTTGGTCTTCATGGTTTGACCAAAAGGAGTTTGATAAATCAGTCTCATTAACTTCAGAATAGAAGAGCAGTGTCTGAAAGATGGATATACTGTTCACGAGAAAGCTCGTGTCGCTCATTCGCTCGCGGACTACTGCGGTATTCAAAAGAACTCACTGTACGCTCGCTGTATCAAACGACGAGATGTTAGTTTTTGTGAAATTTTCAAGTATATAAGCCGAATTTTGGAAGCCCTTGAACGATTGCTTTTGAAGGAACACAAGAACGGTGCTCCTAACTTGGCGTTCCTATCCAAGGCAGGTGGAGCATTTGTGAGTAATTCGACATCTACGCCAACGTTGAACAAGAGCTCTTCCTCTTCTTCCTTCACTCCAGTCTCCAGCAATTCCATCAGCTCTATATTACCGACACCTGTTACTAGTATGAGCACATCATCTCTGACTCCTGTTCCTGTTGCTGCGGTGCCTTCTTCTTCCAAGTGTCTTCCAGTGAGTGTTCCTAAATTTGTTACAATAATTACTCTCAAAATCATCGTCAGTCGACTTTGATGAAAAAAAAAAGATTACGCGCGACAAAGACAGTGCTAACCACTCGTACCGATTTCGCTACCTCTAGATGTTGAACGCTTTGGCATCTTTTATACTCCTCAACGCAAGCGCGTCACGCGCGGGACGAACGTTAGGCTATGAAAGTTCCACACGTGCTGAAGAAAAATATGAAATATGCAGCGACACCGCCATGGCGGATCGAGATAAAATTAGTCCTCAGCTATGCCATTCATGTAAAACCTGTGCACGCATTTTTCCATATGGTAGTGTAGGATACTACTGAAATAAATTATTTTGGAGCGGACTGAAAGCGATTATCGGGCAGTAGGCAGATAACGAAGTCGAAATGTCGGTTTGGGCGGCGCCGTCACGACGGTACTGAATTGGTATTACACGTGTCCTGCGCGTGTGGCGGTGAAACCTTTCATGTACCACCGCTCGTCCCATGTGCCTCGTTTGCGGTGAGCACTATAACAGCTGCTTATCGCAGTGGTCACGGCCGTTACCAAGGAATTGTTCCCACGCGCTCTAGAAAGTTCGCAATCTGCGTTCACCGGTACAATGCTTGAGGCATCATACGGACCGAAAAGCATTTTTTTCATGTTCTTGAGTAGGCATATCTTCAAAGTAAATTATTACTTCCGAGAGTTCTCGTTGGAAATAATTCGTGTCAAATTACATGTGAAGGGCCCTTGTTCACGGAGGATCTTATTAGTGCCCCCTTCCCCCCTCTATATCTTCAGGATGGTACATTTTCGAAGCAAGAGACGGATAAATCCCTCCCTGCCCTCGTTTTTCCCAGTGCGAATTTCAACCCAAATTCAAAATTCCTTTTTACGTAAGAGCTATAGAAGCTTGCGAAGCGTTCACACTCTCGTTAAATTTTTATCCACCCTGCAGTTTCAACTCTCACTTAAAATTGATGTGTGTTTCTCACCAGCGAGGGTTAGTTGCCCCGCAACATTTTGGAGCATCGAACTATGCCAATCTGATCTGGGCTCACTCAAGTGGATGGAGAACAGAAATTGGTTTCACTCGCCCTGGCGAAGTCGTTGATCTCTCGCTCCTCATGATTCGTCTTAATCGTAGGGAGGATTAGAGGGAGCGGCATGCGATATCTTCGAAGCAAGCTTTAGCCTGCTATGAAGCTGTGGGATCCAATCTTGCTGCTTCAGCGATGAAGCAGCAAGCTTCAAGCTCTTGGGGTGTCCAAGAGAGCTTAAAGCTTGCTGATTTGTACCTGAAGCAGTAGCCTGGAGCATGCAGCTCCAACACTCAAAGCATCGAGCTTCAACTTGCAGCTCTGATTAAGTTACAAGAAAAATAAGTGTTTGTTACATGTTCTCATTTTTCTGAGTAGGATCCACTGTTGACTTGGTTACGTATTGATTCCTCTCCTTTGAAACATCAAAAATTGTCGTGAGGAAATACATCTGTGGGATAAAATTTCTGACAGAATTTCACATAGTAATGCTAAAGAAGAGTAAATAAAGTTAGAAATGATAGTCTACTCGTTGTCTTTTTCAAAGTTGTGAATTGGCAGTAATAAGAATTTTGAATGTCTAATATCTTTCACCTTTCAAATAGTTGAATAGCCAACTTTTGTTCAGCTCCCTCAAATATCAACTGCGTCTGCCACGTCGTCTGCAGCTTCCCACATGCCGAAAACATCTGCACCTCCTCCTGTGCCCAAGACTACTACCTCAGTTGCATCTACAGCGTCCACTTCTGGAATAACTCATTCACCTGCTTCACCTTCCTCGGCGCCTCCACCGAAGCCTACCCAGCCATGGACGAATCAGAAAAAGCTGGTGAGATTTCTCGTTCTTTTAAATCTGTTCTGTTGTGCGGGTAGTTTACTAGTTGATTCTGTCCCCGAGTGTGCTCAAAAGTATGAAGCAATCATCTTTCCGTCATCTAGTTGATATTGATAATGATTTGTGCTGCGGCTGTGCACCGCATCCAGGAAAGCCCCAAAAGACTTCAAGGGTGAACGTTCGAAATTTCGCAATTCAATGCGCTGTCTTTATTCACATCTTTTTTGCCTGCAATATTCATTCGTCATGAGAATGTCAGCAGGTTTCACGTCGTCGACCTGAGCAAAACCTTTCTAGTTTTTCACTAGTTTGCTCGCCTTTAGGCAGCCATTCAATCGCACGACTTACAAAACAAGGTATTCGTAGAAGGGTCGAAGGCGATACTCGTTGTTGTTTAAACCCTTGAAGATCAACTTCTGCTTGCTTTCCTTCTTCAGATTGTGAGTAGATTGACCCCTAGCGGCAGGATGATAGGCATCGAATGGCTTGATTTGGCACACTTGCGAATATCTAGGTTGAGAGTATAAGTGTAGGAGAAGCGAGAGCGGCTAGCCTTGATGAAGCCTATAAGATATCCGTGCTCGCTGCTCCGTGGATACGGACCGCTCTAACCCAAAGGGCTTGGGGATGCTGAACTCGAAAAAAGAGCTGGGGAGGAGTTGGTGGTCTAGGGAAACATGTGGTGACTCCTCCTTTCTCTTCCGTCGGGTTCACAAGCCAGCGGAAAAGGGAATGGTAATCATGAATGGGTCCTTATCTGCTCTTACCGTAGAGGTAAAGTAAAGTTGTACCGGACACGTGGCAGACAAAATCGACTGGAGGTTTGTCGCACTGTTCTAGCTCGATGTTACGTCGTCGCTTGTTTTCGCGACTCGTCTGCAATAAGAGATATCTTTAAGTTGACCAGTAAATTTGCCACAGAAGCCAGCGGCAGCAAAGCGCCGAAGCAAAGCAAGACTCTTGCTCAGGGATAATTTGTCATACGGGTGGTGCTCAGAAGTTTTGAATCAAGTTAAATGAGCAAGTTACGTGGTCTTCATGTAACTTACTTCTATGTCACAAGTAACTTACTTAATGTCGCAAGTAACTTACTTTTATGTCACAAGTAACTTACTTCTAGTATACAAGTAACTTACACAGAAGTAACATTTAACCCATTGACGACCGCGTGTCCCACCGGTGGGACACGCGTTGACTACCACTTCGGACCGCGTGTCCCACCGGTGGGACACCCTTTTTGAAAATCGATTTCTCCACTGCATGAAGGAATTTCTAAACCTACTTATGGTCAATGTATTTACCTATCATAGAGGCGACTACAAACTTTGTGGTCCGCTGGCAGCTTCACCGCTACAATATATCTAACCCATCGAATGCAGCGAGGTCGAAAACCGCAAACTTGAGTACAGATTGCATTTTTACAAGCAATTAATGGCGGATTTTTTCTTTTTTCCATTACTCGATAAACAAACCTTACTTCTGAGAGTGGTTAGATCGTATAGCACTATTCAATATATTACAGAAATATGATTACTGATACTGCGCACCATTTGCGAGTAGAGAATCGGCTTTTCTTTCGCCCGTATTTTGTTCGCGGAAATAATTTCATGCAAAGATCACCAATGTAGAGACAATTAGGGCCTTCCCTCGTAAGTCCGGTTTGGTTACGGTTGGTATCCTAGCCCGGGGCTCTACTTCGGTGAAAACTACCTTAGAGAGGAGCGGACGAGAAAAATGGGGACGCGCAAGAGCAGAAAACGAGTGAAAACATATAAAACGGTTATTACACTAATAACTCCTAGTCAATATGTAATAATAGAACTATTTTCTACGTCTAAATGTAAAAAAAGGCTTTTTACAAAAAATCTCTTCCTAGAAGGCGCCGAACTGGAGAGGTGAGGGGGTGTTCGAGAAAAAAAATGGCTCTGAAGATCTGAAAAAGTCATTTTAATCAGCATTTTCAGTCAATATGAAAATTTAGGAAAATTTTTTACGTCTCAATGTCAAAAAGAATGCTAACAATGTTAACTATAAAAAAACTGGCGTCGCAATGCGATAGACTCATTTCACTAAGCATCGCTGGCAATTGAAGAACAGAAGAATGCCTTTCATGGTAATCTACGATAATTAATGTTTCAAACCGCTAGAATTCAACGAATCACATGATTCTCTGGATGGTCTTATCTACACACTTGAAACTTTAGGTGGTCATTTCTCTGTAAGGAAAGAGTTATGGAAGCTGAAACTTAGGCATAATGATTTTGACGTCGACAGTCGTTGAATAAACAAAAAGACGAAAATCGATTTTTTGGTGGCGTGCCATTCGAGCAAAAGTGGCCCACCGGTGGGACTTCGTATACGGTGACGCAATATTGCACGCGGTCCGAACGTGCAGCCACCCAAAATTAGGCGTGGTCGTGAATGGGTTAACTTACTCCTTAGATGCAGAAGACATTGGTGTGCGACAATCACGCACCCCTGGTGCGTGATTGTCGCGGTCCACGGCAGAGACAGCCCCGCCTGTGTCCACTACAATGGCCTAATCTTCGCCAAGGTCTGCGGCGAGGAACCACCCTCCCCGAGGACCGCGACAAAAACCACCCCCAGCCGAGAGGACACCCCTACCCCTAGCTGTCAAAAATAAGCTGGCCTCCGGAGAGCGACTCGAAGTCGCCTTCCAGGGCCGTCATCAGAATGCCGAATGAGGACTCGAGTGAGGTGAGGCGCCTTATATATCGGCTGTACACGTGTTAAGCGAGCTACGGCGTGACCATCCACTTGCGAGGATTGACGGGCCAATGTAAGTTACTTGCGAGATTCAAAAGTCACAAGTATCATGGTTATGCCCATGTAGGTTACTTGCGAGTCCCAACCTCGCAAGTAACCTAAAAAACTTAGATAAGCCACAAGTAACTTGATTTTGCCCGGTTATCTCGCAAGTAACTTGATTCGAAACTTCTGAGTTGATTAATCAATATAACTCAATAGCAGTAGTTTAACTATTCACAAGGGAAGTGTACAAAGCGTAGGTCGCATCTGTGGAAACGAAGTGTATTGTCAGTATCTCTTGGGTATCTATAGTAAAACTATGCAGTACCCCGCCCCGAGCCGCTGGTTCTGAGAAGTTGAGAGCTTTTTTGAAGCTTCGCGAAAAGGTAAGGGCAGCCATCAGATGTCTTTCGGGTGTTTCAGAGGATGAACTTTCCTTTCCCTCGCTCCGAGACGGTCGAAGTGATGCTTATCGAGCTTATCATGCCGAAGTCTCCTAATCAGTGTCATGTTTTGACATGAGCGACCGCTCCGCTGCTCGCTCCGTCCGGATTCTTGTGAGCAAGGAGGGATTTATATTCCCCGGTACCAAGTACAACTTAATCGAACAGGCGAGTTGTTCGGTCACACCCACGACAATTCGGCCCGTGGATTGACCAACCAGCGTAACTTAGGTTTCGGAAAGCTTCTTGAAAATCGAACGAGTTTTGAAAAAAAAACCGAAAAATCAGATCTTGAACGAACGAGAATCGAAAAAAAAATTTTTCGACGAACTTTCGAACGAACGAAAAAACATTTGAAAAATCTTTCGAAAATTTCGTTTGTGTACCACTATAATATCCCATGATTAGTTTTTCGGGGCCAATCTATTCGGGATCACTCGATTTTTTTCACTCGACTGACTCCATTTCTACAGTCCAAATATCGAATAATATATGAATGAAACCATTTTTGGAGGTTCGAATGTCGAATAGTGCGATGGTAAAATTCCCGAATCCGAATAGGCCTGTTTTCGAATAATTCTATTCGAAACGTGCCGGATTCATGAACGAGTATACCGCGCTCCAGGCGATTGTGCGCATACCAACCCCTAGCCAATCCATTTGATTCGCGGTTGAGGGGAATTAGTTAGATTAAGGCCATGGTATGTTATACTTGAACTACTTAAATGGTTGGCTTTCGCCTGACGCGGTCATTCCGCATCTTCACCGAGGTGTGCCGTCCTAGTAGTCAGCCGTGTCCATTTGTCAAGGTCCTCAGCCACAATTTGAACACACTCCATCCATTGGTCGCTATTCCACTTGATGCGAAGTTCAACATCGCGCCTGAATTGCCTTTCAATGCCGAGTGATTCCAAATCCTTCTTCACCACATCTGTCCAAAACATTCGCCTACCTCCAGGCGGCCGTTTCCAGACAGGACTCGGAAGCATCCTTAGAGCGTATTGAACAAGGCGATCTGGCGGTTTTCTCAAAATATGCCCGAACAGACGAAGACGACCTTCCGTTGCCGCTTGAGATGGCGTTGGGAGATGTTGGCACTTCCCTCGTGTCAAACGTTGACGTAAGGCGTCAATCTCGTTCTAGAGATCTTCGTTGTGGCTCATCCGCGGCCAGAAATATCCGAGCAAACGTCTAAACAGCTTCCTCTCCGTGCAATCCAACCTTTCCATCTGCGTCTTTGGTGCTGCCCACGTCTCCGATCCGTACATCATGATAGGGCGAATAGCGGATAAGTAGACGCGCAACATAACTTCCCTTGCGATGGGGGTAGACCCCAAACACTTGGTTTGAGAATTGAATGCAGACGTAGCTTTCGCACATCGTTGTTGAATATCCGCTGCATAACTACTATCGTTCTTCAGCAAACAGCCCAAATAACAGAAATCGTCCACCAGTTCGATACGTTGTCCGTCCACACAAACTCCCGTTGAAGGCCTCTGAGAGACCCACATCTGCTTGCATTTGTCGGGACGAAGACGAAGTCCATAGGCTGTGGCATACTTAGAAACGAGGTTCACAATCCTTTGCAGTTTTATTTTGTTTTCAACGAATAGCACAATGTCGTCAGCTTACTCCAGGTCGACAAGAGAGCGTTCTGATGGTATTAGTATCACGTCCGCGCAGGGAACTGTTCTGCAACTCTACGCATTATGTCATCAACGGCGAAGTTGAATAGAAAAGGTCCTGCTACAGCTCCTCGCCTTACTCCTGTTCTCACCTCGAAAGCTGACGTAAACCCGATAGGAGCACGAACTGCTGCTGTTGCTCTTTTGTTCATGTCCTCGATTAGTCGAACATTTTTTTCCGGGACCCCATCGGCTCGCAGAGCGTTGAGCAATCGATCACGATGAGGAGAGTCGAATGCCCATAGTGTTATACCCACAGTTAAATATTACTCCCGGTTTCGTCCATGAATCCAGCCCCTGTTCGAATGACATAATTAAGCTCTGGTGCGAGTAGAATTTTTTTATTGATTTTAGGCAGCTCAAGCTATGATCACAAATATTGCCGGTCTTCCGAAATTCGGTGGAAGAGTTGGGGAGTTACAAGAAGTTCTTAAGAAGGTTGCACACGAAACTATTACATATGAAGACTTTCTGAAGTGGCACGAAATGAGGTTAGTGTACAGTCAACGTGTGCTTCAAAGCTTCCTTCTGAAACTGATAAATTATAGTACAAAGGCAGTTGTCTCAAAGACTTCCACCGATCCCAAGGTTGGTGTGAATGGTGTCGCGAAGCAGGGTGCGTCCACGTCGATCTCTCACAATGTTTCTTCTCAATCAAGTCATGGGTTGAAAGATCCGCCCAATCCCACTCACGTGAGCTTCTGTCTGGAAATCCAAAGTATCTCATTCCTTAATATTTCTGGCCATTTTCCAGGGGACGTCCGCATCTGCTGCCACGCTTTTACCGATCAAGAAAGTGAGCCTCGCTCAAGCTATGACCACTTCCAAACTACCTCCTCGTGCGCGTCCGTTGTCCATGTCTAACCAGCACATCGCAGAAAGATTCGAAGCTGAAAAACAAGGCACAATCAGAGGTTCGTGTATATGTCGATGCAGTTTTGCTCATCCCTCCAAGATCCTTGTGATGTTCAGGTGATTCACCCTGCCTCCATCAAATATGTAATCATTCCTCCTGACATCCCCAACCGCTCAAGTCTTCTGGGAGTGATCCTTAATTTTTGTTGGTCGAGCCAGGTCTGGGCACGTGTCCCGTAAAGGCGATTTTGATTAGGCCCCCCCCCCTTAGCTCGGTACCTTTTTAGGCACTCCCTTTTGGGAAATCAAGATCGGCTGTTTCCCAAGTAGTCGGGCCATGATTTTCTTTTCCTTATTCTGATTTTGACCAACAATCATCTAAAAAAGCATTGAATAGGGAAAATTCAGTCAATTTCATCAGAAAAGGTACTGTGATTTCAAAACTTCCGTCGAATCCCATTAAGAAAATTAGTAAGAAAGACTAAGTTCTAGTGTTTAACTGTTTTTCTGCCTTAGAGGTTTATATAATGAGCAGATTTGTTGGCTCGGCCTGAGCGTTTCTGCGGGGATCGTCGTCTTCAGAGGCCTGGAAAGCACTTCAAGGCTGTAACGTGCTCTCTAGGCCACCAAGTACTTCCACAGCTCTAGCGTTTCCGACAGTTCCTCAAGTAAGGAACGCGAAAGTTCCGTCAAATAGATTCAGCAATTCACACATCTATCCACGAATGAAGCAGCGTTGCGTTTGCTGTTGACGAAAGACCAGTAACGAATGGATGGTGCACGAGAGCACATTACAACCCTTTACTGCTTTTCAGGCTTCTGAAGACTACGATCCCCGTCGAAACGCTCAGGCTGATCCAACAAATTTGTCCACCATATAAACCTCGAAGGCAGAAAACAGTTTAACACTATACGACCATTCCGAGGTTGCAAGATAGGAGAAGCTGGAGATCACTCTAAGTTATGAGAAAAGAAAGAGCTTTTTCCATCTCAAAACAGAACCATCGCTATTGCAATAATTAATGTTTTCTGTCGAATGTAATAATGAACAACTCTATGAAGGATTAGCTATTCTTTTTTTGGCCGTTGTGATGAAGAAATGAACATTCGTTCGTGATTGGGTAACAATTTAGGGCTCATGTGACCGACAAAAACCCGTGTTTTTCCACCTTGAATGCCGCGTTCCGTCAGAACTCGACTTGGCATGTGATAAGGGGCTTGTCTGCAGGTGCTTGACGCGCACTTGAATGGATGCGATAACCATAATAATTGAAAAACTTAATTATTAGAGCATGGGGAATAGAGAAAGAATGAAATTGGACAATAAGGTACGAGGCATTGATAGGACGCATCCAATGTGAACATAGAAATTTTATGTAATCCGAAAAAAATTGTAGCGGGGGTAGGTTTTCAACCGTGGCAAGGCTCATCCAAACGAACCTAGTTGATCAAAAACAACATTAAACTGGAGAACTAAGGACAGTGGGAGAAAGAGAAGAACCTGGCAAACATTTCGGTATCCAAAGGTTCGATGTTTAATACGATAGACCTTGAATCTTGTCCCGGGTTTACCCCGAAAACCAGGACAACATCGAGACAAGATTTAAGCTCCTTAAACCACATTACATATCAAACCTATTAATACTAAGACGTTTGCCAGATTTTCCTCTTTCTTCTTATGTTCTTGGTTCTCATATTTAATAGTGTTTTTGATCAACTAGGTTCACTTGAATGAACCTTATCGAGGCCAAGTAATTACCCCCGCTTTAATTTTTCAAATATAAACTAGATTTCTACATTGGGTACATTGGAAGTATCCTAACTCTGCCTCCTTCCGTTTCCTCCAGTTTCCTTCGAGTTATTCTCTCCGTTCTATAATTTATTACATTGTTTACTCATTATCGTGCACGCGTCCATTCCAGTGTTCGCTGTGTAGCTGCGAACAAGCCCCATATCGCACGACAAGTCGAGTTCCAAGGGTTTGCAGCATTCCAGATGGTTACTAGTCGAGTTTTCATAGTTCCAACGCTCCTTTAAGTGCTTCTGTAAACCGAAGTGTACTCTTATTAGTTTTTTTTAGCATGTTGAAAGACAGGGTAATCCTCAAGAAGGAAGACACGGTCATTACTTTTTTTACCGGAAGTTGCGAAGTACTCAATTTTTGCAGTCGGCTCTTTTCATAAGTGACATTCTAATGGACGAAAATCAGTGTATTGCGTGCATAAATTTTTTTTCGTGAGATCCGACAAAATAAATAATATCCGGGACCCGTGTCCAGCCCTGGGCGCGCCCTTTCTATTTGGAGCTCTCCGATCTTCGTCCTCTAAAGCTGAAGCTGCGCTCTGTTTTGGAACCGAATTAGGAGCTTCCAGAGTGGCGTTGCCGCGAAATTCGCTGTTGCTGGGATTGTACAAAAGATGAGGAGTGCTACACTGTATTACGTAGCTTGTGTTTTGTAGAATCCCCGCGACAGTGAATTTCGCAGCGACGACACTGTGAAAGCCTCTATTTCCAAAATCTGTCGCGGAAATTGGATACGACAGAAGATGAGAGCTACGAAATAGTATCGGGTCGCGGAGGTGCAGAATTCCCTCGCAGAAAACGCGCCATTATAGCCGCAGCGGTCATGAGAATTTGCTTATTGTGTGGCGGTGAATACTTCATACTGTGCTTATCTGGGCTAAATTCCGGTCCGCAATTGCGTCTCGACACGCTTTGCGGCCGCACGCTCCCGAGTCAGAAGAGCTTCCAGCGCCGCAGCCGCCGATCTGTTGACTCTAGGTGGGTTTTGGAAACTGGAAACTAAGAAAAACTGGAGAAAATTGTATAAAAAAAGCCACATCGAGTCGGCTTTGGCGCTGGAAACTCGACTGACACGAGCGCGTGCGGCCGCGAAGCGTGTCGAGACGCAATTGCGGACCGGAATTTGGCTCAGATAAGCACAGTAGGTCGCACTCAGATTGCGGCGCAATTAACGAAATTACCCCCTTATTTCTTTATGGGCACCCTATTCTGTCCGTGACGCTCTTCTGCTTGTAAGAAATCGTTTCTATGAAAAAGTTAGCACAATGTGCTCGCGGCCTCACACGATTTTGACGTCCTTTTAAGTTGCCCTTATCTTCTCGTTGTTCTTTAAATACCCAGTCGTTCTACATATTTGTTCCTGCCTTCTTAAGTGAATTACGATATATAGTAGTGAATATAACGCACTTTCTTGGTCTTCATTCATGTTGTTGCTAACAAAATTGTTTCCAGCTGTAGCAGCCGCTCTAGAAGCCAGCAGGGTGGCTCACAAAAAGAAATGCGAAGCGTAAGTGGAACTTTTTCCCCTTGATAGTGTTGAACTGCTGTTAAGTAGTAAACGTTTTTTTCAGAGCTGCAGCGGCTGGAAAGCCTACTCCACGTTTTGAATTCTTGTGGACCGAAAACTTAGCGTTAGTCAGCCTTCTTTTGACATTCGTTATTGATAGGAAGTCGAGGCCGCGTAAAAAAAAACGAAACGACTGCCAAGGAAAAACATTTTATGTACACAAAGACTGAATGTTTCTTTTCTATCAAGCTACTGAATTTTCGAACCAAAATGCAATGTCACCGCCATGAAGCGGTCTCTTTGTAGTAGACTCGGGTGCTGTTGAGGATACTATTCTTTTTTTGCCTCGGGCTGTCGTTTTGTTTTTATAGTCACGATTTGAGCCTTGAAAACAGTTTATCGAGTATGAACTGCATTCTTTTCAGAAAAGCGCTGCGAAATCAGATGGATTTTTACTGGTGTGTAATTTTGAGCTCGGATACATACGCGAAAGCCACAGAGGGCATTGTTACCGTTCTTGAAAAGGAGATTCACCCCTATTTCAAAAATGAAATCAAACTCAGGTGCTGTTCTATTGACTGCCTCTTTTCGAAAGTGGTCCATCAAGTTCTCGTTTAGTCGATTGTTCGTGGAGTATATCAGACGTTGTCCCGACAAAGCGTTCATTTTGACGCACTCAACTGCACAAAAAACTCTGAAGGAGGATGGAGTCAACTTGAACCAGTGAGTTCTTGTATTGAATGGAACATGATTGTTTATTATATCTGTGGACTTCATCCAGTCAGTACGAAATTCATAACTAGTCATGATTAATTTGAGGAATGTACCGCGTAGCTCCCGCATTTCGAGACGGTCGAGGTAAGGCTTATCGGGCTCATCATATCAAAATCTCCTTATCACTGTTATATTTTGCCATGACCGATCGCTCCGCTGCGTGCTCGTCAAGCAAGCTCGACTTCATGTTGCGCTATGTGTGGTGGCAGGGTCTTTTGCTTCATTCTCCGACTTTCGGTTTACAGTGGAGTCCACCAAGAGTGTCTCATTTACATATCAATGAGAAGCGCTCGATTGGAGATCAATGAACAGGAAACTCGTTGCAGCACATCCGCTCTCGCTCAATCGGTATCGAGCGTGCTGGTATGGGATTCATGCACATTGATCCCCAGCCGACCGCTTCTCATTGATAAGTAAATGAGACACCCTTGGTGGACTCCACTATACTTCGTAGCTATGCCTGTCGCTACTATGAGCGACAAGTATTGGCCAATTTTTTTTGAATCAGTGGCACCGCACAGCCAATGTTTGAATCAATGGCGGCAATCAATAGCAGCGTACTATCGTTCTCCGAACCAAATTCCGGTCCGCAATTGCGGACTACGGCTATTGCATCATGCGACACGTGATAATCTTGCTGGGAGAAAACTGAATCGTACCGGGACCAAGAGGTCCCTGCACGATTAACACGTCTCGCATGATGCAATAGCCGTAGTCTGCAAAGGCGGACCGGAATTCGGCCCAAAGAACGACAGTAGCTGGGGTCAATGTCTGACATGGAGATTCAATATTCCATTGGCGTCATTCACTGACTAGTCTCAGGATCGAGCTAAGCAAGTGGATTCCTTTTCTTGAGTGGGGTACATAAAAATCCATGGCTTCCCTCATACCTTTGGTCACATTGGCATTGAAGGCCCTTTCTGGGAAGCAGAAGGCATCGTGTTTCTCCACGTTCTGTAGCTTATAGTTAGGGCCGTGACTTGCTTCCCCAAGAAAAAACATTTAAATCTCACCGCGGCGGTCGCGTTCGCCGTCCTGCTAATCGATTCAGGCGGAGAGAAGAGCGCTGCTGATCAGCTTACCATACCGCTAGCCGCCGGTGGGATAAATATTGCCGCGCTAGCCGCAGGTGTGATTTAGGTTTGTTTTTTTGAAGGACCTAATTTTGCAGTACTGGTAATATTTTTGCGTTTTCGGCGAAACAAAAAACCCAAAAAAGCGTTTTTTTTTGCCCTTTTGTCGTAACTCTCTCTGTTCATGATCGTCAATTTGGAAATCTTAAGAGATATTTGGAATCAGGATAAAAAAATCTACCTTTTAGCATGTTTTTGGCATACTTTTTGCAAATCATGGAGACGTGACAACATGAACACATTCGCTCATAAATGCATCAATTGCGAACTCGCGTTTCACGCGTGTTTCGGGTTGATTGTTTCAGGTCTAGTTTTGCCTATACATATATCTTGCTGGAGAGCAAGCCATGTGTCATTCCAGAAGAAGGGGCACATGATGCTGACTCCGAATATCTCTTTGGATTCCCAAACGGACCATTCTGAACAGAGTTATGAAAAAAAAACGCTTTTTTGCGTTTTTTTTTTCTGCCGAAAACGCAAAAGTTATGACCAGTGTTGTACTTGGTTAAAGGCACTTACCATGCATATCCTACATGGCTTCGTCAGTGTGAACTTGTAGTAGGGTGTGATATTTCCGCTGACAATCTTCAAACATATGAAAACGGTCTGGTCGAACGTATCCGGTACTCGAGCGAATTAAGCCCGTGCCTGTTCGACGCCAAAACCTTGTTTGCTTCCGCTCTAGTGTTTTTTTATCCACTTCAACTTATTACTTGCGCTTGAATGATCATGCGTGATAATTGAAAAGAAACAAGTCAGTCTGCAAACGTGGGACTCCAAACAGTTGAGAAAGTAGAAGAACCGTGCACAGGAATCTTGCTAGACGTGGAATGTTACTGGTCGTTTGATCGCACAGTGAGAGTGAGGTGTGAAGAAGCGCTTGCGCACACGATTAAACTTCTAGGCCGCCTAAGTTTGATAATATCCCTTGCACGGGCTTGAAGACGAGGAAGATTTCCCATAGTGGTCATAGAAACACTCGCAGTTTTTGGTTCTCAAAAACACTATAGCAAAGATTTTGGCGCAAAGGAACTAGGGTGTACCCTGCTGGGAGACATCCCCATAAACTATTTTGTTATCCACGATTGCAGCGTGTCTTGTAGTCGTTGTCGCACTTGTCGCTGTCGCTGCTTCAGCTACTATACATAGATTATTAGGCTCACGTAGGATATCTGTTGAAAAACGCTAACATAACAATGTGATTATCAAAACTTGATACAACGCAGCGTTCCAAAAAGTTTTGCCATGGGAAAATGTATAGTACATGGTGAAAAGACTAGGATAATCCATATAATATAGAAAGAGATTCCTTGGCTTTTTCTAAACTTTTGCACTGCAAAGTTTGTTATTAAGAGAACCTCAATGAGAACGGATCAGGAACACTTATTGTTAGTTGTGTGAATAGATCTTGAGACTGTTCTAAGGCATTCCTATGATTCTTCCAGGTTTCGAATCGTTCACCCAATGAGGTCCTACGTGGAGACTACGAATTTTTCATATTCAACTTTTTGAGGATATTCTCCGCTGCTGCGGCGGGGATATGTGACGTTATGGCTAGCCTGCATCACCTACTTTTGAAAAACAACAATCATCCCAATGCCTTGGTTCCTTACCGCGACAGTTCAAAAGTCCTAATCTGTTTTGATCGAATCGAGACACTTATTAGCATTCTACTGGCAGGTTGCATTCATTTCTCTTCGAGGGCAGTGCCCGCGATAAAATTCGTCTCTTTGTTTTAGTCGAAAATCGAAGAACCGGTGGCTGATTCCAACATTGCCGTCGAAAAAAAAGGGGCCCAGAAGATCTCTGTGCGGCCCTAATTACGCTCGCGAAAGGCCTTCCACTAGCAAAAAGGTCTTGCGCCCGCGGGATTAGAGCCCTACAGGGCTCTTGTGGCCCCGTTTTTTGTTCGTTTTCTTCGACACTAATGTTGCGATGAGCCACCGGCCTCTCGATTTTCTACGAAACCAAAAAGACGCATTTCATCGTTGACACTGCTTTCAAGTAGATAGCTGGGGTTGGATTTAAGGTTATGAGTAATCTTTTCATCTTCTCTAACGGCAAGGAAATTTCAGGGTGTTTTGAAAAAATTTCGGATTCGGATCAAAATTTGTATGCTGGGGTAGTCAAGGGTGCTGAACACGAATCTGGATTCCGTTTGTCGAAATTCCGAAGGTTACTGTAGGTTACGGTAGGTACCATGCCATTTAGGGGGCAAACCCACCTTAAAATATCGAAAATCGTCAAATGGACATTAAATTCGTATTCACCACCCCGAATAACCCCCGCAGACAAATTTTGAGTCAAATCTGAAACTTTGACCGAACTACCGTACACCCACCGTAATCTACTGTAATCTGTCAAAAATCGATAAACAAATCTCAGTTTCGTGTTCAGGACTCCAAATAACCTCTAGAGGAACAAATTGAGCTATGTTTATCGTAGCATTCCGGAAATCGTCAAAAGTCGCGATTTGTCGTAAAATTTCCCCCCCCATGAGAAGCTTTGAACGATTTAAGTGGAAAACTCCGGACAATCAACGAATAAACCCCAGATTCGTGATCAGTGCCCCAAATGATCCTCCTAGAAGAATTTCAAGTTAAATATGGAACACTTTTTAAAACGCTTTCAGAGCCTAGAAATAAACGCCGTATCGAAAATACGCTTCGTTCAGGGTGGCTGTTTTAGACACTGAACACATTTATGAGGTCCGTTTTGCGGATTTTTCAAAGACTAGTGCGCGTTTTGGAAGGTACAATAGGTACTAAAATCTGGCAAAAAACGTCTATGACTTTTTTCAGAGTGGGTTGAGGCAGGTGCGAAGATCATAATAGGATTCTACGTCAAAAACGGCTCTAGAGAAGTACATTTCATCCGGAATGGCCAGTCTGACTAATAGTAGCTCCCTTGTAAGATCCCAATAGAGACCCTTTACACTGACTTTAAAAAGGCCTAGCTCTTGTTAATAGCCAACCACATGACTTAAAATGAAAAAAGTTACTTGTAATATGTGCTTGAGTTACTTGAATGTCTTAAGTAACTCACATTTATATTATACGTAACCTACATTTATATCACATGCAACTTAAATTTATATTACATTTAAGTTACACTTATGTTACCTGTATTTTGCATTTATGTATTCACCATAGGTGGCCATCATGCAATGCAGACGACACGCGACGCAAACAACGCGTCTGCACGCATAGCGGAAAACGCTGAGAATGCCTCCTGTGCAAGTTCGGGGTCCAGTACCTCAAACTTGGGTGGCTGAACCGACAGCAATGCCTATCCTTAGCCTTACCCCCCGGAGTGCGTCGTGTGCTTCCCTTGGAACTGTATTTCGTCAATTTGCGCTAACATTAAACTGTGTAAAACAAGTTACTTGTAACATATCATGGCCGATTTAAATTACTCGCGACTTATCTTTGTCCATTTAAGTTTAACGCAACATATCGGAGAAGCGCTGCACGCGGCATCCTGTCGATATGCTACATGTAATTCTAATGGCATGAAATAGGTTGCAAGGGACTTACCTAGACTTTGATATATTGCAAGTAACTTGTTTTCGACCCTTTGACTTACATGTAACGGTTTTTCAATTTTCTGAGGAGGCCACGTAAGCGGGCATTTGTTGCGTCTAGTTGGAAGATTTCTTGTGTGCTTCTGTAGGCATTAGTAAATCGGAACTTTATGCTCAAGCGTTGATTTTCCTGTTCCTTTTTTATTTTGTTCTTAATTCAGCGTTTCAATCATCACGAAGAAAGAGAAGACTGGGAATGACGCTGTAAGTATTTTTTTTCTAAAGCATTTTCTCTTATTTAGGATGGGACTGTTCCTTATTTACTAATATATTATTGTTTAGGTTGCATCTAAGGTAAATTCAACGCGACCATCGAAACCGATTTTACCTGCTAAATCATCGTCGTCTGACGAAATACAGGTAATTGCGGTCAAATCTGCAACTACCTCACCATCCTTTCTTTCGTCAAAGAGCCCATTCTCTCAAAGGAATCTACAAAAATGACGTTTTCCTCTTTAACTCCCAAATGAGGTTGATGTCTCGATTTATCCTTGTCCAGATCTCCATCCCTTGCCTGCCAGCTACAAAACGATATCTCACATCAAAAAAGTTGTTTATGATTTTTATCAATTTAATTAACAATTAGCCCTCTAAGGAAGGGAATCAATGCCATGTTTGTTTTTGGTCTTTCTAAATTGTTACTATCAAACCTTTCTAGATTTTTATGGTCCCTTGTACCTTTTTTGAAGACCCACCTGATCTTTTTTTTGGGAAGTAACTCCTCTTCCTCCTTTCCTCTACATTCTCCATTTCTCCTCTTCTCTGACCTCGCTTCAGGTGTACGGTGATGGTTGCATGCTGTGATTAGCAGTGTCGTTTAACATTTTGTTTGTTTTCCCATTTAGCTTTTCTGTGATTATCATCTTTGACGAATAAAGCATGTTTCACATGTGTTCGCCATTAATTATATGATCCGTTCGTTTTAGGTAAGAATTATACCTCTGAATTATTAGCATAGAATAATTTGCTTGAATACCTCGCTTTTACATTCATGGGCGGTACGTCTGGTGTCACATTTTGTTTCTGATCAATTTTCGGGGTATATGCTGGTTCTCTTTGTTATTATTTTGGAGTGATAATATTAGACTACCTTTCTTGCACTTATCTGCCGTCCTTCTTATAGCTGTCATGAAATCTGAGCGATTATTGATGCCTATTTTTCTTTTTCCACCGTCCGATTTGTTACTTTGGTAACCACTCTTTCCCTATGACGAAAGAACTTATTAAGGCGGATTACAGATATGTGGACGGAGGGTAGGTCCAGTTAACCGCTTTACTGGCGCCTCATTCATTTTAAGTCGAAAAAGATTATGAATGGTGCGTGCGGGGCATTGTCGCTTGCGAAGCACCAGTCAAAGCGTTGTTGAGAAGCTTTGGACGGCGCCGGTCGAGCCATTCATTTTCTGGACTTCTAGTGAATGAGATACGTCAATTCATACTTGTTTGCCTTATTTTGAGAAGTAACTCAAATGTTCTTTTTAGAATGCTTCATCCAAAGATGATAGAGACGTTGTTGTCATTGAGCCAAGTACCTCCAAGGCTTCCACCTCAAGTGCCACCAGCTCAGGTGGAGATGCTGCTGGTAATACTTTAGTTGATACCGATGCTTCTACTATCCGTATAGGAGTGAAGTTCACATCCGCCAGTGCGGACAATCGCCCCGTGCTCGAAGATGATCGTGTTGGAGCAAAGATTTATCGTGCCGACAGTTTTACTTGCGCAGCATTTCGCAACCGCTGTTGTCTGCAGCTGCGGACGCCGTCAAAGAGAAGTGACTGCAAATAGTATTTACGGTCGAATTTCTGAAAATTTAGCTTCCTGGCAAAAGTAGCGATTTGGCAATGTCATTAAGAAGTCTAAAAAAAGTTTCAAAAGTATCTTGAAATATCTTTAAAAAGTGATTTGGCGTAAAATAGCCTGGAGTAATAAAAAAGCAGGGAAATGAAGTGAAATAACCAAAAAATACGATTTGGTGGTCGATCATTTCACAAGCTTCTCCGTTAAACTTATCAAAACGAAATCAAGCACGATATGGAATGGGGCGTTGCGTTCACCTAGCATGACATATGCTGATTCCCTTATTACAGCTTTCAAAAATGGCTTAATGTTTCCTTTGCGCGCTTGATTTCGTTTTGATAAGTTTAACGGAGAAGCTTGTAGGAGGATTGACCATCAAATCGTATTTTTGGTTATTTCACTTCATATCCCTGCTTTTTTATTACTCCAGGCTATTTTACGCCAAATCACTTTTCAAAGATATTTCAAGATACTTTTGAAATTTTTTTGACTTCTAAATGACATTGCCAAATCGCTACTTATGCCAGGAAGCTAAATTTTCAGAAATTTCACATATTTTTCCTAAAGGTTCCCTTTCTGACATCAATTTCGCTCAACGATTTCCATTTTGGAATGATGAAACATCTAACAGACGATATTGTCGTATGAGTAAAATTTTTGAAACCTATGACTTACAACCATAAAAAGTAAAACTCATAGCCGCATTTGGTGCAAAATGTGAAAAATCGATATTATTGATCATTAATATTTGATCTTGCATGATGAGAAGAATTCCCCAAACAAATGACTTAGAGCCATCAACAATAAAAAATCATTGCTGCATTTTGTGGAACAGACGAAAAAATCAATATTATTGATCGGTATTTATCGATAAACTGATGAGCGAAATTCCTCAACCAAGAAAACCAATCCCAAAAGCAATCACCACTGTTCACCGCATTTTGTGCAATAAGCACGAAAGTCGATAATATTGATTATCGATCGATGACGTGTCATGAGTACGAATTCTGACAAGTTCAGTACTTACCTCCGGCGAACTGTGTTGATTGGCTGCAAATTCACCCACACACCCCGGTCTCCACGGCCGCAGCAGAAAAAAGCATTTTTCGTGCTCCACGGCTAATTTAGTATGTAAACCCACGATTTTGAGGTACCCTTCAAAGTAAAGGTATCGAGTCCAAATTAGAATAGGAGCGACATGCATCCATTTCCAGCTTCCTGTCCAAAAATGAGCTCGCTAGCTCAATTTTAACTGGTAGCACAAGATCGTGAACACCGTCTGAAAAAAAAAGGAGATTAACAGAGAAAACTTGCGGTTTTTCAAAATTTTCTCAAATCCTAGGAAACCGTTCAAACCATTTTCGTGCAATATACACAACTTTTTGCGCTCTTTTCAATGCAATTTAAAGCTAATTTCCATCTTCAGCCCAAGCATAGATTTCGAAAACGGGTTGCGCGTGGCCAGTTCAAGACCAAATCTGGTGCGCGCTTCGCGCGCACCACAATTGGCCAATCTTGATTTTATTGCGGGCCAGAAGTAATGCGGTCTTGAAAGCTACCGGTCCGGCGATCGTGTTGCATTGAGCTGCATGCATATTAATGTCCATTAATCCTCAATTTACCTCAATATGTAAGGGTTCCCTCCAAAGTTTCACTGGGAGCGTTCATGAATCGCATTGAAATATGGACAGGATTGAAAACAGCCGTTTTTTCTTCTATTCTTTTGGCGTCGAGAAAGTGTCAACTGAAATGTCTCCGATTCATGGTCAGGCAGACAGTTGTCCCGAACCCCGGCGAAGTTATAGTTTACCGCAATGTTAATGGGACATGGTGCGGTTGCGGACAAGTGCTAACATACGGTAGTCTGATTGTGTTATCAATCATTTTTTCGAAATAACTGAGGTTGGTCCGTGAGTTTCTGTTACCACTCTCACATTTTCACCTGTTTTTATTGCTTCCACAGATGCAGTTGTATCGGTGAAAACACAAAGTCACCAATTTATCACAGCTGCTTCGGAAAAATGAGTGATACTACTAACAAACTACCGTATGTTAGGACGAGTCCGCAACTGCACCATGTCCTTTTAACATTGCGGTAAACTATACGTCCCCCTCTCTAGGTGACGGGAATTTTTGACAAATGTTGAAAGATGATGGTTTTTCGACAATTTGGAGACTAAAACTTTTCGAGAGGAAAAAAAATGTTTAAAAATTTTTCAGTTTTACTTCAAGTACCACTGCCTTCCTTACCCTATTGACGAGCCCTGTGGAGTGATTTTTTTGGTAGGGTATTAAAGAATTGAAGAGCGGTGTGTTGAATTCACACACCGTCTTTCTCCAGAGGTAAGCGGCTGAAGCTCTCAACAGACTAGGGAGTAGGGAAGTAGCCTCATCGGTGATAAAGATATCACGATATCGGGCCCTAAACATGGAAAACTCCTGAAGGAAAACTCTTACACTTCGGTGAGAATTTTGTGCCGTTGGCAAATTATAAACTTGTCGTTCTGCGGGAGAATTTTAATTAAGATTCATTGAAATCGGAGCAGCCGTCTGGCCCTGCTCCGATTTCAATGAATCTCAATTAAAATTATTACTATAGAATCTTAAGCCTCTGTCGTTTTCGTAGTCAACGGGGGAAGTTCTTTCAACGTAAGTCACACGACGCAGTAGTTGTTATAGGAATACACTGTTGTGCGCTCAATAAAAATCGCGCCATGCTGCGGAGGGGTGTAGGCCATGATAATGCGTCGTGAGGCCTAAGTTATTCACCGGTGGAATGAAGACGTCCCGCAACAACACTGTCACATCTTGCTGTGTAGATTTGAAACTCAACACAAAATTGCAGACTAGGAATTCTTGGGCAGTTCAACTAAATTTCGCCGATATTTTGCTCTTCTACCTCACGATCATTGCGAAATTCTCCAATGACATTATTCCTTTCCACCTTCCTTGGCCGTGATGCACTTACAAATTTTAAATTTAAGTCAAAAAAAATGATCATATGGTCGCAAGTCCGGCTTCCAACATTCTTTTTTTTTAGATTAACAGCTACTCATAACCAGGATACGGTCAACTACATATTCCTCAACGCCTTCAAACAAAAGAACAAGATTTGATTGAGAATATTTTGTTCTTTGAGATTTAAAAGCTAGCAATACGAGAAAGAAACAACCATTAAGTGCTTCAAAAACACTTCTGCTAGCCGTTTCCTCTCATCAAAACCTACGGCATTTTTTAAAAGGATCAAATATTTCGTGAATGTACCGGATCCGAGATGCTCAACCTGCGCGTGGTGGATCTCTGTGTGGAGTCAGCTACCAAGAACAAGGGACTTATCAAACGGGCATCAACAACTCCACGAGTTTTTTTTCTGGAGTGTGAATGGTGCCTTGTCGCAGTCCTTCGTATTCTACTACTCCGAGCTGGCATTGAGAGGAGCCCAGGGCCACGCAGCAAGACTCCGCGGTATCCCTGTTGTCACTGGATTATCGGCTCAACATGCAAGCGTCCAGTGCGGTGGTTGCCTTGGCTAGGTACACCTCAAATGTTCGGGGTTCGCTAGCTATAGTGACCACACTGATGCTCATTGTTGTACAAGGTGCACACCCAAGCCGCTTCGCGGCGTACTTGTAGACGTGTATTTTGACGCATAAAATAATCGAGTCATTGCCAATTGAGAACTTAGTTATTATCGTTCCTGGAAACCCAATTCGGTCTTACACACTTTCCACTGCGTCGGCGCACTTACAGTTGGGTCCAACACACTTCTCCGAGAGCTGGGCGCACTCACATTTGGGTCCCACTTTCCCACACACCCCGGCGCTTAGCGCACTCCCGCTTGGGTCCCGTACGCTTTCCCCGGCCCACCCTCAATCGGGTCCCACACACTTTCCCCGGCGCTTAGCGTACCTTAAGTTGGGTCTCACGCACTTTCCCAACGCTTAATGCACCCCACTTGAGTCACCTCCACTCTCCCCTGCGCTCGGCGCACTCACATTTGGTTAACACACACTTTTCTTGGCGCCAGGAGCACCCCCAGTTGGGTCCAATACACTTTTCTCTGCGCACTCCCAGTTGGGTCCAGCGCACTTTTCCCGGCGCGTGGCGCACCTTAAAGGCACTGTTCGCGATAAAAATCGCTTTTCTGTTTTTGTACCTATCTTGAAACCGGTCCCATTCTGATCCCAATGATGCTTCTGGAATCGTACAAGACCTGAGAATGGAGTTATGGTCCCTCAAAAATTGAGCTAGGGAAAATGGTGGACGAGTTGTCCAAGGCTTGTAACTTCCGTCTTTTGCAGCCAATGTGTGCGAGCTGACCTGAGTAAAGAGAGAAGTTGAGAATGAAGGGCTTTTGATCGGAAATTATCGCTCAACTCACGATTTCAAGTGTTCCTTTGTTCATGTCAAGGGGCGGGAAGAGGCGGGACTTGCCCACAATGGTGGGGTTTTCCCACTTTTCTAAGCCGTTTTGCGGCTCCTGGGTAGCTTTTCGTCCCGTTTTTTCGACGCTGTTCTGCTTCTGAGAGCCACGAGAAGCTTTGCCATGGAAAATTCGAGGATGAAGTTTATCGCGAACAGTGCCTTTAAGTTGGTTCTCACGCACTTTCCCCAACGCTTAATGCACCCCCACTTGAGTCACACACACGCTCCCCGGCGCTCAGCGCACTCCCGCTTGGGTCCCTACACTCCCCCCCCCCCGCTCGGCGCACTCCAAGTTGGGTCCAACACACTTTCCCCGGCGCTTCACGCATTCTCAGTTGGGTACAACACACTTTTCCCATTTGGGTCCAACACACCTTTCTCAGCGCACCCCTAGTTGGGTCCAACCCACATTTTTCGGCGCTCGGTGCACTCCCAGTTGGGTCCAGCGCACTTTTCCCGGCGCTTGGCGCACCTTAAGTTGGGTCTCACGCACTTTCCCCAACGCTTAAGGCACCCCCACTTGAGTCATACACACTCCCCGGCGCTCGGCGCACTCAGATTTGGTTCCCACACACTTTTCTCGGCGCCAGGAGCACCCCCATTTGGGTCCAACACACTTTTCTCGGCCCACTCCCAGTTGGGTCCAACACACATTTCCCGGCGCTCGGCGCACTCCCAGTTGGGTCCAACACAATTTTCTCGGCGCTCGGCGCACTCCCAGTTGGGTCCAACACACTTTTCTCGGCGCTTGGCGCACCTTAAGTTGGGTCTCACGCACTTTCCCCAACGCTTAATGCACCCCCACTTGAGTCACACACACTCTCCCCGGCGCTCGGCGCACTCACATTTGGTTCCCACACACTTTTCTCGGCCCCCGGAGCACCCCCAGTTGGGTCTAATACACTTTTCTCGGCGCTCAGCGCACTCGAAGTTGGGTCCAACTCGCTTTTCTCGGCGCACTCCCAGTTGGGTCCCACACACACTTTTCCCGGCGCTCGGCGCACTTCCAGTTGGGTCCCACACACTTTTCTCGGCGCACTCACGTTTGAGTCGCACGCACTTTTCTCGGCGCACTCCCAATTGAGTCTAACACACTTTTCCCTGCGCTCGTCGCACTCCCAGGCATGTGGATCGAATCCACACCGCGGGTGTGGCTAAGGAGCAGTTCGGCTAGCACACGTGACGCGCGACGGAAAGGCGCTGTGCGCGCTCATCGTCCTTGGGGCGCGTTAACCGAGGACCTCCGAAAAAAGTAGTCGTTGTCCCATTGTAGCCGTCCCCCTTTATCATTTTTTGCATTTCATTCATGTTTTTTTGTTTCTAATGTGCTTTTAGACGCAATGCTTCTCGTACATACCATCGTTTCAATGGAATTCGCAACTTTTTGAGAGCCCTTGATTAACGCGCCCCAAGGACGATGAGCGCGCACAGCGTTTTACCGCCGCGCGCGTCGTATGTACCAGCCGAACTGCTCCTTAGCCACACCCGCGGTGTGGATTCGATCCACATGCCGCACTCCCAGTCGGGCCCCACACTTTTCTCGGCGCACTCCCAGTTGGGTCCGACCCTTTTTTCCCGGCTCTCGGCGCACTCCTAGTTGGGTCCCACACACTTTTCCTGGCGCTCGGCGCACTCCCAGTTGGGTCCCGTACACTTTACCCTGCGCTCGGCGCACTCCCAATTGTGTCCAACTCACTTTCCCCCCCTCCGCTTCACGCATTCGCAATTGGGTACAACACACTTTTTCCATTTGTGTCTCACACACTTTTCTCGGCGCTTGGCGCACTCCCAGTTGGGTCCCGTACACTGTCCCCGGCGCTCAGGGCACTCCAAGTTGGGTTCCGTACATTTTTCCCGGCGAACTCAGTCGCCACGATACAGCTGCAATAACTACCTCTGCTGTGTCAGCCCTGATCAAGTCAATGAAGAACTCGTGGGTTCAGGGACCCGACGGCAGCTCAGTGGTCCATCTGAAGCATCTGCAGGATCGGTTTTCCGAATCACTCAGCGATCCCGTTTACTCGTCGTCCAGTACTGGTGTGATTCCCGCGAGGTGGAAGCAAGCCATCGTCCTACCGTTTCCGAAGCCTGGTAAGCCTGAGGGCAAGGCAACTTCGCATCGTCCCATTTCCCTATTGTCCCCTATCGCTAAGTTAGCGGAGAAAATCATCAGTCCCCATCTCCAATTCGCACTCCAATATAACGTGCATCAACATGGTTTCAAGAAGGCTCTCTCCACCATCACTAAACTCACGTCGATCACGAAGCACATAATTGCCGGATTCAATAGTAAAGCTCCCGCTGGGAGAAGTCTGGTCGTTGCAGTTGATCTGACTGCGTCTTTCGACAATGTCAGAACTTCATTGCTGTCAAAGTCGATTCTGTATTGTGATACGCCATACTGGTGCAAACGATGGACTGACAACTTTGTCAAAAATCGCTTTATACGTGTGAAGTTCGACGGACACTTGTCGAAGTCTGTTCCCTTGAAGGCAGGCGTTCCTCAAGGTGGAGTATTATCACCAAGCCTATTCTCCTTGTATTTATCCGATATTCTGAAGCCGCCGCATAACATCCACTTATGTCTGCGGACGACATCACAATTGTATGTACCTGTTATTGACCGCGCCCTTGCGGAGATGTACAAGTACCTTAACAGTCTGGCCAAATTCATGGAATCAATACAGTTAATAGTCTCTCCTACCAAGTCCAGCGTTACTCTGTGCACTACTGCTACGGCTAAACACAACCTGCATCCCAAGGTTCTCTAGGAAATAAATCTGCTGCCCTTATCTAAGCACCCTCGTCTACTTGGTGCGCTCCTGGACCCTTCATTGCGTTTCCATGAAAACACACGTAATCGAGCTGCTGCGATCAACACGCGTATCAGCATACTCCGCGTTCTGGCAGGCACTACATGGGGTAGCTCAAAGAAAGTTTTGCGTGCCACGTACAAGGCGATGATACAGCCCGTTCTGGAATATGGAGCCCCATTTTGGTCAAGATACATGACGGAAACGTCATGAAGCAAGCTTCAACGAACGCAAAGTTCTGCTCTACGTGTGATCACTGGATGCACAAAATCCACACCTGTGTCCTACCTACATCAAGAATGTGCATTACTGCCAGTAAAGCAGCATTGCCAACTGCAGACACCACAGTTTCATATTGGCATAGTCAGGAATGCCACTCATTCCAATTATTCCTTTCTATCATCTGACCCCCTCATTCTCGCAACATCTGTGCGCCGTTGTATGCCGCTATCTCTGTCACTGATCGTCAAAGGTGGGCTACCTCAGAGCTCAACCGGAAGAGTCTGCTGCAGATGGGGCGCACTCTTCTGTGCCCCTCCTAATTCTATACTCGGCGGTGTGCCGCCCATGGTCGATGATAGCGAAAAGGCTACCAAGACGCTCCTGCGTCATTTTGGCTGGTCTGTGCCGTGGTCATTCCTCGCTCCTCAAGACCTATGTCCATAGTATCGATCCATCGGTCCCTGACGAATGTCCTGACTGCCACGATATAGGGCATGATTAATTTCATTTATTTTCATGCCCAGCTAGACCAACTTCTCTAACAGCTCTGGACATTTGGAACAAGCCATGTGATGTGGCCGCCTTTCTACGCCCATGAAAAGAAGCTTCATTGTAGCCGATAATTAGAAGAACTTGAAGGCAGTGTTCACGATAATCTTCAATTCTGAGATTGTTCGCTATATTGATTAAGGGGCCCCCGGGTAAATGACGTGGAAATTGAGAAAAACGCACCATATCAATCTGCCTCTTAAGTATCACAGGAAGCGTTTGTTGTTACAGTGAAATCTTTTGTGGACTCGTCCTTGGCAATCCTCTATTCTCTATTGCTCCGTCCTTTCCTTAGAGCCCTAACTATTTCTGCCTTGCATGAAATATTCTTTCAACCGGATAACTAGTTAATGTTATAGAATAATGTCACTGAAATACGAAGTTTTTTCTTCTTCTGCAGCCTCAAAGTGGTTTTTTGTCATAGGTTGAGGAACTGGGCGGCCTTCACAGGATTCGTCCAAAGGTCCATTGTGGCTAAGGAGGTAGGTCTCTTCGGGCACATGAATAAGTGCGCCGTGTCGTGTTCGAGAGCACTACAGCCCGGGCATGCGTCTGGTCGACTGCTGTCGATCTTGTTGACGTAAGACATGAGCAGAATAGAGTGATCACAGCGGAGCGAGGCAAGAGCACATCTGGCTCGTCTGCCGAGTTGAGACTCGGACTCGCAAACCCGAGGCGGCACTGCTCCTAAGATAGGGGTCACAGCCGCCTTCGTTAGATATCCTCGAACAAACTGGGTGTGCTCCTCACGCAGAAGACAAAGCCTCCCCATGTTGGAGTCGGCCCATCTCTCTGCATCAACTTTACGAGGAGCATCAGCGAACGGCGTCCTAATCACGAAGTTTTAATGCGTTTCTCGCCATTTTTTCGAAATTTTGGTAACAATCTTAAGCCAACGCATTGTTTTATGTGAAAAAACTCGGGGACGAAAATCATCGTGAAATGTTTTTTCAATGTACCGACGGATCATGTTGTAGTCGAGTCTAGTTTAGGTGGGTCAATACACTTAGTCTATATGTTAGGATAATTTTCATTGTGAAGAAGAAGTCGATTTTTGATAGGAATTACCTACCAGTGTTTCATTCGGTCTGAAGTGGCAGTCAGAATATGACTCATCGGTGAACTATACGGTCGTCAATGGGTCAAGCCCCAATGAATAAAATCTTGTGATTAACTACTCGGCTTTTTTTTTGTTCAAGCCAGGTGTTGAGCTTTCTTTTCTTTTTGGCCAAGCGTATAAAAGTTGACGAGGTTGCACCACAACTGAGCCAATCTGTGTGGTTTTTGTTCGAAACTGGTAGAGCTAATCGCAGAGTTAGGTCAACGGCTAACATTTTCTATGTCTTGACATCTGCTTTTTTTCTTTTTTTAATGGTTTGTACTGGAGACAAGAAGACAAAGATATTGTTTCAAGCTTCGACCTCATCAGCTTCAGCACCTTCCAAACAGACAACGGCTGCAATGAATGGTATGGGAATGAACATGACGCCTACACAGATGGCAGAGGTGGTGGTTAAACCGTTTCGGTATTCAGATGAGCTATCAATTAGAAGCTATTATGTTTCTAGCTGTCGTCTGCCTTGCAGCAACTGAGCACCTTGACTACTGATCCGCAGAAATTGATGGTTCTACAACAAGCGTTAATAATGGCAAGTGTGCTTGGAGTTCATCTTTTTTCAGAAAAGAAATCCTTGGCTGAGTTCGATGATTCTGTTTTTCAGCAAGTAGTGACACATAATCAAACTGAGACAAAAAGGAAACTGGAGGAGGACAAGCGAAAGGAAGAGGAAAGAAAAGTGTGTAAATACTAGCGTGGTTTCCTTTTCCTTATTTTTTCTGAGCTCGAACCTCTATACATGTTTAAGAGGAAATCAGCAGAAGAAGAGAAGGAGGCGAAGAGACGAGCGAAGGAGGAAGAAAAATTGAAGCTGGTCGGTTGACGTGATTCACATCACATAGTATAAATCGTTGTTCTTGGATAGACTCCTCTTCAGGTTGCACAGAAAAAAGTGCTGGCTGAAAAAGCGGCAGAGGAGAAGCGGCTTCGTCACGAAGAAGAAAAAAGACAAAGGCTAGCTGAAAAAGCAAAGAAAGCAGAGGTGTTCATTCTATTGAGTAATACGAATAGAAGCTTTGGAACGTAGTAATCCAAAAATGGGGGGGGGATCATTACATATATATATGCGAAATCCCTATATAGCAAATAATCACCCTATAAGTTTGTGGGCTTTTCACCTCTGTATTAATGTTATGCAGGAAGAACGAGAACAACGTCTGAAAGAGCAAGCAGAAAAGGAACGAATCCTGAAAGAGGAAAGGGAGCGAGTCGCTAAGGAGGTTCGTTGCTAAACTTCCAGTGCTTTACATATCTTTGCGCATAATAATATAAATACACAGTAGTGAACAAAAATCTATTGACATAGTCTTTTTTTCGATGTATGTCTCTGCTCCCCTTGGGGATATTAGTATAATCTTTTGATACGAAATTTTGGTCATAATGCCGATATAGTAAAATGTCTCACAGGACTATAGCGCAAATATTCATCGACGTGGAAGACAATTTTCGACATTCGCAATTTGCGACTTTTTGTCTCTTATTCAACTTAATAGATTTTTTCTTCGTTTTCGATATTCTCTTGGTGAATTTTGTGTTTTGTAATATTGTTCATTCATTTAGAAGTGAAAATTATGTTACAAAGTTATCGAAGGTCTACCATCCGAGGTTCTAAAAAAGGCTCATCAGGAGCTTCCTCTGGAAGTGTGCTCGGGATCACACTACAAGCCATTCAAGAGATTCTGAAGGTTTGCATTAGACATCTTGTGAGACCCGGAAGCTTGAGGAAGAGATCGTGAGCTAAGAGCAATACTGGACGGTAAAGTAACACACACTTTACGCGACATTTTGAGTCAATGCTGAAGATATCAGAGGAAAACTTCAGAAATTTCATGAAACGCGGGCGATCTCGAGGTTTAATTTCTCTGGAGAATCCATTCAGAGGTTTCTCAAGTATCTGTCAATGGGGAGGTCAAAACCAGGGTCAAGCGGAATATAATTTTCCGGAATCGGAGCGACCCCCCTACCGTCCATCAATTTTTTCCGAAAATCCGAATTTCTTGCGATCCCTGCCAAGATGTAAATTTTGGACCTTTTTTGCAAAAAAAATGTTGAAATGTTTTGGGTAGAAAGTAATTTCTACCTTTTTCACCTTCTCATTTCCAGAAATATTCATATTTAGTCCGAAGTTTCTGCGACCCCCGTAGCCTTTAATTCTGGGCCGAAAACTTTGCGACCCCTCCCCCGCCACCAGTTGAGAAATTCCACAATCCCGCTTGACCCTGTGCGAAACGTCGACAGCGTGGCTGTGGAGTTCTCGGGCATCGTCCAATCAAATGGGTTCTGATGAGAGCAAGGCATCAGAAGAGAAGACTAGCGTGGGCGACGGAGCAGATGCGCTAGACTCAACAGCATTGGTAAAAAGCCATGATACAGTGCTCCAAACGAACGATACGTAGATTCAGCTGAGGGAACAACTTTTTCACATTGCTGCTGAATCAGTGATGATGCTCCATCGGCCACGCTAGTCTTTTGTTCTGATGCCTTGTTCTCATCAAAAGCCAATTGGTGGGATGACGTCCGTGGACTCCAGCACCACGGTGACGACGTTCCGAAGAGTTGACGGATACCTGAGAAACTGCTAAGTGATCTGATCAAAGGAATAACGCCACAAAAGCGCCTGTTCTATGAAATTTCTTAAGATTTCATCGGATGTCTTTGGCATTGAACTTCGTAATGCCGCGTAAGGTGCGCATTATGATACCATCCAGTATTGCTCTTAGCTCATGATGTCTTCCACGAGCTTCCGGCCTCAGAAGATGTCTAACGCCCACCTTCAGAATTGTTTGAATAGACTGTATTGTGATCCCGAGCAGACTTCCAGGAACGGCTCCTGATCAACCCACTTTAGAGCCTCGCATTATAGATTTCGATCACTATGCAACAACATTTCAGGTACCGCCACTGGTAAAGCTGCGCACCACGGGACATGAGGAGCGCGCCTGTAGCTTGGAAGTCCACAGCCATATCAGCGCCGGCGGCCCGCAATATAGGCATCTATTTGGCCGTCTTGCGCCCATTTTCGAATTATTGCGTTGTGGCATGGTAGATAATTGACGCACTCACACTAGATTTAAAATTTTTTGTGAATCTACAAACAGATCCTAGATCCGTATCATTTTTATGACAAACTTGTGTCTGAAGAATGAGCGGAGTACGGAAAGCGAAATTGACTCGTTCACTGAATATTTCGTCTAGAACGTTTCATTTTCCGTTGTGGTTTTCTAAGTGCTAGGTGCTATTCGTACACACCAACGCCAGCTCCTCAGGAGCGGGAGACGCCGGCGTGGCGTTGATGTATGAATACTTCTTACGCGCGCCAGACGCGTCGTGGAACGAGGAATATTACAGTGGCTTGATTCCACGTGCGCTTGACGCTCGGTCCGCCATGGTGGCGGGCGAAGCTTGCACCAAATTTTCCACAGTTTTCATTACTATTCCGCCACCGATATTATTCCACTTTACCATGTTAAATTGCTGTAATATTCTATGCTACCTTAACAGTAGCATTAGGATAGTACACAATCCATTTAATAAATTCGCTGGCATGCACAGTTCAAGCCAATATCGCTCCGCTCCGCTATAGCGTCGCCGCTGGGATATTCATAGTCTCTGCTAGCGAGTCATGCGTGTGACGCGCGAGAAGCATGAGAATAGCGCGTAAGGTTGGGCTAAACTGTGCCCTGGAGCGAATTCTCTGCGCGCATTTGCCACTATATTGGGAGGGAATAGTACTGGAACTAAAAAATATCATATAGCGGAATGAAAATTATGAAAAGTCGGTACTGGCGTCGCCACCATGTGTGAACGGGCGTCAGGCGCGTGACGCGCCAGCGTGGCGTTACGTCATTCATACTCCGACGCGACGCCGGCGCGCTCTCGTTGTGGAGTATGAATAGCCCCTTAGGTTCTCGTGAAAGTTTTACGCCATCTGTTTTTGTCAATTTTCGAAGCTTTCAATTAGGGTTGTCACGAATTGTGACACACCGTTTAAATGCGCCAATCATTCTCATCCAATGCTTTTCCTCACTTTGATATAAAAACCTTGCCATACTCGAAAATTTTATGATCAGTTTCAACTGAAAATATCTGTACTGAGCGTCTTTGCATGCTCTTCTCTATATTTCCTGTCTAATCACGAAAGCCGCCAGAGTTGACAGGATATTTTCGTACTCTCAGGGCTAGATGATGGCATTCGTAGTCACCTCCTAACAATAAGAGGCGTGATTCTTGATTTTCCTCACGAATTTCGTGAATTTGCAACTTCGATGTTTTTTGTCTTATGAAACCAGTTTCAGCCGCGAAATTCCATAGGTATGTATTCTGGGCAACTCCCAACTCATTAGTCCTTATTTGCCCATTTTCTGGAATTCGGCAAAAATGATTATAGAATCTTCGAAAAAAGATCGACAGCTGACAAAATTATCACTTATGAGTAGGGACTTGCCCATAATTCTTAGCATCGAAGTTTCGAGGCCGAATTTGGCTATAATAAGGCAGAGAACACCCAACTTGTAATTAATGGAAATCGCAAAATAAAAGTTCAATAATCACATAATCCATTGAGAACTCTGCTAACGTTATTACCTACCTCTAAAGGCAGTGTGCACGATAAAAGTCGTTTTTCTGTTTCTCCGCCTATCTTGAAAACGGTCCCATGCTGATTTCAATGATTTCCTTGGAATCATACAAGACCCTCTGGAAATGGAGGTATGGCCCCTCAAAATTCAGCTAGGGAAGCACTGTGGACGAGTTGTCCGAGGCTTGTATGGTGGAGTCCACCAAGAGAGTCTCATTTACTTATCAATAAGAAGCGGTCGGCTGGGGATCAATTTGCATTAATCCCATACCAGCACGCTCGATACCGATTGAGCGAGAGCGGTTTTGCTGCAACGAGTTGCATGTTCATCGATCTCCAATCGACTGCTTCTCATTGATAAGTAAATGAGACACTCTTGGTGGACTCCACTATAACTCCCGTTTTTTCAGCCGATGTGTGCGAGCTGACCTGAGTAAAGAGAGAAGTTGAGAATGAAGGGAAGAACAGGGCTTTTGATCGGGAACCATCGCTCATCTATCCACGAATTCAGGGAAACTGTTATAGGACGTGGACGGAGTGGCCCAATGGGTTGGCTGGCCCACGAGATTTTCACCCACTTACCGACCGTTTTTCGTCGCACTACCGTTCTTAATCTTCTTAGAGGGACCCAAAGCTTACGTCCCAGCCAAAAAAAAACGTGCAACTTTTTCTTCGTGAACACTGACTTCAAACGGTATAACATCCTTCATCAGAATACCAGCGCTGAAAGTTTCCTGGATTGTTTCCTGATTGCGGGAAACTCGCTTGACACCTTAATATTTTTTTTGCTTATATAGTTTAAATATAGTATGGTTTAAAATTGAACGTAATTGGCATAATTTTCATATTTTTTCAGGCAGCAGAAAAACAGAAGAAGGAAGAAGAAGAACGGAAGCGGTTGGAGGAGATAAGAGTTAAAATTGTAAGCGTTTCAAATGCTCTTTTATCATTGATGACAAATGCAATTCTGCGTTTGTCGTGAGAACGAAAATAGCGCTGGCAAGGAAGTGGATTAAACCTGCCATTTGTATTAGTCTTAAGTAAAATCCCCAACTAACGTTGTATGTGCTGAATGTGAATGTTTGTCTGTGATATGTTTTTGCACCCTTTTAGGAAGAGGAAAAGGCAAGGGAGCAGGAAGAGAAGCGTCAAGCTCAACTTCGTGAGGTAGTATTTTTGATGTCCGGTTTGCGCATGATGGTTTTGTCGAAGATGCCTGTTTGAATGCTATTTGTGAGCGAAATCTAGGAAGAGGAAAAAGCTGCACAACTACTGGAGGAGGAGATTCTTCTCGACGAGGACTCCCACACTGAGGTTCCACTCGAGATGAAATTGGCTTTGGAGGTAAAAAACTACCATTTCTCAGGTTTAGCGTTCATTTCATTTAATGGCATCGTCCACGATGAAATATGGTTGTCGAGTTTTCCGTTGAATATGGGAGATCAGAGGCCTACTGAGACAATCTTGCCAGAAAGAGCAGCGGAAAATGCCCGAAAACCGCTTTTCTCTACCAAAACAGGATCGCTTTGTGACGTTTCATTTCTGGCATTATAAGAATTGACCGGTTCGGAGGAGTGAACTGTTCAATGTTATAAACGTGATAAACGTGATGAATTCTTTTGATAACCGGTTGATTTCCTCTCTTCCTTGTAACAAGGGATCGACCCAGAGGCCGGCCTCCAAACCCAGGAAGCCGTTTTGAGGTGGCGACAACTTCATTCGGAGGCAATTTCAGAACTCCAAAGTTTGTGAATGACTTTGTGAAGACCCACTAGTCCGATTAAACGCAAAATTGGAAAACGGTTTTCATCGTGTACGATGCCTTTAAGCAAAGCGCTTTAAGAAAGTTGTTGATTAGCGTATAATTCTCCCTGCTGTTGAAAGGCAGTGCATGGGTCTTAGCACTTCGATGGTGCATGCTGTGCTAATGTTTATGTTCGATGTAGTGGTGTATATATTGGTGCGAATGCTGCTTTCACCTAGGTATTCAGAGTGTAGATGATTTTTTTTACACATTTGGCTTTATCTGCTCGCTGAAGGCAAGCTCCGGTCAAATTTAGAGTTTTTCAAAGTTCCGGCTAGGTAGGTCGAGCTGTCCCCCTGAAGAGGTTTTGTGAGTTATAACTCTTCACGTTTGAAGAAAACCTAGAAGTCAAGGATTGCAGTGATAATCATGCGGATATTTCCACGACAGTTGCGGTGTCTTCTCGGCGGTTACTGGGAGATGAATCACCCGGCGCGCCGGGTGGAAGGGTGGCCAAACACCGGGACGACAATGGCTTTTTCTGGATACCTGGATACCTGAATTGAAGCTTACGTATGGAATGAAGTAGCTCAGCGGGCGCCGTTCTCTGTCTGCTTCTCGTACGACTCCTGTGACTAGCTTTGATCCGCTCATCGGTTCAAAGGCTGCATACACGCTCGTAAACGTCATTGGGATAACTACGGAAATAGAATGATATGGCTCAGACTACAGCACTTTCCAGTAACGGCATTATGGGTCGTTTTTGACGCTTCAAAATGCGTAGGCGTTGTAATCTGCGCCATACCATTCTATTTCCGTAGTTATCCCAATCACGTTTACGAGTGTGTACGCTGCCTTTAAAAAGAAATCTCGAATACGAAATTTTGCTTGGATCCTGACTTTGAGGTGAACAACTGCGTTATTCTCGCGTGGGGGTGTAGGAAAAACCTTGTCTTCTCTAGCTACACATCATCCTGGTTTGCGCAGTTATTTTTTTAGAATCTATGTGGTGCAAAAATGTAGTAAAGTCTGTCCTAAGGTGAGTAGCCGCCCGTGTTATCTGCATGTATACTGAGCGGCATAGCTTCGTTGGGTGGGGCCAGGAACTCCACCAACCTTCACCTCTGGGCAGGTTAAGGGGGGAACCTTCACCATTGGGAAAACCCATGACGACCTGCGAAACGCTCCGAAAAAGAATGAAAGTGAACCGATATTCATGCAAGTCATTTGGAAGATTAGATGGGTGTCATTGCTGATTTTTCGTCCATAACTTTTTTGTGCTCTGAGATAGACCTTTGGTGAGGGTTTTTTGGAATCCTCATGAAATTCTGCATCGAAGGGCGTTTTCAGTTTCGCAAAATACGTTCTCACTCTTCGAGACGATTTTGGTTTATACCATGCATTTTTTGTGCCTGAAGTTATCGGGTTTTCGTTCATAACTTCGCTACGCTAAGAGATGGTCCCTTGGTGAAGGTTGTTTTCGGAATGCTCATGGAATTCTGCGTCGACTAGTGTTTCCAGGTCGGAAAAGTATTGTCTCGATCCTTCAACCCAATTAATTCTACGAAACACCAGTTTTTTGCCTATATCTCTTTAACCGTTGAAGATAGGGTCATGGTGAAGGTACTCCATAGGATGGTCTTGCCTCTATGGTGTAATTAGGAGACGCAGAGTCTCACTGGAGCCAACAATGGAGCTCGGCTCCACCGACCTGACTGAAAGCAAAGTTAGGAAGCCGATATATCGTTCGACGCAGAATTTTACGTAGATTTCACAAACAACCTTCACCATAACCCGAATTCTAACTGTTAAAGAGTTATAGGCGAAAATCGGGTGTTTGTAAAACGAATTAGGCTGAAGGATCGAGTTAATATTTTCCCAACCTGGAAACACTAGTCGACGCAGGATTTTAGGATTCCGAAAACAACCTTTACCAAAGGTCCATCTCTTAGCGTAGAAAAGTTATGAACGAAAAACCGATACCTTCAGGCACAAAAAAAACGCATTTTATAAACCGAAATCGTCTGGAAGAGTGAGATTTTTCGAATCTGAAAACGCTGCTCGATGCATTTTATGAATGTTCGATGCAGAATTTCCAAAAACAACCTTCATCAAGGGGTTATTTTAGAGGAGAAAAAAGTTGTAAGGGGAAAACTGGCATTTTGCAATCCGAACTTAATTCGAAGTTCTAAAGCGCCATAGACGCTCGAAAAAAATTTTGTCGAAGAATTGTAAGGAAATTTCTTAAAAAAACTTTTTTGCTTAATATCCTTTTCGAAGATAAAAATGTTACCGGCGGGAAGCCTGTAATTTCTTGGTAGAGGTCAGGTTCCTCATGCAGTTTGAGGCACAAAAAAGACGAAAAGACCGAAAAATTGAGGTGGTAAAAATGATGTTCATTCTTCAAATTGGGGTGAGAAGGCGACCTTCATTTTTTTTATCCGTCAACCAGCCTTCACCTCTCGGACCGCTGTCTCCACCCCAACGAAGCTATGCTGAGCGGCCGTAGCGTGGACGGCGTTCCCGTACATATCTTCACCCGGCGGATAACAGCTGTCTGCAGCTGTATTGATCTTTTATATTCGTCTACTATTCCTTTTTTTATTATTTTTACGTGAGTTCTTGTTTTGAAGAGTGTTTTCAATAATTATTTCTGAGTTATTGATATTCATGGGTGGGGTTGAGATAGTTTTGGTCAAGAGACTTTTTCTTGTTGTTTTTCTCGTTCAAGTGTTGCTCGGTTTGTTCCTTGCATATAGGGATATATTAGGTGAACTGATCCGTTCGGCGTTTTGTTTTGCCTCTTTGATCCTCTCTTGTTCCTATAGAAACCGGTCTAGGGCGCAGTTAAGGCGTCATTCTGCGTCGAAACCTCCGCTTTCAATTAAGGCCCAAACAGTACCGTTTTTCAAATAGTTCATTGCTCTCCTAGTGTACAGATGTTAGGGTTTGGTCAAATAGAGTACTACCTAATTAATTACAGCTGCAGCCAGCTAATTTCCACCGAGGAAGAAACTCTTCATCCAGAAACGCTGGATGCAGCGGACTTGCGACACGCATCCCGAGCGCATGGGCGGCCGTTCGGATTTGGACAGACTTGGTGGTGTTCTCAGCACGAGATCATTCTATGTACAATCAGCCGAGTACGGGATTGAAAATCATCTTTCGATTTTCAAAGAAAGACTTGATTGGTCAATCTGTTCAATAGTCCAACCTTTATTATATGGTTTCCGTTTTCGGTTTAGTCTGACGCATGGACCAGGCGGATGGCCGTGCGAAGTTGGCGGCCTCACTGAAGAGTGAGATTTCAATTCGCGCGGGGTGATCTACCGTCGCAGCCCGTTCATTCATCAGACCAGAATTATTACACGATCTCTACGTGTCGCTTGACACGTAGAGATCGTGTAATACACGCTTGACACTTGCTCGTAGGAGGTCGCTTCTGAAGCTAGTCGCAATGAGTTTTACACATCGTGAAAGCCCCACATCAGTCCAAATGGACCGTGAGATTCGCCAAGAAGCTAGACTTTTATGCATGTTTTGTTAGAGCTGCGTTGTATTGCAAGATTTTTTCCTTTCAATTAGAAACGCTAGGGTATTTCTGGGATCCGTTGCCGAGTGTCATATCCGCGTCGCAAATACTCGTAAAGGATCTGGTGAGAGGGACTGAGTTGCCAGAGAAGCTTAGTGCGGATGGTGCTTCTTAAGAAGGAGGAACGTTTTCGTTGGGGCCAATCCGCCACACTAAATTGAATCCTGGAAACTAGAGAATCTAGGATTGTGATCAGCGCAGAGTTGTCTTCCTTGTTGAGCACGGTTGCTGGGGAACTCGATTTTGTGTGGCCGCGGTAACGTACAATACCCGCTCTAAGTTTTGTAAAACGTGGAGCATTTTCCAATCTTGGAAAAAAAAACGTTCGATGATTGTAAATTTTTTGACGAAGAGGGTGTTGGATCCTGAGAACGCTATCATATTCACAGCTCGAATTCCTACAATGTGCTTTTTGTGCCGGAGTTCCCTAAAATGGCTTTGTTTTCGAATGAACTTGGTTTTGCGGTCGTTTCTCAAAAAACGTCGTGCGCGGCAAAGTGCGGCGAGACTTTGAGTAGTAATTGTACAAGTAATAGAAGATCAATCTCTATGTACTCTGCGTGAAATAGATGAGAGTGGGGCAATCTCTAGATTTGTTCAGGTTGAATTTTCGGAATTCTCCATTAAATACGTTTAGGAGTTTCTTGAAAAGTCGGACTTTTTTTTTGCGAAAGTCCCAGACCGATGAATGGAGGATTTCGAAAATTCAATGTGCACATGTCTTTAGACTTTCATCTCTTGAGACTTTCACCCCCACTTTCATCTAACTCTTGAAGAAAACATAGAGATTGCTCTTCTATTACTTGTACAATTACTACTCAAAGTTTCGCCGCACTTTGCCGCGCGCGACGTTTTTGTGAAACTACCGCAATAACAATTTCACTTGAAAACAAAGCGATTTTAGGGAACTTCGGTCCACAATATACATTATTTTATGTAGGAATTCGAGCTGTGAATATTATGGCGTTTTCAGAATCCAAAAACGTCTTCGTTCAAAAAAGTTACAGCCATCGGACGTTTTTTTGCCAAGTTTGGCAATCGCTCCCCTTTTTTACAAAACTTGGTGCGGTTGTTGTACATGACAACTCGGTGTTTAAAATCAACTTCGAACCACAACACTTGGAGGTTTCTTTCACTCCCAAAATGAAATGATTGAGTAACTCAGAAGATCCATTTTCCACACGATGTCGGATTTGTCCGGAAGAGCTGAACGACTGAATTTACTTTCGCAAAGAAGGTCATCTCGCTCTAAGTATAGACTAATTCATTCTGGCCAGGCAGCAACGCTCTTCGAAAAAAATTCAACCAATCCAAAGCCATAAAGTATTAAGCCGCGTCAGCGGAAATGGCCAAATGTAGCAGGTTACAATGCAGTTGGCTCGATCTGAGGCCGGATCCACAAGCTATAAACCCACTGGTTAAGGGATAGCTTTTACCTTTTTTCTCTTCACTTTCCTATGTTAAACACATCCATCCTTTCAGCCCCCCCCCCTCAACCTGAGCGTCTTCGGGGCCGTAGGGGAACGGTCCCCTACGGCCCCAAAGTTGGACACCCGTCAGCTCGTCACACCCCAGATGCACTTTCCACGCCCACCGACGTGAACAAATTAATGCTCGTGATTGTGAGATGAGCGATGGTTTCCGATCACTAGCCCCGTTCTTCCCGTCATTCTCAACTTCTCTCTTTACACAGGTCGCCATCGGCTGCAAAAGACGGAAGTTACAAGCCTCGGACAACTCGTCCTCCATGCTTCCCCAGCGCAATTTTTGAGCGACCATAACTCCGTTCGTAGAAGGTCTTGTACGATTTCAAAAGCATCATTGGAATGAGCATGTGACCGCCTTCAAGATAGGCGGAAAAGCAGAAAAACGATTCTTTTCGTGAACACTGCCTTTAAGCGCCACCCTGCCTGTGCTGCCCTGTTGAAGCCTAACTCTTTGTTAACATAGCCGCCCTCTCCAGCGGAGCGGATAGATTGTTCAGATTCACCTCCATGCTAATGCGCGCCTATCTAAAGTAGAGTGCTTGGAGTGCATGAAAGAACTCTTGTCTACTCTCTCTTTCGCTAATGAGGATTTATGCGCTATTCGTAGTACAATAAAGATTGAAAGTACCGCGCTCTTTCAAGACAAAATGACGCAGCATACGCGCGGGCCCGCTCGCGACCTATGGAAGTAAATTTCAAAATAGAGGATACATTGTTTCTATTGGTTTCTCACCGTTTTTTTTTTCAATACGTGGCCGTTATTAGGACCAATCTAGATGCTTTTTTTTTCAAGAAGCCCTAAGTGTCTCTATAGCGAATACGCTCTCTAAAACTGAGTATGCATTGAGAACCTCTCGCATCCCATCAACTTGAAATGCTAATTCTTTCATAAAATCTATATTCCGTCGATTGGTTTCAGTCTGAAATGAGAAGTTACCCCACATTTTGTGCTATAGCGTGGAATACTTAGCTAAGCCTAGGTCTATAATTTTCACCGAATCTACCGGATTTACCGGAAAGGTTTCTCGTTAAAAAAATTACCGCACACCCCGGCCGAATCGGGGATCTTTACGAATGTCAACCTGCCTATAGTTTTCCTGTTCTAGGAAGAGGAAGAAGCCGAGTCTCTTCGTTTGAAGAAGCAAGAGGAACAGGTGGCTGCAGTTCGTGCTGCCAATTTGGCAGCACAAGCACAACAATCGCTGTCTACTTCAGTCCCCAGCCAGAAATCGTTGCCTTCCCTGGATCAGAAGCCTGCTGCACCTATTGTTAATGAGCAGAAGCCACTATCCGGTTGTCCGCTTCTCAAATCTCAATGTGAGCGTCCAGAACTTGTAGTCTGTCAAGTGCTCTCGTTTGTGTTATGTTCACGCTTTTAAGCTTCAACGCCGGCTCCCTTCTCCGCGACTCAACAGTCGAACGTCATTTGCAGTCCCATGGCGACGATTCCATCAAGTCCTCAATATCCGAATCCTAGCAGCTATGGGTTTCCCGTCAGTTTCTTTTTGTGTTTTTTCTTTGATATATATGAAGTACATAAGAGCATACTCGAAAGTATTGTTGGGATATCAACCTAAGTGGCCTGTACTGTTTCTCTCAAACACCAACTTCGATGCAGCCGCTGAAAACGAGCCAGGAACGAGCCGACTATTTGAGAAATCCGTAAAATTTCACCATAACGAATAACATTTAAAATCAGAGTATGAGAAAACAGGAAATAGTTAAGGGGCCAACTCTATTAAGGACACTGCTCACGATAAATCTCGTTTTTGAGTTTTCAATATGAAACACTACGCTGGCGGATACTGGAGGGGATAGGGTCGAATAAATCAGTGAAAACGGGCCAGAAATCGACGAAAACAGCCGCGCAGTGAAGATTTCGTGAGCCCAATACGCCTGGTAAGCCCGCCCTGCCCCCCGTTCTGATAAGCCTGAGGCACCGCTGACGTTCTCGATGGCAAATTGCTAAGCAACTCAGCCGCGTCCAGCCTGATCGATTCGCGCACATTTCGCTTTTCATTTCATTTGCGCTTGCGGAAACTACCAGGGCGCGTGAGCTCGTCCGCGCCCTGAACCTGTACATACGTTAGAAACCGCTATTGTTTCTTCACTATTCGATAGCTCACGGCCAAACAACCCCATTTTTGAGTCGAAACGCGAATATGAAATTTATCGTGAACACTGCTTTTAAGAGGGAGTCGATGGGATATACAGCCTGAGTGACTGCGATATAGCATGTCTTCTTGCCTGTCAATCCCACCATTCTCGAAAGTCAGCTGATGGAGAGGCAGCTACTGCGACTTTTTTCGAGAATGGAGGCATTCACCGCTCAGTAGATATATTATATCACAATCAATCCAACTGTTCTTCTCAACGATTCACATTTTATAGTGCTGTTACTTATGATGACCAGTTGTCTTCTCGTGTTTATTTCTCACTATGTTATTCCTAGGGGTGGGATTTTGCAGGGTGGCGACCAGGGATGAGCGAAATGCAAATTCAAATTGTCGGAAGTTGGTTTCCGGGTTTCGTAACGAATTAAATTTTTCTCGGTTTTCGGAAAGGGGCGTTAAGCGTCAAAAAAAAAGCGCGGAACCGCTGTTTTCGAAACGAGGAATTTTAAAGAAAAATTCTTTAGGCTCAGAGAAATCAGACGAGAACTCACATGTGGCTTATGTCAACTCTAGGAAACCGCGTCGCAGCTATTATCCAGCTATCTCGGAAGTGGGGCGGTTTTTTCTCCATTTCGACCATTTTGTTTTTTTTTCAAACAACCGCTCAACTTTTATGATGAGGGCTTCCCCCATTCCAAACATTTCCTCCGGAAATTCCTAGTTTCAGTATTGTCGAGAAGAATATTTGCTTAAAGGCAGCATACACGCTCGTAAGCGTCATTGAGATAACCATTGAAATAGAATGGTATGGCTCAGAACACCACGCCTACGCATTTTGAAGCGTCAACAACGACCCACAATGACGCTACACGAGTGAGAAGTTGGCCCCGCCCCTGTGTCTACCCGCCCACTGTATTTGCGTCCTCCTCCAAAACTGAGATGGTGGGCGGTAGAATCTCAGACATTCGCCGGGTCCGACCCCAGCTCGAACGGGGTCCATCCCCAGATTTCTGTCGGGTCCTACCCCTTAGCATTGTTCCTCCACATAGTCCCAAGTGAGACGACATGGAGGGAGAATAAATTTTACTTCTCCCCCACGTCGTCTCAGTTGGAAGAAGTGAGGGGCGAAAACGGAAAAGGGTTCGACCCGACAGAAATCTGCTTTCGGACCCGTTGAGTTTCTGAGATAGGTGCAATGGGTAAAACACAAACGTCGCCGACGGTGGGAATCCTGTTTTGGAGGAGGTCGCAAATACAGGGGGCGGGCAGATACAGGGGCGGGGCCAACTTCTTACTCGTGTAGCGTCATTGTGGGTCGTTTTTGACGCTTCAAAATACGTAGGCCTAGTGTTGGGAGCCATACCATTCTAGTTACGTAGTTATCTCAACCACGTTTACGAGCGTGTATAGCACGTTTGAGAAAATTCGACGTTTTCCAAGAATCTTAGTCACCCACTGAGGAGGGGGGTCGCATTTCTCGCAAAAAGTAGGCCGGGCGGTGCTGGACGAAAGTGGACGCGGACGGTATGCTGCGCTTTCGAAGCAGATCAGAAACCGTCGAAAACAAGTATTCTCAGTATCGTCGACGATTTTTTGCTGTTGTTTCAATTTAATTGTCGAGTATTCAGTTGGATAGGTTTTACAAACTAGAATAAATCACAAAAAATGGTTTGGACGTGACTACGAAAATCGTTTCTCGGTGGCTCGTTACCTGCTCTGAAAGCGCAGTGCGTTCGCTCTGATCTACCCCAGCCGGGTCCACCAGTTTACTTTTGTGGAACTACTTCAAGTACAGACCCGCATTGGGGCAAAACGTATTTTGGGAGAATCGGATGCCTTCAGGGAGGAAAGTTGAAATGTGTTAAGCCGCACGCACAGCAGGCCTTCGGTTTGCTGGATCAAAAGAATGAGTTTGTGACAGAATTAAAGTAAATAACGGAAAAAATTATCACCTTTCTTTTGATCGATTATTGGCAAAATTGGAACCAAGCCAGTCATGGCTACATTATGTCTAGTGAAAATACGCTACCATACGGTTGCCGTGAACTTTAATCATTTTCAGAGTAGCCATGGCAGTAGCAGTCACATGACAATGTCGCCGCAGTGCTTGATGCCGATGACGCCGCCGTCTCACAGAAGTCCTGCGTTCCAGCAACAAGTATGACGACAGAAGTTTTTGATTATCGATGGAGGGTAGATCAGAAGCATCCTCCGTCTGGGTGGCCTCACCACATTCAACAAACCCAGTGCCGCTCTCATTCGGCTACTCTGTATTCCTGAGCCTATAACTGAGAGCGGCGCTGGGGCTTCAGCGATCATGTCCGGTGAGATGCTTTCTGGAAAGGGTGATGCTTGCTTCGCCGTGGACAAATCGGCGTTTTACGTTCAGCGCAGTATTTTCCGACAACATGAACTTTAATCTTCACTCGCTAAGCAGTCAGCTCGTACATTGGGAGAGATGAAACGGAGGCCTTAAATTGTTCGACTTTGGGCGGAAGGGGGGGGGGGGACGGGGCAGAACCTCCCAACATCGAGTGGCATTATTCCCCGCTATTTCCATTCCCACAGGATTATTGTCTTTGCACGAACTGTTTTCTTCACCAACAAAATCTTGCATTATTCTTGATTGTCATACTTATTGTCGAACATGTCTTGTTATAATTCAAGGTAACTCAGTCTCCGCAGCAACATCAGCCTGTTCAATCTCCACTTTCATCTTCGCCGCACCAGCAAATGTATGTTTTCTTAAATCTGGCCGTTATTCCGATAGTCTGACGGAAAACACGAGTCTTAGGATGAATCAGAGGAACCAGCCGCAGCACCTGCCATGCTCACAGCCAGTTTCTCAACAACACCAACCCTCTGTTAGTTTTGATATTGACGATTTCGTCTCTTTCTTAAAGGCAGTGTTTACGATAATCTTCAATTTTGAGATTATGCGCTATATTGATTGAGTGGCCCTGGGTAGAACTAAAATGGCGTAGAAATTGAGAAAAACGCACCAGAAGTACGCGAAATCCTTGAGTATCACCCCGCCTCTTAAGTATCACAGGAAGTGTTTGTTGTGACAATGAATTTTTTGTGGACCCGTTCTTTGCAATTCTCTGCTCTCTATTGCGCCGTTCTTTCCTTAGGGGCCTAACTAATCCTGCTTTACATAAAATATTCTTCTATTTTCGATTGAGCCAATTTTTCACCGGTGACAACCACCATGGACATGTTCATCCAGCCGTATAACTAGTCCATGTTATAGAATAATGTCACTGAAATACGACGTTTTAATGCGGTTGTCGCCGTTTCTTCGTAATTTTGTTAACACTTGGAGGCCATCGCATTGTTTTGAGTGGAAAACCAGGGAACGAAAATCATCGTGAACACTGCCTTTAAATATTGCGCGTAATTTACACTAATTTTTTTTTAGCCGACCCATCCTTTCGTTCAACCACAGTCACTTTCTACTCCTTCTCATAACCAGTTTGGTTTTGGAATGCAGCAGCAACAACAACAGCCACAGCCACAACAGCAGAATCAAGTTGGACCGCAGAGACAACCCCAGTTTACTCAGCAACATATGCAGCAGACAGCTCGTGAGCCACAAGCACAACAGACGTCTATACACCAGCCTCCTGTACATACATCACCATTGCAACAACAACAACCATCCCATCAGCCAATGTTACCTCAACAACAATATCAGCAACAGTCGATGTTGCAGCAGCATCCACAACTACAACATCATCAGGCTCAGCCGCATCAACAACAACAACAGCTGATGCAAAGCGAAATGCGGGTTCAACCGTCTCAGCAAACGGTAGGCTTCCCTTATTTAAACGGTCGCGCTGAACTTATAAGCCGGATACAGGGAAAGAAAAACGGGAAAGGCCGAGCATTTCCCAATGGTCAAAACTTTTTTCGTGTATCCACATCTGCACAGCAATTCTTTTGAATGATCTAGGGGGTTTTGGGGTTTGAAGGCAGCATACACGCTCACAAACATGGTCGAGATACCAGCATAAATAGGCATGCACGGCCCCTACCATGTCATCAACGACGTTTGAAGCACTGAAAACCATCCAGGGCGACAATATTTGAGCAGTCCCTTATTTTCCCACCCCTTTGAGTAGCAGATTGAAAAGGGAAACCTGAGAAAACATGTGACAATGTAGAGTGATAGCACTATCAAAAGGGAGTGCACGAGAGAATCAGCTTGATTTACCTGAACATAGCATATTTGTGCCAAACGCAAAAGCCAACCGGAGTAGAGCAGCATTCTCGAAAGTGGACGAGAGTTATTAGGTACGTAGACGTGTTATATTCAAGTAAAGCAAGCTGCTTCTCTTTTGCACTCCTATTTGATAGTGCTATTACTCTCATCTATCACATGTTTTCTCAGGTGTCAATTCTCATTTTGTTACTCAAAGGGGGGAAATACAGGCTTGCGAGACGGAAATCTTCGAATACTGTCATCCTGGATGGTTTTCAGCGTTTCAAACGCCGTTCACGACATGGTAGGGGCCTTGCGGTCCTATTTATGCTGTTATCTCGACCATAATTGTGAGAGTGTATGCTGCCTTTGAGCGTACTGGGCTAAATTGTTCATTCCTGCTTCGCAACATTGTTCACGCTGGAATTGTATGAGAATAGGTCAGAAAGTGTGATTCAAAACGCTTAATCTGTTCTGTATTCCAGTGTGGACAGTACCAAATGCAAATGAGCCAGCCGACATCAGTTGAGCAGCAGGGTCATCTTGCTGCTCAGCAACAGCGAGTGAGGGAGATGTATATGCTGCAACAACAACAACAACAACAGCGGGAAAGCTTTGCACATCAACGGCAACAGCAAGTGCAGCAAGCACAACAACAACAACAACAACAGACATTTCAAATGCAGCAGATTCATCGGCCATTCCAGATGCAAAGCCAGCAGCAGAATCAGAGCTTTCCATGCGATATGGTGCGTAAACGTATGCTTGTTCGCCACAAAAACCATTCCCATGTTTCCTTCTCAGAACGTTTCTCTTGTTGAATACCTTGAGCGCTATCGAGAAAGTCCTCAGAATTCGCTGCTGTGTACCACTCCTGGGTGCTTAGCGGCTAGGTCCCCATCAGGGGTGTGCGGAAAATTCTTTTCGGTAATTTTTTTACCGAATTTTTTTTCGGTAAATACGATAAAACGGAAAATTCGGTAAAAATTCTGACTTCGACTTTGGTACTTTGGTAAAGGACCGATAACATATCATGTTCAATAGTGCATGGGGATAGTGCAAATAATGAGTGAGTTTTATATATTAAACTGGGCTCAAAGGCTGAACCTGATCAGCAGGACGTTGATTTTGAGAAAAAGTAACATTTCAAAAATTTCTGTCGTCGAAGCCTTTCTGTAGTCACTCAAAATCAGGCCAGCTGAGGAAAACATCCTTTCCGCCTCAACTGTGCCAGGAGGCGCGCTGAAGTACTTATTGGTGAGTGAGGAAAGGTGCGGGTACGATAATTTTACGTCGGAGTCGTTCCAGAACTGCAGTGGATTCAGTGTTGTGTCCGGGGGCTCCAAAAAGAATTTCCCCTTCCTAGAATATCTTCTCTGCTGCGTTGCAAAGCTGTTGACATTTTTGAATGAAATGTGTATTTTTCGGAGTAGTATCTCGATGAGAAGTTCCTGTTCCTCTGTTCATGTCCTCGATTAAACGAACATACTTTTCCGGGACGCCATCTGCTCGCAGAGCGTTGAGCAATCGATCACGATGAGGAGAGTCGAACGCGGCTTCAAAGTCCAAAAAAGCAAGCTGTAATGGCTTCGAATACCGCTGCCACGATTCAATTACTCTTCTCACGACGAACACTTGGTCGATGGTCGATCTTCCAGGTCGAAAACCGGCTTGCTCATTTCTGGTCGTTCCTTCACGATGTTTGATAAGTCGCTCGAGAATTATACGTTCTAAAACCTTGTACATGACAGGAAGTAGAGAGATTCCTCTGTAGTTCTTAGGATCCGTGACGGATAGCTTCTTGTGAAGAGGTACGATGATCGCATGTCTCCACGAATCGGGTATCCTTTCGCTCATCCATATGGCACGGATGGTGTTGGTCATTTCACGAATCCCAGACGGAGGAAGAGCTTTCAGCATTTCAGCAGTGATGTTGTCATCTCCGCCTGCCTTTCCATTCTTCATTTTCCGGACACAATCCAAAACTTCAGACTCAGTTGGCGGTTCCTCGCTGACATCGTAATGTGCTCACTGAACATGCGGGAGCTCAGGTACCAATGGCGCTGGACGATTCAGTAATGAACTGAAATAATCCTTCCATATGGGCAGCGTCGCATCACCAAGTGCAACTCCATTGGTAGTCAACGAGAAGGTAGCAAGAGAAGTCGACAATGTTGTCAAGCGCTCTATGCTGCCAATACGACTAGTTTTTCGCCCACCGCCGACCCTACGCGATCTCCTCACGTCGTCCAGGCCATATGAAAGCCTGTGTCAATAACAATCGTGTCGCTACTGCACCTCAAATAAAATCTGTGATTTACGTGGGACGGTATACATGATCACCTGTCGGGCATGCGGAGAGTACGTGGGTGAGACGATGAGGCCGTTGAAGTTCCGCTTGGACGAACATAGAAGAGCCCTAGCAAATCCTGCTGCCTATCCAAACAGCAGCTTCGCTAGACACCGCAATGTGAGACACAGTAACGAAGTCACACCTCACTTCGATGTAGCGGTTTTCCATCGATATCTGCTGAAACCCTTGGAGCGAAAAGTGATGGAAGCGCGGGAAATGGTGGGGGGCTGTTTTGCACAGGTTGTCAGCAAGCGTGCGCCCAGTGGCCGCCATAAAATTATTAACAGGTGACCTCCAAGTATACTGTAGGTTGGCGAAACTCGTCAGATCGCGCGTTTTATGAGGCGGAAAAGCTGGGATTTGTCATTTCAGCGTGAAAGTCCTGATTGTAGACCATCTTAACACTATTCAGGCACTGATAGCTTATCAGAATCAACTGATAAGGGGAAAACTGCACGATTTCAAGCATTTTGAGGCGGAGAACCGGGAATCAAATTATGTTAACACGGACATTGCCAAATGAATCATTTTCAACACAATTAAAGAACTGATACCTTATCAAATCGCACTGATAAGGTCAGAATTCTGCGATTTTCATGTTTTCACCTCAGAGGAGCGGGAATTTGCTCCTGATGTACTGGGCATAGCTAAACTAATCTTGCTCAACACAATTCAGGTACTGATACCTTATCAAATCGGACTGATAAGGTCATAACTCTACGATTGCTTTTCATATCTGGGGAGCTAGAAATTGCTCCTGATTGCGTGGCAGCCGCAAAATAGACTTTGTTCAACGTGGAAAAGAATTTGATAGCTTATCAGAATTAACTGATAAGAGAAAAACTACACGATTTCAAGCATTTTGAGCCAGAGAACCGGGGCTCAACTTATTTTAACGCGGACGTTGCCCAATAAATCCTTTTTAACACAAATAAGGAACTGATACCTTATCAAATCGCACTGATTAGGTCATAATTCTGAGATTTCCAGGTTTTTAGCCCGTAACAGCGGGAGTTTGCTCATGATATACTGGGCATAACAAAACTAATCTTATACAACACATTTCAGGTACTGATACCTTATCAAATCGGACTGATTAGATCATAACCCTACGACTGTCAGGTTTTCACACCAGTGGAGGTAGATTGATGCTGATAACCTGGAAGCCGCAAAATAGACTCCGTTCAACACACAAAAGAAACTGATAGCTTATTGGAGTAAGCTGATAAGGTGAAAACTCTATGATTTCAAGGTTTTTTAGCCGGAAAACCGGGGGTCGTATTCGCCAATAACCCGCCGGGTACCCGCCGGGTAGTCGAAATGTAAATGAGGTGAAATTTCAGTACAAAACGCGCGCTCCACGGCCACCTCTCGCCTCCCTTGGCTTCCCTCGCGACCGCCGAAATTTTTCGAATCGCATAGCTGAAGAATGGCCGCTTTGCGATGGAATCTTTATCTTTTTGCAGTGATATCGATACGTGACACAGTTTGCATTTCCATCTTACATGGTGTAAGATGGGTTGATCTGCTCCTCTGCTGCGCGCGGTATCATCCCTTCCGCTTCCCTTCGACTACCCTCGGCGGGTTGTTGGCGAATACGATCCCGGGGCTCAACTTATGTCAACACGGACATTGCGAAATTGATTCTTCAAAACACGTTTTTCGGCACGAAAATGATTGGTCTCTTCCTGTTATCACGAGAAATGCGAAAATATTCCTTTCTTAGGATTCCGCTCCTTATTTCTAAAACTTCAGGCCTGAGAAGCTTCGACTCTACCATGTACAATAAAAAAGAATCTTTGACTAATTAAAAACACTGATAGGACGATTAGAAAATTTCGAACTCCATCTTTAATTTTCGAAATTCGCTTGACCTCATATAATCCTTTCTCGAACTTCCGAATATTGATTATTTTATTAAGAGCACTATAGAGTCTTTCAATGTGTCGTGACAATTTTACTCAAATATTTTTAACATGGCGTTCTCGGGCGTGATAAAGAATCAGGAGTACTACTTTCTCCTGAAATATCCAAAAAATGCTCCAGAGAGTTCGTTTCCTAAATTTTCTAAGAATTTGTTCAACATCTGCCGATTCGAAACGTTTTTGGAGGTGTACGATTTGGAGGATTTCCCGGATTCCCAACTTCAAATTCATAGATTTTTCAAAACTGAAAATAGCGCTTCTCACCACTGCAAATTTAAAAAATTAGAGAATTTCTCCCAGTTGAAGGTTTTCCCGAATTCCCTTAGTTGATTTCGTGAAGTTTTATAAAAATTTAAAAATCTATTCACATCTGAAAATTTGAAAAATGTTCATGTTGGAGGTTTTCCGGATTTCCTTCGTTCAATTCTTGACACTTACCACAAGACAAAACGCTTATAAAATTCAAAAACAATGTTTGCCTTGTGCAATTCTAAAAAATACGTATGTAGAGTTCATATGTTTAAGAATATACATCAAGTATGGACAATGACATAATTGAACTCCGACCGCTGCATAGCGGTCCTCGACTGCTGACCTATCGCCCAAGGTTCCAGGAGCTGTGTGCCTCGTCTAACGCCTCACGTGGGGGATGCGGCCTACATGCCACTAATTACATGACAAAATACACGTGTACACCGTTAAATTACACTACGACGTATGTAAAGTTCATGTGTATAAGACGAAATATATAACAAGTACGGACAATGAAAGAATTGCCATTTTCTAATTATATTATGCCATTTTCTAATTATATATCTTATTCTACAATTTTGTGTGTATTCTATTATTATTTATTTCTATACTAATATCTAAATAATTGCATTTACAGGGATTATTGTGCGTCTTTTTGAGTTCCAATACATTCTTGCATATTAGTGAAATTTGACTATCCACAAATGTTTCATCTTTATTATGGATTATAAGCAAGTCATTTATATATCTAAAAGGCTTGAAAAAAACGTTATTTTCAATTTTTGCGTTAATAGAGTACCTATACTCCAACATGGAAACTGTAATATGGGCTAACAATGGGCTGAAGTTACCCCCCTGAGGAACTCCTTTCATCTGTTGAAGCACAAGTTCTCCGAAACGACTGTAACTGATGCGTAAAAGGTAGTCAGTGTGATATATCAAGTCTGTGATGGTATAATACCTGTAAAGGCCTTTATCTAGCTCAGAATCTCGATAAAATACTCTGTATCCATTGGTAACTATCCATTTTTTATTAGCATTTTTGAAGCAAATTTTCAAAAATTCTTTCATGTTGTACAGAATAAAACTGTGTGGAAGGCTAGTTAACATATCCTTAAAATCAGCAGAATAAACTTGAACCCCATCGGTACTCAATCCGCACAATTCAGCTGCTATGTTAATGTTTGAGATAGACCAATAGTAGGTCTTGAGTCCTCCCTTCCTTTGGTAACTCACATTGGTGTAACTAATGAAATGTGTCTTCAGAAACGAGAATTTTTTTTGTAGTTCTACTGCTAATGGTTTCATACTGCTGTTTCTTGCCCCCATGATAAATATGAATTTTATGGGATCCTTATGTAACTTGGGTAAAGCGTAGATGATGGGTAACTCACAATCTATGCCAAATTTTAGTCCTGCTTTGATATTGAAAAACTTATGCTTTAAAATGGTTGTTTGTCTATAGGCATTTTGAATCAGCTTATATGTATCATTCTGGTTTTGTTCTCTTTCAAAATTACCGTTTATGGTATTAATTCCAAGTTGTTTCATGAGAATCATGATTTAGTATTTCTTACAAATAATCCCGTAATTATTGCTGACTTCGTCTAAAGGGCAGAAAATGAAATGTTTCTGGTGTTCTTTTATACTCTTTATACTGTTTCTGGTGCTATCAGATTCCCTACTGAAGGAAGTCCCTTGCAGTATTGGTTTGAGTCTTTTTCTATATTGTTTTTTTGAAATGCAACTGCAAGTTATCTATTTTCATTAAATTGGTTGTTTTTGGATTAATATCAGAAAATACATTCCAGCAAACAAGTGAAATCGAGGAAAAATCATGCTCACAAGTATATGGAAGTGTTTCAAAAATTGGCATTAAAAGAAGATTTTTCATTCGAAGTCCCTTTTCATGCTGAAATCTTCATCGGTTTCTATGAATTTCATATGGAGCGCATGAGTTTGTTCGGAAGTCGTTTCAAAACTATAAAATTCAAAGCTATGGAATGTGAGCATTCTATTTTTCCCCAATTTTCAAGTTAGAATTTCTGAAATTTTATTTCCAATGTTTTTCTCAATTTTTTTCTATGGCATTCATCAATGTCTATGGCATTGAATTCTCTTGTGAAAATCAATTTCTGACTTCACATTACAAAATGATTTTCCAAAAAAAAAAGATGCAATACTGAGGTTTCTAATTCTAACAAAATATTAAGTTCGTGCTCTTTCTCGCTTCGATTTTCTGAAGGAATTAGGGATAAATGGAGCAACCTTCTACTTACCTTTGAAGGCACTGTTCGCGATAAACTTCATAATCGAATTTTTCATGACAAACGCTTCTCGTGGCTCTCAGAAGCAAAACAGCGTCGAAAAAAACGGGAAGAAAAGCTACCCAGGAGCCGCAAAACGGCTTAGAAAAAAGGGCAAACCCCGCCGCTGTGGGAAAGCCCGGTCCCTTTCCGCCCCTCGACGTGAACAAAGGAACACTCGAAGTCGTGAGTTGAGCGATGGCTTCCGATCAAAAGCTCCGGTCTTCCCTTCATTCTGAACTTCTCTCTTTACTCAGGTCAGCTCGCATACACTGGCTGCAAAAGACGGAAGTTACAAGCCTCGGACAACTCGTCCACCATTTTCCCTAGCTCAATTTTTGAGGGACCATAACTCCATTCCCAGAAGGTCTTGTACGATTCCAGAAGCATCATTGGAATCAGAATGGGACCGGTTTCAAGATAGGCGAAAAAACAGAAAAGCGATTTTTATCGAGAACAGTGCCTTTAAATCTTGAGATCTCTTACATACATCATGCATCGTCAGTTTTCCCTTTCTTTCAAGATGTTCCCCAATTTCCCGGACTTTATACTTCCACAGATACGTTTCCTCTTGTCACATCATATCCTTCTACAATACCACAACCTAGCACTCCTACACGACGAGGTAGATTTTTGGGTATAGAGGGCATTCCGACGAATTGAGTGAATGTTATCATATCAGGTCTTCAGTCATTCTCAGTAGCTGCTCTATTAGAAGGGACAGATTTTTTAGAAGGTGGGTGCATTATAGTGTATATAAATGCTCACACCTATACCAGTTGAATTCTCCTAATTCAGATCCTTCCACCAGTCAAGAAAACAACTCGGTAATAACGGAATTCACGAAGTACCCATTGACCAGGCTCTCGACACCAATTCTCTGCCTTCGGATCAGAAATTTAGGGGAAAAACAAACATTCTTTTCCGTGTTTAACGGAGTCTATTTTGCGGTTGCCACGTAATCAGGAGCAATTTCTAGCTCCTCAGATGTGAAAAGCTGGCAATCGTAGAGTTATGACCTTATCAGTGCTATTTGATAAGGTATCAGTTTCAAATTTGTGTTGAAAAAGGTCTATTTTGCGGCTTCAAGGTAACCAGGAGCAATTTCCCGCTTTTCTGAGGTGAAAAAATGAAAATCGCAGAATTATGACCTTATCAGTTCTATTTGATAAGGTATCAGTTCTTTAATTGTGTTGAAAGTGATTCATTTGGCAATCTCCGTGTTAACATAAGCTGATGCCCGGTTCTCCGGCTCAAAACGCTGGAAATCGTGTAGTTTTCCCCTTATCAGTTGATTCTGATAAGCTATCAGTGCCTGAATAGTGTTAAGATGGTCTACAATCAGGACTTTCACGCTGACCTGACAAATCCCAGCTTTTCCGCCTCAAAAACGCGCGGTCTGACGAGTTTCGCCGAACTACAGTATACTTGGAGGTCAGCTGTCAATAATTTTATGGCGACCACTGCGCGCTTGCTTGCTGACAACCTGTGCAAAACAGCACCCACCCGCGGGAAATACGGCGACTGCAACCGGAAATCAATGCCAGAGAGGAGCTGCATGATCTTCTTAGGCTTATCCAATGAGGCCCTATCGCGATCCCTTCTGCGCATCCACAGTCACCCTTTTTTTATACGTACATTTAACTGAGTGGGGTGAGCGGTTACGAAGTTTCCCTCGCTATAACATACATCAGCATCTCCTTTAGCGCCCTTGGAGTTTCGCAGCCAACCACTACCAAACGCGAAGGGAACCCTGGTTCGTATTGTCATTGTATTGTGTTTGTTTGCTAACCACGTTTTGTAAAGAAATGTTTAAGGTCTCACGACGGCTTTATGAGCCGAAAGCTTACCGACAATGAAAAAGATCGAGCTTCCAACTCTACATCAAAGAATGTCAAATAATGAAGCTCAGAGGCAGTTCAATTCTTCCATTGGTAGTGTTCAAGACAGGAGAACAGCTCTTCATCTTTCCGCTATACTGTCGCAGCAATGTGTAGGCTTTACTCGGATTCTTCTCCTCCCAAGCCCTCTCGAACTCCTTAGCTCTACACGTCCACTCTCGTTCGCGGTCACTTTGAAGCTGCCGACGCAACTTCCTCCCCAGACGCTTCTCCTCCCCGAAGTTTCCTGCAGTTCTGAGAGCACATACCTTGTTGTAAGTAGACGTCGTTTCCTCTGAGACGTAGGCTAACTTCTTCTTAGGCTGTACAACGGGGAGTGCCTCTTTCGAAGCGTCCTGGATGCACTTGACAAGGAATTCGCGTTGCAAAGTTTCTTCTTCGTCCGTACTCCGATGTGAATAGAGACGCGTTTTCGAAAATTCCTTCTGCATTCTTCATCTTTGAGACTGGTCATGTCAATCTTCTGGAGAGGCTGAGCTCCTCGTTGCCTCTCATGAATCCTCGCAGTGAAGTTCAAAAGAACAGGACGGTGATCCTAATCGAATGCAACATCCCACACAGCTCTAGATCTTCGAATGTCCGATACTGGAATGTTCCTCGTCAGAACATAGTCGAGCTGTAGTTTAAAAGTTGTCATCTTCCGCTTCCGCTGCTTTTCTGGAGACAGCTGGGTTGGTTCCTGCCACGTAAGCTGGTGGCGGCGATGATTCCTCTTGAATGTCGATGCAATAATCAGACCACTGCCTTCACAAAAGTCGACAAGGCGGTAGCCATTGTCCGATGTTTGCTCCACTTTGTAGAACCATTTACCGAGTACTTCGGATTCCTGATCAAGTCCCATCTTCGCGTTTGCGTCGATTCCCACGACAACAGCATGTTGAGAAGGTATCCTGGCCAGCAACGTATTGAGTTCCTCGTAGAAGGCATTCTCGAAATTGTCTTCGGCGGTTTCGGTGGGCGCATGAGCACTCACTACCCACAGATTGAATCCTCTGTGATCCCGCTGTCGCACAAATGCATTCCTACACGACGTTGTGCCGAATTCCTCGATCATACCATTGTAGTCCTTCCTTACAGCTATCGCACAGTGTCCCACTCTCACAGTGTCCCACTCTCCTATCGTCAGCGTTACCGCAGTAGATGGTGTACTCTCCGACGTTGATGACGGGTCTATCCTTGAGGCGTATTTCCTGCAAAGCAGCAAACGGTGCATGGAAATAGCTCAGAAGTCTGGATAGCGCAGTTTTTTGGATATCACTCGAGAGCGATCGACAGTTCAGGGTGGCGAAATTGTGGCTTGTGGCCAAAGACTATATAAACTCCTTAGGCACGGATCCTAAGGTGTTACAAGCTAGAATTCTCGGGATCGCGCATGATAGCGTTTAAAGGCAGTGTTCACGATAATCTCCGATTTCGAGATTAATTGCTGATTCAATTATTTGCCCCCCGGGTAAAACTGAAATGACGAAGAAATCGAGAAAAACTCTCCAGAAGGGCACGAAATCCTCAAATCTCACCCCCGCCTCTTAAGCATCTCAGGAACTGTTCGTTGGAACAATGAAATTTTTTGTGGAGCCGTCTTTTGCAATTCTTTAGGTTGTTTCGTACTTTTTCCAGACCCTAACTACAGGCCATAAAACCGCCAATGTCTCACCGTCGACTGCGTACCACGCGCTGCGCGACCGCACGCGCGTCGGAAGCAGACGGGTTTTGGCCGCCGCGCGACGATTTTTGGGCGCCGCGCGACGTTTCGGCCGCCGCGCGGAGGCCGAAACTCGTCGCGCGGCGGCCAAAACTCGTCTGCTTCCGACGCACGTGCGGTAGCGCAGCGCGTGGTACGCAGTCGACGGTGAGACATTGGCCGTTTTATGGCCTGTAATCAATACTGTTTTGCCTAGAATATTCTTTAATTTTTGATAAGCCCAATTTTTTACAGGTGACGACCACCGTGAACATGTTCATGCAATCGGACAACTAGTCCAGGCCAGAGAGTAGTGTCACTGAAATAAGACGTTTCAGTGCTTTTCTCGCTGTTTCTTCGTAATTCTGGTAACACTTAGTTGCCATCACATTGTTTTGAGTGGAAAACTCGGGAACGAAAATCATCGTGAACACTGCCTTCAAATCCACAGTGCACCCTCAGACATGAATGTTGGGATTTTCATTTGATTGTGTAGTAGAGCCCTCCAGTATAACACGTGCCAAGTGCCAGATCCCAAATCCCCCAAATAAGCGAGATATAAGCGACCACCACAGGCCCGACCTTCTCTCACCACCACGGGCCACAACCCCTACCAGGTTTTCGAACTCGATATAGGCGGGATGGATAGATAAATTTCAGCCGAGCCTACGTTCTTCAGTCCACTATCGGTCTTCGTCTTTCTCCTTGCTCTCTCTCGCGCAATAATTGCGAATGAAGAGAATGACAGGCCTGAGACAAATCGTCCACCAAATTTTCACCCTCAAAATATAGACATCTTTAATGAGCCGTAACTCTGTTCATTGGGGGTGTTGGGCGATTTCAGAGATACCACTGTGATCAGTGTGTCACCCTCTTCAAGATTAGCATAAAAACTGAATTTTTTTGGGTGTCCTGTGCCTTTAAGCTATCGTCAAAGACTGGACTTCTATTGGGGTGCAAGAATATGAATGCGCGCTCAATCCTTACGCTCTTTTCAAAAATAATCAAAATTTTGGAGCAGCCATTTTCCGCGCAGGTTTTGCATGTTCAATTTTTTAACTTCTGATTTTATTCTGATTTTGCTCGCTGATATATTTCATTGTTAAAAGTGTATATTTCGGGCATGATTGCTGTATGATTACAAGCAGTGCAAAACTGCATCTGATTATACAATGGCTTTCCGATAGAACATCTTTTCCAAAAGCTTCACAGTGTTTGATGCGAATCAGAAGCAGTCTGATCTGACTGTACTCATAGAAGGAATATGACCGCAATACATACAGTTAGGTCCGTGGCTTGTTTTCTCAAGAAAAAACATTGAAATCTCGCTACGGCTGGCGCGGGTGCTTCTGATTCGCATCAAGCACTGTGAAGCTTCTGGAGAAGATATTCTATCTGAAAGTCATTGTTTAATCAGAAGCAGTTTTGCACTGCTTGTAATCATAGAGCAAACATGTCCGAAATATATACTTTTTAACAAGGAAATATATAAGCGAGCAAAATCTAACAGCAAAAGTTGAACAATTGAACAAGCAAAACTTGTGCAAAAGATGGCTGCTCCAGAACTTCGATTATTTTTGAAATGAGCGTAAGGGTTGAGTACGCATTCATATTGTTACACCCTAAAATCCTACCAAAAAAGCAAGGGAATGTTCTCATCGAACAAGGTTAAATCGAAACTTTTGACCGATTAGATTTTCGAAGCGGAGAGGACGTGCGACACATAGAACGACTGGCGAGTGATCAGTAACATGCTAAATAGTTCCCGTAAGAGGAAAATAGCTGCAGAGACGCTGTTTCCGGATGTACCAATGACCCTGGGTAAAAATTTCGGTTCCTCTGGACCACTGAATTTCGTCAATCAAGTCGGGAAAACCAGCACTTTAGTATACCAGATTGAAGTTCTTATGTAAGTTACCATTTCACAGAGGCAAGGAAACCCCGTTTTGACCTTTGGTTAAGAATGGATACCGGACTAATCGTTTGGACTACCACGGCTGTTTCTGCTCCCTCATCTGAGGACCTGCCTCAACGTCAAAGGCGGACAGTATGAGCTATTGAAGTGAAAGTCGCGATTCACCACTTTTTTCAGCCTATCTCAATGGAAAAAAAACCCTGCATGATAGTGTACTCTTTTCATTAAACGGCTTTTTTGCTCTTCCCAATGCTCAGACGCAGTTGTGTCCGCCCAAATCGCTGTTGTTTGTGCTTGTGTCGGGCGGGATAAGCGCCAGGTCTTTCGGGTGAAACAGAAGGGGTTTCGGGCGTCAAATAAAGCACCGAAGAGTATTGTATCGGGATGTAGGGGCGACGTTTCAGGTCAACGAATTCGGCCTCCATACGGCAGCGGTCTTTTGGAACACAACCACGAGTGTCTGACAAGGGAAGTGTTTAGAGTGGTAAACGCATCTGCCAAAACGACCAGTATGGTTAGTATCTCTAGTGGCTCAATAGTAAAACTGCGCAGTATCCAGCCCCGAGCTGCAGGTTCCGAGAAGTTACAAGCCTAAAATGTCGTTTTTTGTACTTTTTGTTCCTTCCAAAAAGGGCATTAATCTTTCGAAAATTCGGAAACGGACCTCATAAATGTGTTCAGCGCCCCAAACTACCCCCCCGAGCAAAATTTGGGTGAAGGCGCATTTTCCATACTTTGTCCAGACTGACAGCGTTTTGGACTTGTACGGATTTTCGGTTGGGCGAATATTTATACCTTGTACGAATTTTCGGTTGGGCGAATATTTATACCGATTAGAGGGCTCTGGAAGCGTTTTAGAAAAATGTTCCAGATTTGACTTAGTATTCGCACTGGGGGGTTATTTGGGGTGCTGATCACGAATCTGTGGTTTACTAGTCGATTTTCCAAAGTTTTCGGCTAATTTTGTTCTAAGCTTCTCAACCGGGTAAAATTTCAAGGGAAAAACGCCACTTTCGAGATTTTCGGAGTGCTACGGTAGATAATGCTCAAATTGTCGCTCTGGGGGTTATTTGGGGTGCCGAACACGAATCTGGAGTCCGTTTATCGATTTTTTGCAAATTACGGTAGATTATGGTGGGTATACGGTAGTTTAGTCAAAATCTCAGATTTTACTCAAAAGTTGTATACGGGTGTTATTCGGGGTGTAGAATACGAATTTAACTTCCTTTTGTCGATTTTCAAAATACTAAGGTGGGTTTTGCCCTCTAACTGACATGTTACCTACCGTAACCTACAGTAAACCTCGAAATTTTGACAAATGGATTCCAGATTCGTGTTCACCACCCTAGATTATTACCCTTACATACAAGTTTTAAGCTAAATCCGAGAAAATTTTTTGAAACTCGCAAAAAATGCCCTTGCCTTTTCGCGAAGCTTGAAAAATGCTCATAACTTGCTCGAACCTGCAGCTCGGGGCGGGATACTGCGCATTTTTACTATTGAGCCAGAAGAGATACTAACAATACTGGTCGTTTTCGCAGATGCGTTTACCACTCTAAACACTTCCCTTGTGAGTACTTATTATCCACTCTGAGTGCTTCAGTATTGATAGCATTTTTTGTTCACCGCCGACCTTCTTTCAGCGACAACATCAAATGCAACAGCAGCAAATGATGAATCAGTACTCACAGCAGAATCGCAATCCGTTTGGCTTCTGAAAGAGATTGGGACTTATAAATATTATGTATCGAGGTTCATCGATTGTTTTACGCGGCCTTGAGAGCTGCGAACTCCTAGGGAATAAGGTTAAATTGGTTGTATCATAACTTTGGGAAGCTTTCATCTCAGTGTCTGTTGAACTGAACTAGTCCTTGTTTTTCACTTACAAAGAAGATATCTGTATAGTTTTATGATATAAGGTAACATCCTTCGGCGAGTCGCTTGTGTGTATGGTGACTTTGTTACTAGCATATTTAATATGAACATAATTTATTAATTGAGTCGATGACGAGTACTTGTTTTCTTTTCAGTATCACTTGTTACTCATTGTAAATAACATTTGTTTTTGTAAGCCAAAGCGTTTTCAATTCGGACCTGCCTTTGTTTGCCTGTGTAGGCTATGTAAATAGATGGTATGTACTTTATGGGATTCTTGTCGTATGTACTGGAAAGATGTTGTTTCACATAGAGAAGAGTAGATTCTGAATCGCTGTGATCTGTAATCGCACAAACATACGTTCATAATATACTTCGGGCCGATTTATATTATTGAAAAAAAATATTCGAATAATTTTTAGATTTTCGAATCATTCAAAATTCGAAAACTTTGGTTTTCGAATAATATTCGAAATTCGAATATTTCGAAAATGGGCTTTCGAATAATATTCGAAATTCGAATATTTTGAAGAGCACATTCGAATTTTTGAAGAGAGCCGACTGTAAAAATTGAAGACTGCAAGTTTCAGTGAAAGAAGCGAATAATCGTATCTTCCTACTTGAGAAGTACCCTATACATAAAAACCCGTATTTTATCCAGTTTGAATGCCGCAATTCCTTAGAGAATGGGCTCGCCGTGCGATATGGTGTTTGTCCGCAGCTACACAGCGCACACTGGAGTAGACGCGCGCACAATAATGATAAAATATGTGTTTTATTACAGAACGGGTAGGAGAAAAGAATCGAAAGTGGAGTAAATGGAAGAAGGCAGAAATAGGATGCTTTCAATGTAACCATTTCACAAATTTAATGTAAATAAACTAAATTGGAACAGGGTGAATTTTTCGGACTTGACAAGGTTCATTCAAACGAACTTTATTGATTCAAAACAACACTAACCATGAGAACTAAGAGCATTGGGAGAAAGAGGAGAATCTGGTAAACATTTTAGTAACAAAAGCTTTGATATTCATTGTGATTTAAGGACCTTAAAACTCGTCCCGGTTTTGTCCCGGTCTTCGGGGTAAAACCGGGACGAGATTTAAGGTCCTTAAATCACATTAAAAAACGATCTTGTTGAAGATAAATTGTTCGCCAGATTCTCCTCTTTCCCACATTATCCTTTGCTCGCATGCTCAATGCTACTTTTGATCAACTAGTTTCGTTTGAATTAAACTTGTCACGGCTAAACACTTAACCTTACTCCAACTTTGTTTATTTACATTAAATTTCTAAAATGGGTGAATCCAGAATAGACAATTTCCATCATCTTCCATTTCCTTCGGTTTCAATCGTTGCTATTCTGAGGGATATTCACTGTTATTCTAGTCTTCGTCTACGTTTCCGTCCAAGCCGTGCTTTTCTAGACATTTCGCGATTAAATTTGCGTTTTCTAAAACGTGTATTTTATCGCAGACAGTTAGAAAAAGGCTTGTGCTCTTTCACCTTCAGTTTTAGCAGCAGTTTAGGAACCAGCTAGAGTTCGTTATAAGTTTCCTCAATTTTCGAAATAGAATTAATTGGAACATTGTTTAATTCTTCCAAATTACGTTACGTGGATATCCGTGGAAGATTTATTTCGAGATTGAATTTTGTTATTAACTTCAGTTTGTTTTTTTTTTGTCCAAAAATTCAACCTAAATCAAGATATTTTATATATAATCATAGAAACTTTGATGGAAGAGGGTGGAAGATTTTTTTTCGTAAGGTGGAGTTTTTTTCATTATAAAAACTTAAGTTCTCTACTACGAATGCAATTATAAGCCACAATTTGAGTGGGTTTTTCGAAAAATTCTCCCTCCACTATGTTCAAATTCTCCCCGATTTTGAAAATTTCTCACAATTTTCGGTCTTTTCAAAAAAAAACTCCACTATGCCCAAATTTTCCGAATTAAAAAAATACTCACAACTGAAATGAATTTTTCAAAAAACCGTCCCTCCGCTAGGCCCCAACTTTCCCCGATGCTGAAAATTTTGAAGAGAAAGAGAAATATGAAACACGAGGCTCATTACGGATTTTTGAGTGATGGGAATTTCAACAATAAACGATCCATCCCAAAAATAGTTTTTGACAGTTTACCGGAAAAGGGACCGTAAAAATTATTAGAGCTAGAGAACACCTGAATTGAAAATTAGGTTTTGAAAGAAGGGAGAAAAAACCACAGTCGGGCAGTTAAAAAAGTGAGGAAAAGTTGTATTATCGTTGTTTGAAGTAAAAAAAACATTTTTTGAATTCAATTATACTTCCTTTTTTTTTCATTTTCATTTTTCTGTGATTTTTTGAACTTTGACCGACGATTCGAGACTCCCCCTTCACCCTTCAATTTTTTAATTCTTTTCAGCGATGTTTTATTCGAGTTTTATTCGATTATGGAACCTCTCCTCCATCAATTCGAGCAATGGCTTTCGAAAGTTCCGAATAAAATGATGTTTTTCGAACTCATAGGTTCAAAAATTTCCTCTGTATGATACAATCAAGAAACTGATCCATATCCGACTCGAATAAACGCTCGGGTAATTATTTAATTTCATTATCTGATTTGAAAAACTACTCGTAATTTCAAATATTGCCGAAATATGCCCGAAAACGATTGAGCTATGTACTTATGTTGCGATCGAATATTTGGATTACCTGAATTTGACTGTATACTTTAGTTTTTTTCACATTAAAGAACTGGCTGTGACAAAAAAACAAAAAAAAAACAAACTGAAGTTAATAACAAAATTCAATCTCGAAATAAATCTTCCACGGATATCCACGTAACGTAATTTGGAAGAATTAAACAATGTTCCAATTAATTCTATTTCGAAAATTGAAGAAACTTATAACGAACTCTTGCTGGTTCCTAAAGTGCTGCTAAAACTGAAGGTGAAAGAGCACTAGCCTTTTTCTAACTGTCTGCGATAAAATACACGTTTTAGAGAACGCAAATTTAATCGCGAAATGTCTAGAAAAGCACGGCTTGGACGGAAACGTAGACGAAGACTAGAATAACAGTGAATATCCCTCAGAATAGCGTGTTAAGAATAATATTGCAGTAAACAGGGTCTGCGCGTCCTTTAAGATTCAAATCTCGTACCGCGGAGAGTAACTCGTCCGCGACCTAGCCGTGCGACTCCGCATCGCGACGGGGTCAGGCTGCGGCGATACAACCGGACGTCCCCCGTTCACGAAGAAAAAGTTGCACGTTTTTTGGGTGAAACGTAAGCTTTGGGTCCCTCTCAGAAGATTAGGAACGCAAGTGCGACGAAAAACGGCCCGCATGTGGGTGAAAATCTCGTGTGCCAGCCAACCCATTGGGCCACTCCGCCCACATCCTATAACAGTTTCCCTGGATTCGTGGTTAAATGAGCGGTGGTTTCCGATCAAAAGCCCCGTTCTTTCCTTCATTCTCAACGTCTCTCTTTACTCAGGTCAGGTCGCACACATCGGCTGCAAAAAACGGGAGTTGTAAGCCTCGGACAACTCGTCCACAATGCTTTCTATGCTGAGCTTTGAGGGGCCATAACTCCGTTCCCAAGGGGTCTTGTACGATTCCAGGGACATCATTGAAATCAGCATGGGACCGTTTTCAAGATAGGCGGAAAAACAAGAAAACGAATTTTATCGTGAACACTGCCTTTAAGGAGCGGCTTTTGACGCGGCAGCAAATGTACGAAAAGGGATTTAGGCCATTGGTATAGTTTGGCGACACGAGGTCGCGTCGCTCTGCACAGCGACAGTGGCAGGGACAGGCATCGGCACATTTGCAGTATGTCAGCCCTCCACGACACGTCGCTGCTCACAAAAATGAAAACATGTTACATGTAATATAAAGTGTAAGATACTTGAGACATTCAAGTATGTTACCTTTATATCGCATGTAACCTACACTTATATTACATGTAACAAACACTTATATTTCATGTAACTTGATTAGAGCTGCAAGTTGAAGCTCGATGCTTTGAGGGTTTGAACTGCGGGTTCCAGGCTACTGCTCAGGGCTGCGCACACATCCCGGCATGGCGATTTTGAATATGCACCCCCCGTAATTTTCAGGCACCCCCCTAAGGGAAATCAAAATCGGCTGTTTTCCGAGAAGTCGAGCACAACAGCCATGATTTTCACTTTCTGATTTTGATAAACAAGAATAAAAAATCACTGAATAGAGAGAATTCCGAAAATGTCAACATAAAAGGTAGTGTAATTTTTTAACTACCAAACAATCTTATGAAGAAAATTTTTAATAAGAAGGTAGGTTTTAGCAATTTTAATTCATTACAATTCAGCAATTACAAACAACAACAGAGCAACTTTTATTGCAGTAATTAATGTTTTCTATCGACTGTTTTCATGAACCTATGTATGAAAGATTAATCCGTATTTGATCGTTCTGATGAAGAAATTTTCAGAATTATTTTGTGTTGTGGAACCATGTAGGGATTAATGAGATGAGCAGGGAGTGGAAAACCCAATTTTTACGCACGTAGAATGCCGCAATCCCTTAGAGACTCGGCTCGCCGTGCGCTAAGGTGTGTGTGCGCAGCTACACAGCGCACACGGGAGTGGACGCGCACACAGTAATAATAAAAAAATGTATTTTATTACACAACGGGGAAGAGAAAACGATTGAAACCGAAGGAAATGGAAGATGATGGAAATTGTCTATTCTGGATTCACCCATTTTAGAAATTTAATGTAAATAAACAAAGTTGGAGTAAGGTTAAGTGTTTAGCCGTGACAAGTTTAATTCAAACGAAACTAGTTGATCAAAAGTAGCATTGAGCATGCGAGCAAAGGATAATGTGGGAAAGAGGAGAATCTGGCGAACAATTTATCTTCAACAAGATCGTTTTTTAATGTGATTTAAGGACCTTAAATCTCGTCCCGGTTTTACCCCGAAGACCGGGACAAAACCGGGACGAGTTTTAAGGTCCTTAAATCACAACGAATATCAAAGCTTTTGTTACTAAAATGTTTACCAGATTCTCCTCTTTCTCCCAATGCTCTTAGTTCTCATGGTTAGTGTTGTTTTGAATCAATAAAGTTCGTTTGAATGAACCTTGTCAAGTCCGAAAAATTCAGCCTGTTCCAATTTAGTTTATTTACATTAAATTTGTGAAATGGTTACATTGAAAGCATCCTATTTCTGCCTTCTTCCATTTACTCCACTTTCGATTCTTTTCTCCTACCCGTTCTGTAATAAAACACATTTTTTATCATTATTGTGCGCGCGTCTACTCCAGTGTGCGCTGTGTAGCTGCGGACAAACATCATATCGCACGGCGAGCCCATTCTCTAAGGAATTGCGGCATTCAAACTGGATAAAATACGGGTTTTTATGTACAGGGTACTTCTCAAGTAGGAAGATACGATTGTTCGCTTCTTTCACTGAAACTTGCAGTCTTCAATTTTTACAGTCGGCTCTCTTCAAAAATTCGAATGTGCTCTTCAAAATATTCGAATTTCGAATATTATTCGAAAGCCCATTTTCGAAATATTCGAATTTCGAATATTATTCGAAAACCAAAGTTTTCGAATTTTGAAGGATTCGAAAATCTAAAAATTATTCGAATATTTTTTTTCAATAATATAAATCGGCCCGACCTGTGACAACTCGTCCACCTTTTTTTCACCCTCAAAATCTTGGCATCTTTGAAGAGCCATAACTCTGTTCAAAGGGGGTCTAGGACGATTTCAGAGATACCACTGTAATCAGCGTGTGACTCTCTCCAAGATAAGCATGAAATCTGAAAAATAATTTTTTGGGTGTCCTGTGCCTTTAACAGCAAAATAAATGTCTGATCAACAAGCATTAATGAAAATCTCGTTAACTAGGGGGCCGGCCGACACCGGTAATTAGCCGTTATGCTCTGGTTTTTTTTCCGCGACTTTTCGGGTTCTTCAACTTATTTTTTTTTCTTGATGACCAAATCTACATTCTCATGAAGAGAGCGCTAAAGTCGCATTTATCGCAAACCCTTCGTTTAACTGAAATCCATAATCACAACAGAAGAGTTTAGCTGTGGCGAGTCGCAAACAAACAATGCCATGACGTTATTCACCTACATACCTCGAATAACGATAATGACGTCAGTTCTCCAGGTATGTGGAAGGGTGTCGTCATAAATCAGTTTGTATTCTATGCTAGTCGCCTTATCGTGGTCCGTTTTTCAAAGATAAAGTGTCGCCCTTTCCGTTTCCGTATGAAAGGTTTATTGCATATTTACATTCCGGCTTAAAAAAGCGCTGTCATTGAAGTATGTCATGGGTGATGTTTCTTTGCATGACACCATAAATAAGCAGGAAACTGGGCACCCTGAACGGGTCGCACATTATTGACTCTCGAAAAAAATGCGAAGCTATCAGATCAGGGTTGTCAGCTGTAGAATTGATACGAAATGTGGAAGCTAATCCGAAGTAGGGAAGGTGGGTGCATTGCACGTGGTCTGGTGCAGTTGCTAAGGTTTCGGGCATCGTTGCATACCTTATAAAATTGGGAAGGGTTCTATTCCTGCATGTCAAGTCTGCCTTCACAATTGGCCGATCGACTTTGTCCCATCTTGGGCGACTTGTGGTGTACCGTGTAGATGGAAGAAGTGATCAAATTTGCCGCGAGCATAACGTGAACCTCGTGCGTGCCGTGATTCTCATATCTACCACAGACACCGTGTCGGCGTCCGACAATGTCGTTATTTCGGTGCGAGAGCCGGCTGTCGGTGTTGATTGTGGCGTGGGCGGCAGTGGTGACGTCTCGATAACGGTTGTTTTGTGATGGGGTGATAGTGGACGAGCATGGCCGCGCTATTACCGTTAAAACTGTTGAGATAGCGAAACCGATAGACTTTACAATGTGCCCTAGATCGCTAACCTCGTTGCAAGCATCAAGAACAGGGATGGGCGGAATTCCGTATTCCGAAGGTTTTGGGCCTTCCGATTTCCGAAAAAAGCCTGGAAATGCGGAAGAAATCGGAATTATTAATGAGATTTTTTTACACTTTTTTTCCAAATCACTAGAGGGTTAATTAGGGCGCTAAATTCGAATTCGAGGTCCGTCGCCATTTTTCGCAAAGCCAGGGGTGATAGTATATAAATGGTTTTTCAACGCGAGTTAACCAGCATCTTTGAACTCGAGTTCACCGCCAACATTACGAGAGCAAACTGCCAGGTTTATTAGAGCTTTCTGTCCGACAAAGGGACGCTCAGTACGCCGTTGAAGGCGGAGATGTGTGCAGGATGTGTGCAGGAGCCAGTGGGAGTGCGCAGGTGTGCAGGACCCCAGTGGGTATGTGCAGCCCACGACTTTCGGCACACTTTCAGTGAAGTCCTGTGCACAATCCCGTTTTCCTGCACACTCCAAGTAACGTCCTGGCACGTTCCATGACACCTGCACACTTCCAGTGGGGTCCCGCACACACCCTGCACACCCCCAGTGGGGTCCCGCACACATTCTGCACACTTTCTTGGGGGCCCTTAAAGGCATCGTACGCGCTGAAAACCACTCACCGTTTTTTTCGGTTCAAATGATTTTCTGGGCCCACCTAAGAACGTAGGGAGAGTTTGTACGATTAAGAACGCCTTATTCTAAAGACAAATGAAGTTGAATGTCTCGAATTCCGTCAAAAGAGGCCGGCCCTCCGTCAGTCGTCTGGCACAATTTGCTGTCAGCCATCATATAAGTAACTGATCAACAATCGATACAGTACAACTGAGGGGAAGTTGATGGAATATAATTTACGATTACGTGAAGAATGACTTTTCTACACACATCGATTAACTACAATCCACTTGAAAGAAAGATAAACTTCATTTGATCGTGAGATCGTTGGTCAAAACAGCGATATCTAACGATCGACTCTTCCTTTCTCAAAAGTCGATTGAGATATTTTCGGTCTGAGAAAGGGGTTTTCAGTGACTTTTTCACGCTTTTTCCAACGTGGCTGTTATACTGTGTACTAGAGCTCTCATTATATATGGAAAACTCGAAAACGAAATTCATCGTAAACGATGCCTTTAAGGTGTCTGCAGAGTTGCACCGACCGGCGACTGGTCGCCGAGCGTCAGCCTTGACACGGCGACAGAAATCTTTTCGAACATTATCGTCGCCGCGTCGGTTGCCGCTCGCTGGTTGTGACGCAGGGTAGTGCAGGAAAATACTCTGCAAAACACTCTGCGGTGCCCCCTCGACGCCGTTCCCGCCGCGTCGGTCGCCCTCGTCGCTGAATGTAATCGATATTGCATCACCCAGCGCTGGTCTTCGCTGCGAGCAACGCCGCGATTTCTACTCTGTAGAACTCTTTACCCCTACTGCACACTCTCTCTGGCGACTTGCGCCATTTCGTCAACGTCCTGCACCCTTTTCACCACGGCCTGCGTTTTCTTTAGCAAAAGCAAGTGTAAGGAACACGCTTCATCGTATGAGATATCGCCTTAAGTTCGCGCCACGCTGCAACTTAACGCGAGTTGATGGAGAGAATGGAAATAGTGTATGAAGGAAGAAGATGATAGATAGCTTTCGTAAGTCCTACGGAACACTTTTTCGAAAGCAATCCTTCTTTTTCCTCATTCACACACTATTACCACTTTTTCTGTCAGCTCACGTTAAGTAGCAGTTTTGCGCGCACTTAACGCGAGCTGAAAATAGTTCGAAAAAGCCGCAGGATTTTTTTCTAAATCACTATTTTTTTCAGAAAAGAGACTGAATAAACCACTTTTTGTGGCATTTTTTTACACTAGGGGTTATCTAGTGGCTCATAACATGGCATGCGAGTTCGTAATTTCGACGGTTTTTAACTTCTTGCCTAAAAATTGTCGAATGAATAGCTCGCGCTAAGCTGCAGCTTACCGAGAGCTTACGGCGAGTTTACTCGCGCTCTCAGAACCATTTACCACAATACCGCCCATGACTTTGGGAAAAACGGCGTTTCGGCGCTTTTTTGCTCCGCAAAGCGCCGCTTTGTCATAACTTGGTTCAAAGTGGTCCGTTTAGGTTGCCAGGGACATATTTAGAATCAGCATCGAGAGCTCTTCATTTTGAGTTCACACCTGCCTTACCCTGCAAACAAGGCATATATGGTTAACAGAATCAATCGAGTGTACGAAAGCTGAGGCTAGATATCAAATTGTTGTAAATATTTGACTTGATATCAACCGTTCAGATCAAAGACGAGTTACATACAATATAGTTGTACACTAACGAAATTTTCGAAAGTTGTACAATTAAGACCAATTTATGGAGATGGCGAAAGTGAAAATTAATGTTTTTTGGCCGTTTCGACGCCACGGCAGACACGCTCATTGCCCTTCGCTCGGCCGCAAAATGTCTGCGATCACAACTACGCTCAGTATGGACTCTTTTGAAACAGTAGCGACCCTGAAGGCATTCCTCGCCTAGCGCCACCTCCGTAAATTTGGCTTTGAAAAACGACCCCCTATCACCGAAGTCCCGTTCTCGGCCCAAACGGGACCAATAGGGACTCGGTCTACAACTCTGCTTTCTGATCCTCTTTCGGATAAGCAGTGCGGCAGCCCAATACGGTAAATCTGATTTTTTACCTTTACGGGATGTGCTAAAACGGCGTTTTTTCGCCTGTTTGGCGTCCCGGCAGACGCAGTAGTCGTCCTTCGCTTGGGCTCAGAATCAGGGGTGTGCGGCAATTGCCGTTTGCCGATTGCCGTTTGCCGTTTGCCGGCCATTTTTGGGGTTTGCCGTTGCCGTTGCCGTTTGCCGAAATTTTCGTCTTAAACGGCAAATTTTCGGCAAAAATTCGTTGAAACAACAGGATTCGCCCTCACCGCAGCCTCTGTGTTGGTCAGCGACTCGGAGCTGCTACAATTAATTATTTTGACTAGTTCCAGCTCCTGGTTCCGGCTCATTCAATGTATAATTGTACCCTTTCAGTAGGTAGCTTATGAAAACATCTTGACTGGGTAATCAGAGGAGTTCGTTTGAGTTCTAAAATGTTTGGGAGCTTCCAGATGTCTTTTTTAATCATCAAATTCTTAGTCCTTTAAAGGCTTAGGACACCCAGAAATTAATTCTCAGTTCATGCTTGTCTTGGAGAGTCACTCACTGATCACAGTGATATCTCTAGAATCGTCCAAGACCCTCTGAACAGAATTATGGCTCCCTAAAGATGCCTGATTTTTAAGGGTGAAAAATTGGTGGACGAGTTGTCTCAGGTCTGTATTTTTCTTCATTTGCAATCTTTGCGCGAGAGCGAGCCACGATATGGAACAAATCCAGCAATGATCTGAAGAACGACGACTTGTTTGAATTCATCCATCCATCGAGCCGCTATCGAGTTCGAAGATCTGTTAGCGGGACGGGCCTGTGGTGGTCGCTTATATCTCACTTATTTGGAGGAATTGAGATCTCGCACTTGGCACGTGTCATACAGGAGGGTCTTCTACACACAATTACATGAAAATCTCAAAATTCATATCTGAGGGTGTACTGTGTCTTTAGGAGTGCCAAAACTGCAAAAAAACCTTTTTCAGAGGCATACCGATCACTGCAAGTTCTAAGATTACAAAACCAAGTCATATCAAAGCTGTAGCGAAAAAGTAGCCTTATTTAGACATATGAACCAGTGGAGAATTTGTGTATATAGGCCCACTTTTCGTCAGTTGATTGGCTGATGGTAATAATTGGGACAGGAAAATTATCAGTTCTGCAAACACTTTGTCCGGCTTTTTAAAAGTTGAACAATATTCAAGGCGGTCATTAAAGGCAGTGGTCAATGATATCTTCGATTTCGAGATCATTAGCTGAAATGAAAGGTTGACATAATGGCAGACCTGGGTTTGCTAGGAAATGGGGTAAAGATGAAAAAATTTAAAATCTTCGAAGGCAACGATTAAAACCGCATTCAATTTTTCACCAGAAATCCAAGGGTTACAGGCCCATTGCAACAACAGTGTGGGAAGCCGGCTCAAAACGAGCAACCACTAATATACGGCCCGAAACTTGAACGTGGTGTACTCGCTCCACCCTTTTCCTCGGTAGCCACAGGAGGTGAGTGGGGCGAGTAAACCACAGTCAAGTTTGGGACAAATTTATTGCTTGTGTCTAGCCGACATTGTGGCTGTGGTGGCCACGTGCCGGCTTGTGGGCCGAATACGTAGAAAGGAAAGAGCCCAAGAGCAGTCCAGCTGGCTACTGCACGCGGCGCTCCAGCGACGAAGTCAGCGCAGCAGACTTACCGTCGCGCTCGTCGCATGTACATACCAGTAAAACGCCCCTCATTCTGTGCATTCGATCAACATGCCCCTCAGAGCTCTTGATTTGAAAATTCGAAGGCTGCTTTTATCGTGAGCGCTGCGTTCAACTAAACTTGTCTCACTCCATTCCTGTAGCTTCGCAAAGGTAACCATTCAATCGCAGTTTGAAGTGAGCGAAATTGGAATCCTTGAGCCTACTACTTGCTACTAACAGTAAAATTTGTGACTCCGGTTATAACCTAAACCGCGCGCTGTTGATCGTGGTGTGAACTGTCTGGCCATTAATTCCGACCAATCATCTCGTATTAACCCTTCTATTCGCACCTGATTGTGGTACCTGTATCATCCACACTCTTTCGGTCGGCGCACACTCCCATCGCAACAAGCTTGCTTACGGTTTGCTGATCTTCCCCGGATCGACAAGGCTGGGACGCGCTGGCCGCAGGCTCCTTTCAGAAAATCCTTTGCGGACCAGTAACACTTTGCGCTGCTCAAGAAGACGCCCATCTTTTGGATCTCTAGCATTGATTTGTACGCAAACTTCAAATGGAGAGGAATTTACAGAATTATCGCCGGCGATGGAGAAGCTTACCGCCGTGTTGGTCTTGGTAGTGACTCCTGTTAACCTGAGGCTTTCAAGCAGCTTCTGATTAATAGGACTTTTCTTCCTCTGAAGGCCATTGAAACGTCAGGCTCATAGTAACTGGCAGATATTGCATGGAATACGACACGACTAACAAGAAAGGGTTGCCTACATCAGATAGAGTTTCGGAATGTTTTTAATATGTTCTAGGATGAGGGCAGTTGCCCAATATCATACATAAAAATCTACTAAATGCCTCAGGCAGACCCTAAAGGTCCAAATTGGAACAAGGCCAGAACAGCTCGGCCGAAGTGAGTAGAGCTGATTTAACGATTGAATTACCTTTGCGTATGTTCAGAGCAGATCAGAAATTGGGCAACAATGCATAGTTTCTGATCTAATCAGAATCAATACACGAAAATTTTCTACATCAATTTTGAACACATCTAAAGGTAATTCAATCGTTAAATCGGCTCTACTCTCTTCGGCCGAACCGTTTTGGCCTTGATCAGATTTTCACCTTTTTAGTGACTGCCTGATGGTTCAGCAGACTCTGAGCTTGGTATACTGGAACACTGTGCTTCCCCTAGAACATATTAAAATTGCATCCCAAAACTCCATCTGAAGTTGGCAACCCTTCCTTCTACGCAAATGTTGGTGTATTATAGCATAAGCAGATTTTGCCGTTTGCCGTTTTGCCGTTTGCCGTTTGCCGGTCATTTTTGGGGTTTGCCGTTGCCGTTGCCGTTTGCCGAAATTTAAAATTCCTTTGCCGCACACCCCTGCTCAGAATGCTGGCGATCACAACTGCGCTCAATGAAGGCTCTTTTAAAACAGTAACAACCTGTCTGGAGGCGTTTCCCGCCTAGCGCAACCCCGTGATGTCACCTTAAAACCGAAGCCACCCGTCTGGAGTCATTTGCCGCCGAGCGGCGCCTCGGTCATCGGGCGGTTTTTTCGACCCCTGGTAACCGACGTCCCGTTCTCGGCTCTGCCCAATCCGAGACAATTTCTTTGGACATCCTGAAAATTGCCATTCGTGTACCCCTTTTATTCTACGCAAAGCTATGAAAATGCTCTTTTTTGGAAATCTCCTGTAAACCTCTGAGGCATTTAGGGGATTTGGAAACCGGATAATCAATGCTGTGTCCCATACCTACAACTATCAACACATGGTTTTACAAAAGCCCCAGTTAGTGACTATCACTGTAAGAGGAAAATTAGGTAGTCTTAAAGGCAGTGTTCACGAAGAAAAAGTTGCACGTTTTTTTGCTAAAACGTGAGCTTTGGGTCCCTTTAAAAATATTAAGAACGGTAGTGCGACGAAAAACGGCCGGTAAGTGGGTGAAAATCTCGTGGGCCAGCCAACACATTGGGCCACTCCGCCCACGTCCTATAACAGTTTCCCTGAATTCGTGGTTAGATGAGCCATTGTTTTCCGATCAAAAGCCCCGTTCTTCCCTTCATTCTCAACGTCTCTCTTTACTGAGGTCAGCTCGCACACATCGGTTGCGGAAAAACGGGAGTTACAAGCCTAGGACAACTCGTCCACAATGCTTCCTAGTTGAACTTTGAGGGGCCATAACTCCCTCTCCAGGGGGTCTTGTACGATTCTAGGGACATCATTGAAATCAGCATGGGACCGTTCTCAAGATAGGCGTAAACAGAAAAACGACTTTATCGTGAACACTGCCTTTAAGGATCGAGTAGTCCAAACACCTATCAATGGTATTAGGTATCAAGGGTATATCGAGGCCTTCCCCAGTTGATTCATACCCTTTGACGTAGTCATAGAAGGCTATGTCATCCCTCTGCAAGAGTTCCTCCATAGATGCCAGATCATTGAAGTGCGACCTCTCCTATATTAAACCGTTCCGCTCCGCTATACGCCTAAATTCCGAAATGTGGATAGGCTGCCTAATTAGCGCTAGTAAAACATGAATGGAATTCTGACCCTATGTCCTTCAACGTCATGTGGCAGATGCGCTGCTGAGCATTAGGGGCTAATTTGTAGTTCCACTGCTCGCGACGAATTCTGGCTAGTAACTGAATGATAGAGTGAAGCGCACGTCTGGTAGTGGAAACGTGAGCTATCATTTCTTGATAGCTTCAAGTATGCCGTACACACTGCATGACCGCGGTGGCCCACACAACCCTCGTGTGACACGGTGCCATCGTCTCTTTCGTAAACCTGCGATTTTCACTTCATAATCAGTAATGTGAATGGAGGCAAATTTCAGGAAAATAACCTTCAAGAAGGCGGGGCAGTGCGGATGCACACTCTTGCTAGTGCTGAAAACTTAACGCATTTCTTCGGCGTTCACTTCAATTCCCTTTCCTCGAGGGTGTTTGCATACATATCCTGTGGTTCCGAGCCTGATTTACTCTGTTCCCTCGCGCGCTTGTGCGGAGCGAAGGTAGAGACAGCGGGAAATTGTGGGGAGAAGGAAACGCAGCGTTCGCACGCAGACGCACGCGACGAACGGAAATAAATCACACCCGGAAACGGAGGATATGTATGAGTGCGACCAGATTTTAGAGGGTTGGAGTTCGTTTTCGAAACTTTCGTGACGGCCTCTTTCTCTATCAGCGCTTTCCAATTCTCAAGCAAAGTAACCAAAGGTACGTGAAAAGCTTCTTCGAGGTACATACAATTGATTGAAATTAATTCACCTCAAACGCCGCGAACGTGTCAAAATGTCCTTTAAAGACACAGTCCAACCTCAGAATCAATTTTTCGTTTCCTCCCCTATCTTGTAGGAAATTCCACGCTGATCACAATGGTGCTTTCAGAATCGCTCAGAACTCACTACGAACGGAATTACGGCTCCTTGAAAATTTCGATTTTGAACGGCTAGAAGTTATCGGACGAGTTGTCTCGAGCCCGTATTTTCTCGTTATTCGCAGCCATCGTTCTGTAGCAGGCCACAATATAAAGCCAGACCGAAAACAAATCGAAGAACATAGGTTTTGAATTAAATCCATCGCGCGTCTCCTCCCTATTGAGGTCGGAAACCTGGCAGTGGGCGTTGCACATTTTTTCTTTCAAGGGGGCGTGGCCGACTTTTTCCTGGCTTTTTCTCGCTTATTTGAGCGAATTGAGATTTCGCGCTTGGCAGGGTTGCTATAGGCGGCGACCGGACCATAATATCAAAAATTACCTCTGAGGTTGGACTGTGCCTTTAACTATAGAGAATTCCTGTAAGCCATCATCGTCTGGATGGCTTTCGCCAGTGCTTGACCAGATCGGAGTATCGGCAAAATGTTGCCTGACATTCGGGGCAGATAACAGACTGCACAGCGTCATTTGAAGATTTCGCAGCATCATTTGCCGGATGTTCATGCTAAAGTGGTCGCCAATTCAAAAAAAAATCATAACAGAAATATAACATCAGTTCATTTATGATCGATCACGGGTTGGTTAAGAGATTGCTGCGACGAACACACGTGGCACGCACGCAAGCGAGGAGGTAATGATAGTCATGAACATCGATCAAGTGACATCACGTTAGATCTCTGCGCCGCGGCTATCTCTCGACCAGTGATCGACGATACTTCAATACCTCTTGATATCTTTCCAGGTTGTAAATAGTGGAAAAGGATTTACCGCACTCGTTATTGCCTAGGCCGCTCATTTTTAGCCGGTCGAAGCAAGGCTTATCGGGCTTATCATGTCAAAATCTCCTTACCACTGTTATATTTTGCCAACACCGACCGCTCCGCTGCTTACTCCGCCCGGACTCATCCAAGCAACTTAAAGGCACAGAACACCCAGAAAATTATTTTTTAGTTCTTATCCTTATCTTGGAGAGGGTCACACTCTGATCACAATGGTATTTCTGAAATCGTCCAAGACCCCTACGAACAGAGATGTGGCTTCTTGAAAATGCTTGTACTTTGAGGGCGAAAAAAAAAGAGTTTTCTCAGGCCTGTGTTTCTCTTGATTCGCAGTTGCCGCACGAGAGAAAAACAGGATGACGAGATAAATCAGAAAGGGAGTAAAGTACAACGACTCGGTTGAAAATCATAAATCCATCTATCTGCTACTGAGATCGAAAATCAGGAAGGGGGCCGGGCCTGTGGTGGTGGCTGGAAGGGGTCGGGCCCGTGGTGGTCGCCTATATCTCGCTTGTTTGGAAGAATTGAGATCTCGCATTATACAGGAAAGCTCTTCTACACAATTACACTAAAATCTCAAAATTCATATCTGAAGGTGTACTGAGCCTTTAGCTATACAATCGAATCACTCTCGCGCATTTTCCTTGCTTTTGATTCGGCTCTTTTCGGCATTAGTTTGATCTTCAAACGAGCCATAAATTTTTCGAACATGCTTGTAATGATTGCTGAGTTCACCACTTCCACAGACCGCGCAGATCTCGAACGTCTTCATCTGAACGAAAAGAATGTGAAAAAGGACAATAGTACAACATTGAACTCTTCCGGATAGGCGCAAATTTATTAGAATTCTTTCCAAAAGAGAAAAGAAGCAAGCAATATGGGAGCGAAATCTGAAGAAATCACAAAATTAACTGCAGAAAATTCAAAAAAAAATAATTCAAAAACAAATCTAGGCGTTTCTGGACACGTGCAAAAACTGACAAAAAATTACTATGCTAGTAATATGCTCAGTTCAAGGACTGAAGAGATTAAAAACGTGCTCATGTTTGATGAAAAACAACGAAACAAAAATTTCAGCACAATCAGCTGTTCACGAGGTGTAAATGGAGATTCGCGCGTAAAGGCACGTGTATTGCGTGTGGCTGCACTACGCATAATTAATTTGACGCCGGACTCCCATGACGTCTCCGACACTGGCAGCGGTCTTCTACGGGAGAAAACGACGATCGAGGTCCCCTACAGGAGCTGTTTTGTCCTGTGGGAGACCGAACTAGAGCGAAGCGGTCTCCCACAAGACAGGCTGCCTCATCGCTTACACTGGGTCACCTACACCACAAAACAGCTCCGGTAGGTGACCGGGACCACCCACGTTGAACGATTGACCAAACCCGCGCTGCCTCCGATACGCCTGTGCGTTGGGTGGAGAGAGCCGATTTTTTTATTTGCCGTCATTGATTGATTGGGTGCTTTGGAGCCGAAATTCTTCCTTCATGATAGGTGAAGGAGGAACGCTACTGGGGCTTTAACCCTTATAGTAAGTAATTTTTGCTGCTGAGTAAGTTTGTCAGCGGGAAAGCATGAAGTTCATGCTGCAAATTTGAGCAATACGAAAACTAGGCGTGTTGGGCTCGATTCTTGCTAACGGTATTTGAAATACCTCCAAAATGAGATTTCGTTCAACTACAGTGCAATGTTCGGTCTGCTACAGGAGAAAACCCGGAGTACTATAGCTGATGGGGCTAGGATTCCAGCGGACTCCCGTAAGGGACCGCTGCCAGTGTCGGAGGAACGTCCAAACGGATTCAGCCATCATGGGCGGACTTCTCGAAAATTTTCTCATTGCCCAAATTCAGGGTTTTGACTTGTTTTTGACGCTCCGAACGGCGTGAGCATTCTAATAGGGTCCATACGACCTCAGCAGTGTATTTATCTCAACGACTTTTTTTTTGAGAGTGTCTGCTGTCTTTAGTGGTTGTCATTCGCGCGATCACTCAGCGCCAGTTCCTACTGCCCGTGCTTGAATGGTCATAGACCAGTGTACTTGTTATCCGATGGTGATTCTTTGGATAATAGATGGATTCAGATGATGCCTTCTCAAATTTCCCATACTGCGCTGTTCAAAATTTTCGTATAATGGATCATACCATCATTAGTTGAATCGGATACGGATATCCGGCCGGATAATTTTTGAAATAAAAGCAGTGGCAAAATACAATACCCGCGCTAGGTTTTGTAAAAACGGGGAGCTTTTCCCAAACTTGGCAAAACAACGTCCGATGCTTGTTACTTTTTTGAAAGAAGAGGTTTCTGACTCTGACAACGCCATAATATTCACAGCTCAAATTCCAACATAATAATGTGCATTGTAAACCGAAGTTCCCTAAAATCGCTTTGTTTTCAGTGGAATTGTTTTTGCGGTCGTTTCACAAAAACGTCGCGTGCGGCACAGTGCGGCGAAATTTTGACTAGTAATTGTAAAAGTAATAGGAGAGCAATCTCTATATTCTCTTCAAGAGTTGGATGAAAGTGAGGCTTCTCAAGAACTGTGCAGATGAAATTTTCGAAATTCTCTATTTATCGGTCTGGGGCTTTCGCAACAAAAGTTCGAATTTTTAGGAAGTTCCCAAGCGTGTTTAACGAAGGGTTTCCGAAATTCATTTTCCACGGATCTCGAGATGACCCCTTTTTTATCTAATTCGAGAAGAAAACATAGAGATTACGTTACGCGTTACGTTTTTGTGAAAAGATCGCAAAAACAACTTCACTTGAAAACAGTCTCAGGGAACTTCGGTCCACAATGTAGAGCGCGCGCAATCACTTTAGTCTGAGGAATGGATGGGGCTGCGACGGTAGATCACCCCGCGCGAATCGAAACACCATTCTCCACTGAGGCCGCCAACCCCACACCGGCAGCCGTCTGGTCCATGAGTCAGACTAGAAAGAAAACGAAAACCATACATTATTATGTAGGAATTTGAGCTGTGAATCTCAAAATCCAAATCCAAAATCCAAAAACGTCTTTGTTCAGAAAAGTTACAAGCATCGGACGCTTTTTGCCAAGGTTGGCAAATGCTCCCCATTTTTACAATACTTAGGGCGGGTATTGTAGTTGGAAGTTAAAAAGGGGTGTTGGTAATTATCGTCCATCACTGGATGAGGGATCGCCGCAACGCTGCTTGGCGGGAAGAATTGCGCGATCAATAGCCACTCTCGCTTCGTTTTCCCGCGCGCAATTTTTCCCGCCAAGCAGCGTCGCGGCGATCCCTCATCCAGTGATGGACGATAAATGTGTTAACACGAGATAAGGGTCAACTTTTGTAGGCAAATTTAACCCCAAGGGTGATAGCCTTCACCACTCGCACTTTTCTGTATCACTATCATTGAATTGGTGCGGTTTTCAGAGTGATATCTTCATTTTCATGGTTGAATTTTTCGAAAAACAACCGCCTCGCATCCACGATTGTGATAATACGACTGCGAGTAGGGTGGAAATGAAGGGTATGTAGGAATGGGATCGAAAACGCGACTTAAAGGCAGCATACACGCTCGCAAGCATAGTTTAGATAACAGCATAGATAGGTCCGCACGCCCCGTACTATGTCGTCAACGACGTTTGAAGCGCTGAAAACTGTCCAGGATGACAATATTTGGCTATGTTTGAGCAATCTTGCCTTCCACGCCTGTATTTTCACACCCCTTCGAGTAACAGAATGAGAATCGATACTTGTGAAAACGTGTGATAATTGAGAGTGATAGCACTATCAAATGGGAGTGCACGAGAGAAATCGCTTGGTTTACTTGAGTATAACATGTTTGCATACCTATTGACTCTCGTCCACTTTCGAGAATGCCGCTCTACTTTGGCTGACCTCTTGAAATGGAGGATTTTATCAGTGCACAAACATGTTATATTGAGGTAAATCGAGTTTTTTCTCTACTGCACTCCCTTTTTATAGTGCTACCAGCCGTCCTGCGGGCTCCGCCCGCCTGACGGCTGGCTGGGGGCTTCGCCCCCAGACCCCCAAATTTCCGCCTCCGGCGGAAATTATCAAGTTGTCTTGGCATATATAGAATCCGATCAGAAATTATTTTTCCCCAATATATTTTGTTGTAGACATAAAGGTTGCCTGCCACTCATGTGGACACATGGAAAGGCGGACAGCGGTAATTTATAGCGAGAAAAGCAATAAATATGCTTCAGTTGTGCACGCACACAAAATCAATCCGAAGTGCGGCAAATCCTGTACATTAGCGTTCTCGGGCTCGTTTCAAAGACATTCTTCTTTCTGCGGCGTCCTGCGCATTGCTACGTAGTACCGCACACTTTCTACGGCGTCCAGAGCACCCCCCCCCCTGAGGTCGCGCACACTTTCTACAGGCGCACACCTACATGGGTCCCGTACACTTTTTATGGCGTTCAGGGCACTCTAACATGGGTCCGCACATTTTCTATGTCGTTCGGCGCACTCCTAAATGGATTCCGTACACTTTCTATGGCGTTCGGCGCACTCCTAAATGGGTTCCGTACACTTTTTACGGCGTCCGGCACACTCTAACATGGGTCCCGCACACTTTCTATGGCGTCCGGCGCGCTCTTACATGGGTCCCGCACACTTTCTATGGCGTTCGGCGCACTCCTAAATGGGTACCGTACACTTTCTATGGCGTCCGGCACACTCTAACATGGGTCCCGCATACTTTCTGTGGCGTTCGGCGCACTCCTAAATGGGTCCCGCACACTTTCTATGGCGTCCGGCGCGCTCTTACATGGGTCCCGCACACTTTCTATGGCGTTCGGCGCACTCCTAAATGGGTTCCGTACACTTTCTATGGCGTCTGGCGCACTCTTACATGGGTCCTGCACACTTTCTATGGCGTTCTGCGCACTACAAAAAGGGTTCCGTACACTTCCTACGGCGTCCGGCGCACTCTAACATGGGTCCTGCACACTTTCTATGGCGTTCGGCGCACTAAAAAAGGGTTCCGTACACTTCCTACGGCGTCCGGCGCACTCTAACATGGGTCCCGTACACTTTCTATGGCGTCCGGCGTACTCTCACCTGGGTCCCGTACACTTTCTATGGCGTTCGGCGTACTCTAACATGGGTCCCGCACACTTTCGATGGCGTCCGGCGCACTCTTACATTGGTCCCGCACACTTTCTATGGCGTTCGGCGCACTCCTAAATGGGTTCCGTACACTTCCTACGGCGTCCGGTGCACTTTACATGGGTCCCGCACACATTCTATGGCGTTCGGCGCACTCCTAAATGGGTCCCGCACACTTTCTATGGCGTCCGGCGCGCTCTTACATGGGCCCCGTACACTTTCAGTGGCGTCCGGCGTACTCTCACCTGGGTTCCGTACACTTTCTATGGCGTCCGGCACACTCTAACATGGGTCCCGTACACTTTCTATGGCGTTCGGCGCACTCCCAAATGGGTTCCGTACACTTTCTATGGCGTCCGGCGCACTCTTACATGGGTCCTGCACACTTTCTATGGCGTTCGGCGCACTCCTAAAAGGGTTCCGTACACTTCCTACGGCGTCCGGCGCACTTTAACATGGGTCCCGCACACTTTCTATGGCGTTCGGCGCACTCCTAAAAGGGTTCCGTACACTTCCTACGGCGTCCGGCGCACTCTAACATGGGTCCCGCACACTTTCGATGGCGTCCGGCACACTCTAACATGGGTCCCGCACACATTCTATGGCGTCCGGCGTACGCTAACATGGGTCTCGCACACTTTCGATGGCGTCCGGCACACTCTAACATGGGTCCCGCACACATTCTATGGCGTCCGGCGTACTCTAACATGGGTCCCGCACACTTTCGATGGCGTCCGGCACACTCTAACATGGGTCCCGCACATTTTCTTCGGCGTCCGGCGCACTCCTGAATGGGTTCCGTACATTCTATGGCGTCCGGCGTACTCTCACCTGGGTCCCGTACACTTTCTCTGGCGTCCGGCGCACTCTTACATTGGTCCCGCACACTTTCTATGGCGTTCGGCGCACTCCTAAATGGGTTCCGTACACTTCCTACGGCGTCCGGTGCACTTTACGTGGGTCCCGCACACATTCTATGGCGTTCGGCGCACTCCTAAATGGGTCCCGCACACTTTCTATGGCGTCCGGCGCGCTCTTACATGGGCCCCGCACACTTTCTATGACGTTCGGCGCACTCCTAAATGGGTACCGTACACTTTCTATGGCGTCCGGCACACTAACATGGGTCCCGTACACTTTCAGTGGCGCCCGGCGTACTCTCACCTGGGTCCCGTACACTTTCTATGGCGTCCGGCGTACTCTAACTAACATGGGTCCCGCACACTTTCGGTGGCGTCCGGCGCACTCTTACATTGGTCCCGCACACTTTCTATGGCGTTCGGCGCACTCCTAAATGGGTACCGTACACTTTCTATGGCGTCCGGCACACTCTAACATGGGTCCCGTACACTTTCTATGGCGTTCGGCGCACTCCCAAATGAGTTCCGTACACTTTCTATGGCGTCCGGCGCACTCTTACATGGGTCCTGCACACTTTCTATGGCGTTCGGCGCACTCCTAAAAGGGTTCCGTACACTTCCTACGGCGTCCGGCGCACTCTAACATGGGTCCCGCACACTTTCTATGGCGTTCGGCGCACTCCTAAAAGGGTTCCGTACACTTCCTACGGCGTCCGGCGCACTCTAACATGGGTCCCGCACACTTTCTATGGCGTTCGGCGCACTCCTAAATGGGTTCCGTACACTTCCTACGGCGTCCGGTGCACTCTAACATGGGTCCCGCACACATTCTATGGCGTCCGGCGTACTCTAACATGGGTCCCGCACACTTTCTATGGCGTCCGGCGCACTCTTACATTGGTCCCGCACACATTCTATGGCGTCCGGCGTACTCTAACATGGGCCCGCACACTTTCGATGGCGTCCGGCACACTCTAACATGGGTCCCGCACACATTCTATGGCGTCCGGCACACTCTAACATGGGTACCGTACACTTTCTATGGCGTCCGGCACACTCTAACATGGGTCCCGTACACTTTCTATGGCGTTCGGCGCACTCCCAAATGGGTTCCGTGCACTTTCTATGGCGTCCGGCGCACTCTTACATGGGTCCTGCACACTTTCTATGGCGTTCGGCGCACTCCTAAAAGGGTTCCGTACACTTCCTACGGCGTCCGGCGCACTTTAACATGGGTCCCGCACACTTTCTATGGCGTTCGGCGCACTCCTAAAAGGGTTCCGTACACTTCCTACGGCGTCCGGCGCACTCTAACATGGGTCCCGCACACTTTCGATGGCGTCCGGCACACTCTAACATGGGTCCCGCACACATTCTATGGCGTCCGGCGTACGCTAACATGGGTCTCGCACACTTTCGATGGCGTCCGGCACACTCTAACATGGGTCCCGCACACATTCTATGGCGTCCGGCGTACTCTAACATGGGTCCCGCACACTTTCGATGGCGTCCGGCACACTCTAACATGGGTCCCGCACACTTTCTATGGCGTCCGCCGCGCTCTTACATGGGTCCCGCACATTTTCTTCGGCGTCCGGCGCACTCCTGAATGGGTTCCGTACACATTCTATGGCGTCCGGCGCTCTTAAATGGGTCCCGCACATTTTCTTCGGCGTCCGGCGCACTCCTGAATGGGTTCCGTACATTCTATGGCGTCCGGCGTACTCTCACCTGGGTCCCGTACACTTTCTCTGGCGTCCGGCGCACTCTTACATTGGTCCCGCACACTTTCTATGGCGTTCGGCGCACTCCTAAATGGGTCCCGCACACTTTCTATGGCGTCCGGCGCGCTCTTACATGGGCCCCGCACACATTCTATGGCGTTCGGCGCGCTCCTAAATGGGTCCCGCACACTTTCTATGGCGTCCGGCGCGCTCTTACATGGGTCCCGTACACTTTCTATGGCGTTCGGCGCACTCCCTAATGGGTTCCGTACACTTTCTATGGCGTCCGGCGCACTCTTACATGGGTCCTGCACACTTTCAGTGGCGTCCGGCGTACTCTCACCTGGGTCCCGTACACTTTCTATGGCGTCCGGCGTACTCTAACTAACATGGGTCCCGCACACTTTCGGTGGCGTCCGGCGCACTCTTACATTGGTCCCGCACACTTTCTATGGCGTTCGGCGCACTCCTAAATGGGTACCGTACACTTTCTATGGCGTCCGGCACACTCTAACATGGGTCCCGTACACTTTCTATGGCGTTCGGCGCACTCCCAAATGGGTTCCGTACACTTTCTATGGCGTCCGGCGCACTCTAACATGGGTCCCGCACACATTCTATGGCGTTCGGCGCACTCCTAAATGGATTTCGTACACTTCCTACGGCGTCCGGCGCACTCTGACATGAGTCCCGCACACTTTCTATGGCGTTCGGCGCACTCCTAAAAGGGTTCCGTACACTTCCTATGGCGTCCGGTGCACTCTAACATGGGTCCCGCACACATTCTACGGCGTCGGGCACACTCTAACATGGGTCCCGCACACTTTCGATGACGTCCGGCGCACTCTTACATTGGTCCCGCACACTTTTTATGGCGTTCGGCGCGCTCTAACATGGGTCCCGCACACATTCTATGGCGTCCGGCACACTCTAACATGGGTCCCGCACACATTCTATGGCGTCCGGCGTACTCTAACATGGGTCCCGCACACTTTCTATGGCGTCCGGCGCGCTCTTACATGGGTTCCGTGCACTTTCTATCGCGTCCGGCGCTCTTACATGGGTCCCGCACACTTTCTATGGCGTTCGGCGCACTCCTAAATGGGTTCCGTACACTTTCTATGGCGTTCGGCGCACTCTAACATGGTCCCGCACACATTCTATGGCGTCCGGCGCACTCCTGAATGGGTTCCGTACACATTCTATGGCGTTCGGAGTACTCTAACATGGGTCCCGCACACTTTCGATGGCGTCCGGCGCACTCTTACATGGGTCCCGCACACTTTCTATGGCGTCCGGCGCACTCCTGAATGGGTTCCGTACACTTTCTATGGCGTCCGGCGCACTCTAACATGGGTCCCGTACACTTTCTATGGCGTCCGGCGTACTCTAACATGGGTCCCGTACACTTTCTATGGCGTCCGGCGCACTCTAACATGGGTCCCGCACACTTTATATGGCGTCCGGCGCGCTCTTACATGGGTCCCGCACACTTTCTATGGCGTTCGGCGCATTCCTAAATGGGTTCCGTACACTTTCTATGGCGTCCGGCGCACTCTAACATAGGTTCCGCACACTTTCTATGGCGTTCGGCGCACTCCTAAATGGGTCCCGTACACTTCCTACGGCGTCCGGCGCACTCTAACATGGGTCCCGTACACTTTCTATGGCGTCCGGCGTACTCTAACATGGGTCCCGCACACTTTCGATGGCGTCCGGCGCACTCTAACATGGGTCCCGCACACATTCTATGGCGTTCGGCGCACTCCTAAATATGTACCGTACACTTTCTATGGCGTCCGGCACACTCTAACATGGGTCCCGTACACTTTCAGTGGCGTCCGGCGTACTCTAACATGGGTCTCGCACACTTTTGATGGCGTCCGGCACACTCTAACATGGGTCCCGCACACTTTCTATGGCGTCCGGCGTACTCTAACATGGGTCCCGCACACTTTCGATGGCGTCCGGCACACTCTAACATGGGTCCCGCACACTTTCTATGGCGTCCGCCGCGCTCTTACATGGGTCCCGCACATTTTCTTCGGCGTCCGGCGCACTCCTGAATGGGTTCCGTACACATTCTATGGCGTCCGGCGCTCTTAAATGGGTCCCGCACATTTTCTTCGGCGTCCGGCGCACTCCTGAATGGGTTCCGTACATTCTATGGCGTCCGGCGTACTCTCACCTGGGTCCCGTACACTTTCTCTGGCGTCCGGCGCACTCTTACATTGGTCCCGCACACTTTCTATGGCGTTCGGCGCACTCCTAAATGGGTTCCGTACACTTCCTACGGCGTCCGGTGCACTTTACGTGGGTCCCGCACACATTCTATGGCGTTCGGCGCACTCCTAAATGGGTCCCGCACACTTTCTATGGCGTCCGGCGCGCTCTTACATGGGCCCCGCACACTTTCTATGACGTTCGGCGCACTCCTAAATGGGTACCGTACACTTTCTATGGCGTCCGGCACACTAACATGGGTCCCGTACACTTTCAGTGGCGCCCGGCGTACTCTCACCTGGGTCCCGTACACTTTCTATGGCGTCCGGCGTACTCTAACTAACATGGGTCCCGCACACTTTCGGTGGCGTCCGGCGCACTCTTACATTGGTCCCGCACACTTTCTATGGCGTTCGGCGCACTCCTAAATGGGCACCGTACACTTTCTATGGCGTCCGGCGCACTCTAACATGGGTCCCGTACACTTTCTATGGCGTTCGGCGCACTCCCAAATGGGTTCCGTACACTTCCTACGGCGTCCGGCGCACTCTAACATGGGTCCCGCACACTTTCTATGGCGTTCGGCGCACTCCCAAATGGGTTCCGTACACTTTCGATGGCGTCCGGCACACTCTAACATGGGTCCCGCACACATTCTATGGCGTTCGGCGCACTCCTAAATGGGTTCCGTACACTTTCTACGGCGTCCGGCGCACTCTAACATGGGTCCCGCACACTTTCTATGGCGTCCGGCGCACTCTAACATGGGTCCCGCATACTTTCTATGGCGTCCGGCGCACACTAACATGGGTCCCGCATACTTCCTACGGCGTCCGGCGCACTCTAACATGGGTCCCGCACACTTTCTATGGCATCCGGCGTACTCTAACATGGGTCCCGCACACTTTCTGTGGCGTTCGGCGCACTCCTAAATGGGTTCCGTGCACTTTCTATGGCGTTCGGCGCACTCTAACATGGGTCCCGCACACTTTCTATGGCGTTCGGCGCACTCCTAATTGGGTTCCGTACACTTTCTATGGCGTCCGGCGCACTCTTACATGGGTCCCGCACACTTTCTATGGCGTTCGGCGCACTCCTAAAAGGGTTCCGTACACTTTCTACGGCGTCCGGCGTACTCTAACATGGGTCCCGCACACTTTCTATGGCGTTCGGCGCACTCCTAAATGGGTTCCGTACACTTTCTACGGCGTCCGGCGCACGCTAACATGGGTCCCGCACATTTTCTATGGCGTCCGGCGCACTCTAGCATGGGTCCCTCACATTTTCTATGGCGTTCGGCGCACACTAACATGGGGCCCGCACACTTTCTATGGCGTACGGCGCACTCTAACATGGGTCCCGCACACTTTCTATGGCGTCCGGCGCACACTAACATGGGTCCCGCACACTTTCTATGGCGTCCGGCGCACTCCTAACATGGGTTCCGTACACTTTCTATGGCGTCCGGCGTACTCTAACATGGGTCCCGCACACTTTCTCTGGCGTCCGGCGCACTCTTACATGGGTCCCGCACACTTTCTATGGCGTTCGGCGCACTCCTAAATGGGTTCCGTACACTTTCTATGGCGTCCGGCGTACTCTAACATGGGTCCCGCACACTTTCTATGGCGTTTGGCGCACTCCTACATGGGTCCCGTACACTTCCTACGGCGTCCGGTGCACTCTAACATGGGTCGCGCACATTTTCTTCGGCGTCCGGCGCACTCATGAATGGGTTCCGTACACTTTCTATGGCGTCCGGCGTACTCTAACATTGGTCCCGCACACTTTCTATGGCCGCCGGCCGACTCTCACCTGGGTCCCCTAAACTTTTTCTGGCGTCCGGCGCACTCTAACATGGGTCCCGCACACTTTTTATGGCGTCCGGCACACTCTAACATGGGTCCCGCACACTTTCTATGGCGTCCGGCACACCCTAACATGGGTCCCGTACACTTTCTATGGCGTCCGACGTACTCTAACATGGGTCCCGCACAGTTTCTATGGCGTTCGGCGCACTCCTAAATGGGTTCCGTACACTTTCTATGGCGTCCGGCGCACTCTTACATGGGTCCCGCACACTTTCTATGGCGTTCGGCGCACTCCTAAATAGGTTCCGTACACTTTCTATGGCGTCCGGCGCACTCTAACATGGGTCCCGCACACTTTCTATGGCGTTCGGCGCACTCCTAAATGGGTTCCGTACACTTTCTATGGCGTCCGGCGCACTCTAACATGGGTCCCGCACACTTTCTATGGCGTTCGGCGCACTCCTAAATGGGTTCCGTACACTTTCTATGGCGTCCGGCGCACTCTAACATGGGTCCCGTACACTTTCTATGGCGTCCGGCGTACTCTCACATGGGTCCCGCACCCTTTCTATAGCGTTCGGCGCCCTCTTACGTGGGTTCCGTACACATTCTATGGCGTCCAGCGCACTCTAACATGGGTCCCGCACACTTTCTATGGCGTCCGGCGCACTCTAACATGGGTTCCGCACACTCTCTACGGCGTTCGGCGCACTCCTACATGGGTTCCGTACACTTTCTATGGCGTCAGGCGCACTTTAACATGGGTCCCGCACACTTTCTATGGCGTTCGGTGCACTCTTACATGGGTCCCGCATACTTACTTTGGCCTCCGGCGCACTCTAACATGGGCCCCGCACACTTTCCATGGCGTCCGGCGCACTCTAAAATGGGTCTTGCACACTTTCTATGGCGTGCGGCGCACTCTAGCCTGGGTCCCGCACACTTTCTATGGCGTCCGGCGCACTCTAACATGGGTCCCGCACACTTTCTATGGCGTTCGGCGCACTCCTAAATGGGTTCCGTACACTTTCTATGGCGTCCGGCGCACTCTAACATGGGTCCCGCACACTTTCTATGGCGTCCGGCGCACTCTAACATGGGTCCCGCACACTTTCTATGGCGTTCGGCGCACTCTAAATGGGTCCCGTACACTTTCTATGGCGTCCGGCGCACTCTAACATGGGTCCCGCACACTTTCTATGGCGTTCGGCGCACTCCTAAATGGGTTCCGTACACTTTCTATGGCGTCCGGCGCACTCTAACATGGGTCCCGCACACTTTCTATGGCGTTCGGCGCACTCCTAAATGGGTTCCGTACACTTTCTATGGCGTCCGGCGCACTCTAACATGGGTCCCGCACACTTTCTATGGCGTCCGGCGCACTCTAACATGGGTCCCGCACACTTTCTATGGCGTCCGGCGCACTCTTACATGGGTCCCGCACACTTTCTATGGCGTTCGGCGCACTCTAAATGGGTCCCGTACACTTTCTATGGCGTCCGGCGCACTCTAACATGGGTCCCGCACACTTTCTATGGCGTCCGGCGCACTCTAACATGGGTCCCGTACACTTTCTATGGCGTCCGGCGCACTCTAACATGGGTCCCGCACACTTTCTATGGCGTCCGGCGCACTCTTACATGGGTCCCGCACACTTTCTATGGCGTCCGGCGCACTCCTAAATGGGTCCCGCCCACTTTCTATGGCGTTCGGTGCACTCTAACATGGGTCCCGCACACATTCGATGGCGTTCGGCGCACTCCTGAATGGGTTCCGTACACTTTCTATGGCGTCCGACGTACTCTCACCTGGGTCCCGCACACATTCGATGGCGTTCGGCGCACTCCTAAATGGGTTCCGTACACTTTCTACGGCGTCCGGCGCACTCTTACATGGGTCCTGCACACTTCCTACTGCGTCCGGCGCACTCTAACATGGGTCCCGCACACTTTCTATGGCGTTCGGCGCACTCCTAATTGGGTACCGTACACTTTCTATGGCGTCCGGCACACTCTAACATGGGTTCCGTACACTTCCTACGGCGTCCGGTGCACTCTAACATGGGCCCCGCACACATTCTATGGCGTCCGGCGTACTCTAACATGGGTCCCGCACACTTTCTCTGGCGTCCGGCGCACTCTAACATGGGTTCCGTACACTTTCTATGGCGTCCGACGTACTCTCACCTGAGTCCCGCACATTTCTTCGGCGTCCGGCGCACTCCTGAATGGGTTCCCTACACTTTCTATAGCGTCCGGCGTACTCTAACATGGGTCCCGCACACTTTCGATGACGTCCGGCGCACTCTTACATTGGTCCCGCACACTTTTTATGGCGTTCGGCGCGCTCCTAAATGGGTTCCGTAGACTTTCTATGGCGTCCGGCGTACTCTAACATGGGTCCCGCACACTTTCTATGGCGTCCGGCGCACTCTTGCATGGGTCCCGCATACTTTCTATGGCGTCCGGCGCACACTAAAATGGATTCCGCGCACTTTCTATGGCGTTCGGCGCACTCCTAAATGGGTTCCGTACACTTTCTATGGCGTCCGGCGCACTCTAACATGGGGCCTGCACACTTTCTATGGCGTCCGGCGCACTCCTAAATGGGTCCCGTACACTTTCTATGGCGTCCGGCGCACTCTAACATGGGTCCCGCACACTTTCTATGGCGTCCGGCGCACTCTAACATGGGTTCCGTACACTTTCTATGGCGTCCGGTGCACTCTAACATGGGTCCCGCACACATTCTATGGCGTCCGGCGCACTCCTACATGGGTCCCGCACACTTTCTATGGCGTTCGGCGCCCTCCTAAATGGGTTCCGTACACTTTCTATGGCATCCCGCGCAGTCTAACATGGGTCCCGCACACTTTCTATGGCGTTCGGCGCACTCCTAAATGGGTCCCGTACACTTTCTATGGCGTCCGGCGCACTCTAACATGGGTCCCGCACACTTTCTATGGCGTTCGGCGCACTCCTAAATGGGTTCCGTACACTTTCTATGGCGTCCGGCACACTAACATGGGTCCCGTACACTTTCTATGGCGTCCGGCGCACTCTCACATGGGTCCCGTACACTTTCTATGGCGTCCGGCGCACTCTCTAACATGGGTTCCGTACACTTTCTATGGCGTCCGGCACACTCTAACATGGGTCCCGCACACTTTATTTGGCGTCCGGCGTACTCTAACATGGTTCCCGCACACTTTCGATGACGTCCGGCGCACTCTTACATTGGTCCCGCACACTTTTTATGGCGTTCGGCGCACTCTTAAATGGGTTCCGTACACTTTCTATGCCGTCCGGCGCACTCTTACATGGGTCCCGCACATTTTCTTCGGCGTCCGGCGCACTCCTGAATGGGTTCCCTACACTTTCTATGCCGTCCGGCGCACTCTTACATGGGTCCCGCACATTTTCTTCGGCGTCCGGCGCACTCCTGAATGGGTTCCCTACACTTTCTATAGCGTCCGGCGTACTCTAACATGGGTCCCGCACACTTTCTCTGGCGTCCGGCGCACTCTTACATGGGTCCCGCACACTTTCTATGGCGTTCGGCGCACTCCTAAATGGGTTCCGTACACTTTCTATGGCGTCCGGCGTACTCTAACATGGGTCCCGCACACTTTCTATGGCGTTCGGCGCACTCCTAAAAGGGTTCCGTACACTTTCTATGGCATCCGGCGCACTCTTACATTGGTCCCGCACACTTTTTATGGCGTTCGGCGCACTCCTAAATGGGTTCCGTACACTTTCTATGGCGTCCGGCGCACTCTTACATGGGTCCCGCACACTTTCGATGGCGTCCGGCGCACTCTTACATTGGTGCCGTACACTTTCTATGGCGTTCGGCGCACTCCTAAATGGGTTCCGTACACTTTCTACGGCGTCCGGCACACTCTAACATGGGTACCGCACACTTTCTATGGCGTTCGGCGCACTCCTAAATGGGTACCGTACACTTTCTATGGCGTTCAGCGCACTCTAACATGGGTCCCGCACACTTTCTATGACGTCCGGCGCACTCTAACATGGGTGCCGAACACTTTCTGTGGCGTTCGGCGCACTCTAGCATGAGTCCTGCACACTTTCTATGGCGCCCGGCGCACTCTAGCATGGGTCCCGCACACTTTCTATGGCGTAGGGCACACTCTAACTTGGGTCCCGCACACTTTCTATAGCGTCCGGCGCACTCCTAAATGGGTTCCGTACACTTTCAGTGGCGTCCGGTACACTCTAACATAGGTCCCGCATACTTTCTATGACGTCCGTCACCCTCTAACATGGGTCCTGCACATTTTCTATGGCGTCCGGCGCACTCCTAAATGGATTCCGTACACTTTCTATGGCGTCCGGCGCACTCCTAAATGGGTCCCGTACACTTTCTACGGCGTCCGGCGCACCCCTACATGGGTCCCGCATACTTTCTTTGGCGTGCGGCGCACTCTAACATGGGTCCCGCACACTTTCTATGGCGTCCGCCGCCCTCTTCCATGAGTCCCGCACACTTTCTATGGCGCCCGGCGCACTCTAACATGGGTTCCGTACACTTTCTATGGCGTCCGGCGCACACTAACATGGGTCCCGCATACTTTCTACGGCGTCCGGCGCACTCCTAAATGGGTCCCGCACACTTTCGATGGCGTCCGGCACACTCTAACATAGGTCCCGTAAACTTTCTATGGCATTTGGCGCACTCCTAAATGGGTTCCGTACACTTTCTATGGCGTCCGGCGCACTCTAACATGGGTCCCGCACACTTTCTATGGCGTCCGGCGCACTCCTAAATGGGTTCCGTACACTTTCTATGGCGTCCGGCGCACTCTAACATGGGTCCCGCACACTTTCTATGGCGTCCGGCGCACTCCTAAATGGGTTCCGTACACTTTCTATGGCGTCCGGCGCACTCTAACATGGGTCCCGCACACTTTCTATGGCGTTCGGCGCACTCCTAACATGGGTTCCGTACACTTTCTATGGCGTCCGGCGCACTCTAACATGGGTCCCGCACACTTTCTATGGCGTCCGGCGCACTCCTAACATGGGTTCCGTACACTTTCTATGGCGTCCGGCGCACTCTAACATGGGTCCCGCACACTTTCTATGGCGTCCGGCGCACTCTAACATGGGTCCCGCACACTTTCTATGGCGTCCGGCGCACTCTAACATGGGTCCCGCACACTTTCTATGGCGTCCGGCGCACTCTAACATGGGTCCCGCACACTTTCTATGGCGTCCGGCGCACTCCTAACATGGGTCCCGCACACTTTCTATGGCGTCCGGCGCACTCTAACATGGGTCCCGCACACTTTCTATGGCGTCCGGCGCACTCCTAACATGGGTCCCGTACACTTTCTATGGCGTCCGGCGCACTCTAACATGGGTCCCGCACACTTTCTATGGCGTCCGGCGCACTCTAACATGGGTCCCGCACACTTTCTATGGCGTCCGGCGCACTCTAACATGGGTCCCGCACACTTTCTATGGCGTCCGGCGCACTCTAACATGGGTCCCGTACACTTTCTATGGCGTCCGGCGCACTCTAACATGGGTCCCGCACACTTTCTATGGCGTCCGGCGCACTCCTAACATGGGTCCCGCACACTTTCTATGGCGTCCGGCGCACTCTAACATGGGTCCCGCACACTTTCTATGGCGTTCGGCGCACTCCTAAATGGGTTCCGTACACTTTCTATGGCGTCCGGCGCACTCTAACATGGGTCCCGCACACTTTCTATGGCGTCCGGCGCACTCCTAACATGGGTCCCGTACACTTTCTATGGCGTCCGGCGTACTCTAACATGGGTCCCGCACACTTTCTATGGCGTCCGGCGCGCTCTTACATGGGCCACGCACACTTTCTATGACGTTCGGCGCACTCCTAAATGGGTGCCGTACACTTTCTATGGCGTCCGGCGCACTCTAACATGGGTCCCGCACACTTTCTATGGCGTTCGGCGCACTACCGAATGGGTTCCGTACACTTTCTATGGCGTACGGCGCACTCTTACACGGGTCCCGCACACATTCTATGGCCTTCGGCGCACTCCCAAATGGGCTCCGGACACTTTCTATGGCGTCCGGCGCACTCTAACATGGGTCCCGCACACTTTCTATGGCGTTCGGCGCACTCCTAAATGGGTCCCGTACACTTTCTATGGCGTCCGGCGCACTCTAACATGGGTTCCGTACACTTTCTATGGCGTCCGGCGCGCTCTTGCATGGGTCCCGCACACTTTCTGTGGCGTTCGGCGCACTCCTAAATGGGTTCCGTACGCATTCTATGGCGTCCGGCGCACTCTAACATGGGTCCCGCACACTTTCGATGGCGTCCGGCACACTCTAACATGGGTCCCGCACACTTTCTATGGCGTCCCGCGCGCTCTTTCATGGGCCCCGCACACTTTCTATAGCGTCCGACGCACTCTATAATGGGTCCCGCACACTTTCTATGGCGTCCAGCGCACTCTTACATGGGTCCCGCATACTTTCCATGGCGTCCGGCACACTCTAACATGGGTCCCGCACACATTCTATGACGTCCAGCGTACTCTAACATGGGTCCCGCACACTTTCTTCGGCGTCCGGCGCACTCCTGAATGGGTTCCGTACACTTTCTATGGCGTCCGGCGCTCTTACATGGGTCCCGCACATTTTCTTCGGCGTCCGGCGCACTCCTGAATGGGTTCCGTACACTTTCTATGGCGTCCGGCGTACTCTCACCTGGGTCCCGTAAACTTTCTCTGGCGTCGGGCACACTCTAACATGGGTCCCGCACATTTTCTTCGGCGTCCGGCGCACTCCTGAATGGGTTCCGTACACTTTCTATGGCATCCGGCGTACTCTAACATGGGTCCCGCACACTTTCGATGGCGTCCGGCGTACTCTAACATGGGTCCCGCACACTTTCTATGGCGTCCGGCGCACTCTAACATGGTCCCGCACACTTTCGATGGCGTCCGGCACACTCTAACATGGGTTCCGTACACTTTCTATGGCGTCCGGCGTACTCCAGCATGGGACCCGCGCACTTTCTATGGCGTCCGGCGCTCTTACATGGGTCCCGCACATTTTCTTCGGCGTCCGGCGCACTCCTGAATGGGTTCCGTACACTTTCTATGGCGTCCGGCAAACTCTAACATGGGTCCCGCACACTTTCGATGGCGTCCGGCGCACTCTTACATTGGTCCCGTACACTTTCTATGGCGTTCGGCGCACTCCTAAATGGGTTCCGTACACTTTCTATGGCGTCCGGCGCACTCTTACATGGGTCCCACACACTTTCTATGGCGTTCGGCGCACTCCTAAATGGGTACCGTACACTTTCTATGGCGTCCGGCGCACTCTTACATGGGTCCCGTACACTTTCTATGGCGTTCGGCGCACTCCTAAATGGGTTCCGTACACTTTCTATGGCGTCCGGCACACTCTAACATGGGTCCCGCACACTTTCTATGGCGACCGGCGTACTCTCACCTGGGTCCCGTAAACTTTCTCTGGCGTCGGGCACACTCTAACATGGGTCCCGTACACTTTCTATGGCGTTCGGCACACTCTAACATGGGTCCCGTACACTTTCTATGGCGTCCGGCGCACACTAACATGCGTCCCGCATACTTTCTATGGCGTCCGGCGCACTCTAACATGGGTCCCGCACACTTTCTATGGCGTTCGGCGCACTCCTAAATGGGTTCCGTACACTTTCTATTGCGTCCGGCGCACTCTAACATGGGTCCCGCACACATTCTATGGCGTTCGGCGCACTCCTAAATGGGTTCCGTACACTTTCTATGGCGTCCGGCGCACTCTAACATGGGTCCCGCACACTTTCTATGGCGTTCGGCGCACTCCTAAATGGGTTCCGTACACTTTCTATGGCGTCCGGCGCGCTCTTACATGGGTCCCGCACACTTTCTATGGCGTTCGGCGCACTCCTAAATGGGTACCGTACACTTTCGATGGCGTCCGGCGCACTCTTATATTGGTCCCGCACACTTTCTATGGCTTTCTGCGCACTCCTAAATGGGTTCCGTGCACTTTCTATGGCGTCCGGCGCACTCTTACATGGGTCCTGCACACTTTCTATGGCGTTCGGCGCACTCCTAAATGGGTTCCGTGCACTTTCTATGGCGTCCGGCGCACTCTTACATGGGTTCCATACACTTTCTGCGGCGTCCGGCGCACTTTAACATGGGTCCCGCACACTTTCTATGGCGTTCGGCGCACTCCAAAATGGGTTCCGTACACTTTCTCCAGCGTCCGGAGCGCTCTAAAATGGGTCCCACGCACTTTCGATGGCGTCGGGCGCACTCTTACATTGGTCCCGTACACTTTCTATGGCGTCCGGCGTACTCTAACATGGGTCCCGCACACTTTCGATGGCGTCCGGCACACTCTAACATGGGTCCTGCACACATTCTATGGCTTCCGGCCTACTCTAACATGGGTTCCGCACACTTTCGATGGCGTCCGGCACACTCTAACATGGGTCCCGCACACTTTCTATGGCGTCCGGCGCTCTTACATGGGTCCCGCACATTTTCTTCGGTGTCCGGCGCACACCTGAATGGGCTCCGTACACATTCTATGGCGTCCGGCGCTTCTTAAATGGGTCCCGCACATTTTCTTCGGCGTCCGGCACACTCCTGAATGGGTTCCGTACACATTATATGGCGTCATGCGTACTCTCACCTGGGTACCGCACACTTTCTCTGGCGTCCGGCGCACTCTTACATGGGTCCCGCACACTTTTTTTGGCGTCCGGCGGACTCCTAATTGGGTTCCGTACACTTTCTCTGGCGTCCGGCGCACTCTAACATGGGTCCCGCACACTTTCGATGGCGTCCGGCGCACTCTAACATGGGTCCCGCACACTTTCTATGGCGTCCGGCGCACTCTAACATGGGTCCCGCACACTTTCTATGGCGTACGGCGCACTCTAACATGGGTCCGCACACTTTCTATGGCGTCCGGCGCACTCTTACATGGGTCCCGCACAGTTTCTATGGCGTCCGGCGCGCTCCTGAATGGCTTCCGTACACTTTCTATGGCGTCCGGCGCTCTTACATGGGTCCCGCACATTTTCTTCGGCGTCCGGCGCACTCCTGAATGGGTTCCGTACACTTTCTATGGCGTCCGGCGTACTCTAACATGGGTCCCGCACACTTTCTCTGGCGTCCGGCGCACTCTTACATGGGTCCCGCACACTTTCTATGGCGTTCGGCGCACTCCTAAATGGGTTCCGTACACTTTATCTGGCGTCCGGTGCACTCTTACATGGGTCCCGCACACTTTCTATGGCGTTCGGCGCACTCCTAAATGGGTCCCGCACACTTTCGATGGCGTCCGGCGTGCTCTAACATGGGTCCCGCACACTTTCTATGGCGCTCGGCGCACTCCTAAATGGGTTCCGTACACTTTCTACGGCGTCCGGTGCACTCTAACATGGGGCCCGCACACATTCTATGGCGTCGGGCACACTCTCACATGGGTCCCGAACACTTTCTATGGCGCCCGGCGCACTCTAACATGGGTCCTGCACACTTTTTTATGGCGTTCGGCGCACTCCTAAATGGATCCCGCGCACTTTCTATGGCGTTCGGCGCACTCCTAAATGGGTTCCGTACACTTTCTATTGCGTTCGGCGCACGCTAACAAGGGTCCCGCACATTTTCTATGGCGTCCGGCGCACTCTAGCATGGGTCCCGCATACTTTCTATGGCGTCCGGCGCACTCCTAAATGGATTCCGCGCACTTTCTATGGCGTTCGGCGCACTCCTAAATGGGTTCCGTACACTTTCTATGGCGTCCGGCGCACTCTAGCATGGGTCCCGCACACTTTCTATGGCGTCCGGCGCACTCTAACATGGGTCCCGCACACTTTTTATGGTGTTCGGCGCACTCCTAAATGGGTTCCGTACACTTTCTATTGCGTCCGGCGCACTCTAGCATGGGTCCCGCACACTTTCTATGGCGTTCGGCGCACTCCCAAATGGGTTCCGTACACTTTCTATGGCGCTCGGCGCCCTCTTACATGGGTCCCGCACACTTTCTATGGCGTTCGGCGCACTCCTAAATGGGTCCCGTACACTTTCTATGGCGTCCGGCGCCCTTTACCATGGGTCCCGCACACTTTCTATGGCGTCCGGCGCACTCTAACATAGGTTCCGTACACTTTCTATGGCGTCAGGCGCACTCTAACTTGGGTCTTGCACACTTTCTATGGCGTCCGGTGTACTTTAACATGGGTCCCGCACACTTTCTATGGCGTTCGGCGCACTCCTAAATGGGTTCCGTACACATTCTATGGCGTCCGGCGCACTCTAACATGGGTCCCGCACACTTTCTATGGCGTCAGGCGCACTTTAACATGGGTCCCGCACACTTACTAAGGCGTCCGGTGTACTTTAGCATGGGTCCCGCACACTTTCGATGGCGTCCGGCGCACTCTTACATGGGTCCCGCACACTTTCTGTGGCGTTCGGCACACTCTAACATGGGTCCCGCACACATTCTATGGCGTCCGGCGTACTCTAACATGGGTCCCGCACACTTTCTATGGCGTCCGGCGCGCTCTTACATGGGTCCCGCACATTTTCTTCGGCGTCCGGCGCACTCCTGAATGGGTTCCGTACACTTTCTATGGCGTCCGGCGCTCTAACATGGGTCCCGCACATTTTCTTCGGCGTCTGGCGCACTCCTGAGTGGGTTCCGTACACTTTCTATGGCGTCCGGCGTACTCTTACATGGGTCCCGCACACTTTCTCTGGCGTCCGGCGCACTCTTACATGGGTCCCGCACACTTTCTATGGCGTTCGGCGCACTCCTAAATGGGTTCCGTACACTTCCTACGGCGTCCGGCGCACTCTAACATGGGTCCCGCACACTTTCGATGGCGTCCGGCACACTCTAACATGGGTCCCGCACACATTCTATGGCGTCCGGCGTACTCTAACATGGGTCCCGCACACATTCTATGGCGTCCGGCGTACTCTAACATGGGTCCCGCACACTTTCTATTGCGTGCGGCGGGCTCTTACATGGGTCCCGCACATTTTCTTCGGCGTCCGGCGCACTCCTGAATAGGTTCCGTACACATTCTATGGCGTCCGGCGCTCTTAAATGGGTCCCGCACATTTTCTTCGGCGTCCGGCGCACTCCTGAATGGGTTCCGTACACATTCTATGGCGTCCGGCGTACTCTCACCTGGGTCCCGTACACTTTCTCTGGCGTCCGGCGCACTCTTACATTGGTCCCGCACACTTTCTATGGCGTTCGGCGCACTCCTGAATGGGTTCCGTACACATTCTATGGCGTCCGGCGTACTCTCACCTGGGTCCCGTACACTTTCTCTGGCGTCCGGCGCACTCTTACATTGGTCCCGCACACTTTCTATGGCGTCCGGCGCACTCTTACATGGGCCCCGCACACTTTCTATGGCGTTCGGCGCACTCCTAAATGGGTACCGTACACTTTGTATGGCGTCCGGCACACTAACATGGGTCCCGTACACTTTCTATGGCGTCCGGCGCACTCTCACATGGGTCCCGTACACTTTCTATGGCGTCCGGCGTACTCTAACATGGGTCCCGCACACTTTCTATGGCGTCCGGCGCACTCTTACATTGGTCCCCTACACTTTCTATGGCGTTCGGCGCACTCCTAAATGGGTTCCGCACACTTTCTTTGGCGTCCGGCACACTCTTACATGGGTACTGCACACTTTCTATGGCGTCCGGCGCACTCCCAAATGGGTTCCGTACACTTTCTATGGCGTGCGGCGCACTCTTGCATGGGGCCAGCACACTTTCTGTGGCGTTCGGCGCACTCCTAAACGGGTTCCGTGCACTTTCTATCGCGGCCGGCGCACTCTAACATGGGTCCCGCACACTTTCTATGGCGTTCGGCGCACTCCTAAATGGGTTCCGTACACTTTCTATGGCGTTCGGCGCACTCATAAATGGGTTCCGTACACTTTCTATGGCGTTCAGCGCACTCCCAAATGGGTTCCGTACACTTTCTATGGCGTCCGGCGCACTCTTACATGGGTCCCGCACACTTTCTATGGCGTTTGGCGCACTCCTAAATGGGTTCCGAACACTTTCTATGGCGGCCGGCGCACTCTTACATGGGTCCCGCACACTTTCTATGGCGTTCGGCGCACTCCTAAATGGGTTCCGTACACTTTCTATGGCGTCCGGCGTACTCTAACATGGGTCCCGCACACTTTCTCTGGCGTCCGGCGCACTCTTACATGGGTCCCGCACACTTTCTATGGCGTTCGGCGCACTCCTAAATGGGTTCCGTACACTTTATCTGGCGTCCGGTGCACTCTAACATGGGTCCCGCACACTTTCGATGGCGTCCGGCGTACTCTAACATGGGTCCCGCACACTTTCTATGGCGTCCGGCGCACTCTTGCATTGGTCCCGTACACTTTCTATGGCGTTCGGCGCACTCTAACATGGGTCCCGCACACTTTATATGCCGTCCGGCGCTTTCTAACATGGGTTCCGTACACTTTCTACGGCGTCCAGTGCACTCTAACATGGGTCCCGCACACTTTCGATGGCGTCCGGCGCACTCTTACATGGGTCCCGCACATTTTCTTCGGCGTCCGGCGCACTCCTGAATGGGTTCCGTACACTTTCTATGGCGTCCGGTGCACTCTAACATGGGTCCCGCACATTTTCTTCGGCGTCCGGCGCACTCCTGAATGGGTTCCGTACACTTCCTATGGCTTCCGGCGTACTCTCACCTGGGTCCCGTACACTTTCTCTGGCGTCCGGCGCACTCTTACATGGGTCCCGCACACTTTCTATGGCGTTCGGCGCACTCCTAAATGGGTTCCGTACACTTTCTATTGCGTCCGGCGCACACTAACATGGGTCCCGCACATTTTCTATGGCGTCCGGCGCACTCTAGCATGGGTCCCGCACATTTTCTATGGCGTCCGGCTCACACTAGCATGGGTCCCGCACACTTTCTATGGCGTCAGGCGCACTCTAACATGAGTCCCGCACACTTTCTATAGCGTCCGACGCACTCTATAATGGGTCCCGCACACTTTCTATGGCGTCCAGCGCACTCTTACATGGGTCCCGCATACTTTCTATGGCTTCCGACGCACTCTATAATGGGTCCCGCACACTTTCTATGGCGTCCAGCGCACTCTTACATGGGTCCCGCACACTTTCTATGGCGTTCGGCGCACTCTAACATGGGTCCCGCACACTTTCTATGGCGTCCAGCGCACTCTTACATGGGTCCCGCACACTTTCTATGGCGTTCGGCGCACTCCTAAATGGGTTCCGTACACTTTCTATGGCGCACGGCGCACTCTTACATGGGTCCCGCATACTTTCTATGGCGTCCGGCGCACTCTAACATGGGTCCCACACACATTCTATAGCTTCCGGCGCGTTCTAACATGGGTCCCGCACACTTTCTATGGCGTTCGGCGCACTCTAAATGGGTTCCGTACACTTTCTATGGCGTCCGGCGCACTCTAACATGGGTCCCGCACACTTTCTATGGCGTCCGGCGCACTCTAACATGGGTCCCGCACACTTTCTATGGCGTCCGGCACACTCTAACATGGGTCCCGCACACTTTCTATGGCGTCCGGCGCGCTCTTACATGGGTCCCGCACATTTTCTTCGGCGTCCGGCGCACTCCTGAATGGGTTCCGTACACTTTCTATGGCGTCCGGCGTACTCTAACATGGGTCCCGCACACTTTCTCTGGCGTCCGGCGCACTCCCAAATGGGTTCCGTACACTTTCTATGGCGTCCGGCACACTCTAACATGGGTCCCGCACACTTTATTTGGCGTCCGGCGTACTCTAACATGGGTTCCGTACACTTTCTATGGCGTCGGGCACACTCCAACATGGGTCCCGCACACTTTATTTGGCGTCCGGCGTACTCTAACATGGGTTCCGTACACTTTCTATGGCGTCGGGCACACTCCAACATGGGTCCTGCACATTTTCTTCGGCGTTCGGCGCACTCCTGAATGGGTTCCGTACACTTTCTATGGCGTCCGGCGTACTCTTACATGGGTCCCGCACACTTTCTGTGGCGTTCGGCGCACTCCTAAATGGGTTCCGTGCACTTTCTATGGCGTCCGGCGCTCTTACATGGGTCCCGCACACTTTCTATGGCGTCCGGCGCACTCCTAAATGAGTACCGTACACTTTCTATGGCGTCCGGCGCACTCTAACATGGGTCCCGCACACTTTCTATGGCGTCCGGCGCACTCTTACATGGGTCCCGCACACTTTCTATGGCGTCCGGCGCACTCTAACATGGGTCCCGCACACTTTCTATGGCGTCCGGCGCACTCTAACATGGGTCCCGCACACTTTCTATGGCGTCCGGCGCACTCTAACATGGGTCCCGCACACTTTCTATGGCGTCCGGCGCACTCTAACATGGGTCCCGCACACTTTCTATGGCGTCCGGCGCACTCTAACATGGGTCCCGCACACTTTCTATGGCGTCCGGCGCACTCTAACATGGGTCCCGCACACTTTCTATGGCGTCCGGCGCACTCTAACATGGGTCCCGCACACTTTTTATGGCGTGAGGCGCGCTCTAACATGGGCCCCCGCACACATTCTATGGCGTTCGGCGCACTCCTAAAAGGGTTCCGTACACTTCCTACGGCGTCCGGTGCACTCTAACATGGGTCCCGCACATTTTCTTCGGCGTCCGGCGCACTCCTGAATGGGTTCCGTACACTTTCTATGGCGTCCGGCGTACTCTAACATGGGTCCCGCACACTTTCTCTGGCGTCCGGCGCACTCTTACATGGGTCCCGCACACTTTCTATGGCGTTCGGCGCACTCCTAAATGGGTTCCGTACACTTTCTATGGCGTCCGGCGTACTCTAACATGGGTCCCGCACACTTTCTATGGCGTCCGGCGCACTCTTACATGGGTCCCGCACACTTTCTATGGCGTCCGGCGTACTCTAGCATGGGTCCCGCGCACTTTCGATGGCGTTCCGCCCACGCTAACATGGGTTCCGTACACTTTCTATGGCGTCCGGCGCACTCTAACATGGGTCCCGCACACTTTCTATGGCGTCCGGCGCACTTCTAAATGGGTCCCGTACACTTTATATAGCGTCCGGCGCACTTCTAACCGGGTCGCGCACACTTTCTATGGCGTCCGGCGCACTCTTACATGGGTCCCGCACACTTTCTATGGCGTCCGGCGCGCTCCTGAATGGCTTCCGTACAGTTTCTATGGCGTTCGGCGCACTCTAACATGGATCCCGCACACTTTCTATGGCGTCCGGCGCGCTCCTGAATGGCTTCCGTACACTTTCTATGGCGTTCGGCGCACTCTAACATGGATCCCGCACACTTTCTATGGCATACGGCGCACTCTTACATAGGTCCCGCACACTTTCTATGGCGTACGGCGCACTCTAACATGGGTCCCGCACACTTTCTATGGCGTCCGGCGCAACCTTACATGGGTTCCGCACACTTTCTATGGCGTCCGGCGCACTCTAACATGGGTCCCGCACACTTTCTATGGCGTCCGGCGCGCTTACATGGGTCCCGTACACTTTCTATGGCGTTCGGCGCACTCTAACATGGGTCCCGCACACTTTTGTTGGCGTCCGGCGCGCTTACATGGGTCCCGTACACTTTCTATGGCGTTCGGCGCACTCTAACATGGGTCCCGCACACTTTCTGTGGCGTCCGGCGCGCTCTTCCATGGGTCCTGCACACTTTCTATAGCGTTCGGCGCACTCCTAAATGGGTTCCGTACACTCTCTGTGGCGTCCGGCGTACTCTAACATGGGTCCCGCACACTTTCTCTGGCGTCCGGCGCACTCTTACATGGGTCCCGCACACTCTCTGTGTCGTCCGGCGTACTCTAACATGGGTCCCGCACACTTTCTCTGGCGTCCGGCGCACTCCTAACATGGGTCCCGTACACTTTCTATGGCGTCCGGCGCACTCTAACATGGGTCCCGCACACTTTCTATGGCGTCCGGCGCACTCTAACATGGGTCCCGCACACTTTCTATGGCGTCCGGCGCACTCTAACATGGGTCCCGCACACTTTCTATGGCGTCCGGCGCACTCTAACATGGGTCCCGCACACTTTCTATGGCGTCCGGCGCACTCTAACATGGGTCCCGCACACTTTCTATGGCGTCCGGCGCACTCCTAACATGGGTTCCGCACACTTTCTATGGCGTCCGGCGCACTCTAACATGGGTCCCGCACACTTTCTATGGCGTCCGGCGCACTCCTAAATGGGTCCCGTACACTTTCTATGGCGTCCGGCGCACTCTAACATGGGTCCCGCACACTTTCTATGGCGTCCGGCGCACTCTAACATGGGTCCCGCACACTTTCTATGGCGTTCGGCGCACTCCTAAATGGGATCCGTACACTTTCTGTGGCGTCCGGCACACTCTAACATGGGTCCCGTACACTTTCTATGGCGTACGACGTACTCTAACATGGGTCCCGCACACTCCCTATGGCGTCCGGCGCGCTCTAACATGGGTCCCGCACACTTTCTATGGCGTCCGGCGCACTCTAACATGGGTCCCGCACACTTTCTATGGCGTCCGGCGCACTCTTACATGGGTCCCGAACACTTTCTATGGCGTCCGGCGCACTCTAACATGGGTCCCTTACACTTTCTTCGGCGTCCGGCGCACTCTTACCTTGGCCCCGCATACTTTCTCTGGCGTTCGGCGCACTCCTAAATGGGTTCCGTACACTTTCTATGGCGTCCGCCGTACTCTAGCATGGGTCCCGCACACTTTCTCTGGCGTCCTGCGCACTCTTACATGGATCCCGCGCACTTTCTATGGCGTTCGGCGCACTCCTGAATGGGTTCCGTACACTTTCTATGGCGTCCGGCGCACTCTAACATGGGTCCCGCACCCTTTCCATGGCGTTCGGCGCACGCTAACAAGGGTCCCGCACATTTTCTATGGCGTCCGGCGCACTCTAGCATGGGTCCCGCATACTTTCTATGGCGTCCGGCGCACTCCTAAATGGATTCCGCGCACTTTCTATGGCGTCCAGCGCACTGTAACATGTGTCCCGCACACTTTCTATGGCGTCCGGCGCACTCTAGCATGGGTCCCGAACACTTTCTGTGGCGTCCGGCGCACACTAACATGGGTCCCGCACACTTTCTATGGCGTCCGGCGCACTCTAACATGGGTCCCGCGCACTTTTTATGGTGTTCGGCGCACTCCTAAATGGGTTCCGTACACTTTCTATTGCGTCCGGCGCACTCTAACATGGGTCCCGCACACTTTCTCTGGCGTCCGGCGCACTCCCAAATGGGTTCCGTACACTTTCTATGGCGTCCGGCACACTCTAACATGGGTCCCGCACACTTTCTGTGGCGTTCGGCGCACTCCTAAATGGGGTCCGGGCACTTTCTATGGCGTCCGGCGCACTCTAACATGGGTCCCGCACACTTTCTATGGCGTCCGGCGCACTCTAACATGGGTCCCGCACACTTTCTATGGCGTTCGGCGCACTCTTACATTGGTCCCGGACACTTTCTATGGCGGCCGGCGCACTCCTGAATGGGTTCCGTACACTTTCTCTGGCGTCCGGCGCACTCTTACATGGGTCCCGCACACTTTCTATGGCGTTCGGCGCACTCCTAAATGGGTTCCGTACACTTTATCTGGCGTCCGGTGCACTCTAACATGGGTCCCGCACACTTTCGATGGCGTCCGGCGCACTCCTAACATGGGTTCCGTACACTTTCTATGGCGTACGGCGCATTCTTACATGGGTCCCGCGTACTTTCTATGGCGCACGTCGCACTCCTAAATGGGCTCCTTACACATTTTATGGCGTCAGGCGCACTCTAACATGAGTCCCGCACACTTTCTATAGCGTCCGACGCACTCTATAATGGGTCCCGCACACTTTCTATGGCGTCCAGCGCACTCTAGCCTGGGTCCCGTACACTTTCTATGGCGTCCGACGTACTCTAACATGGGTTCCGTACACTTCCTACGGCGTCCGGTGCACTCTAACATGGGTCCCGCACACATTCTATGGCGTCCGGCGTACTCTAACATGGGTCCCGCACACTTTCTATGGCGTCCGGCGCACTCTTACATTGGTCCCGCACACTTTTTATGGCGTTCGGCGCACTCCTAAATGGGTTCCGTACACTTCCTACGGCGTCCAGTGCACTCTAACATGGGTCCCGCACATTTTCTTCGGCGTCCGGCGCACTCCTGAATGGGTTCCGTACACTTTCTATGGCGTCCGGCGTACTCTAACATGGGTCCCGCACACTTTCTCTGGCGTCCGGCGCACTCTTACATGGGTCCCGCACACTTTCTATGGCGTTCGGCGCACTCCTAAATGGGTTCCGTACACTTTCTACGGCGTCCAGCACACTCTAACATGGGTCCCGCACACTTTCGATGGCGTCCGGCGTACTCTAACATGGGTCCCGCACACTTTCGATGGCGTCCGGCGCACTCTAACATGGGTCCCGCACACTTTCGATGGCGTCCGGCGCACTCTAACATGGGTCCCGCACACTTTCGATGGCGTCCGGCGCACTCTTACATTGGTCCCGCACACTTTCTATGGCGTTCGGCGCATGCCTAAATGGGTTCCGTACACTTTCTATGGCGTTCGGCGCACTCTAACATGGGTCCCGCACACTTTCTATGGCGTCCGGCGCACTCCTAAATGGGTCCCGTACACTTTCTATGGCGTCCGGCGCACTCCTAACATGGGTTCCGTACACTTTCTATGGCGTCCGGCGCACTCTAACATGGGTCCCGCACACTTTCTATGGCGTCCGGCGCACTCTAACATGGGTCCCGCACACTTTCTATGGCGTCCGGCGCACTCTAACATGGGTCCCGCACACTTTCTATGGCGTCCGGCGCACTCTAACATGGGTCCCGCACACTTTCTATGGCGTCCGGCGCACTCTAACATGGGTCCCGCACACTTTCTATGGCGTCCGGCGCACTCTAACATGGGTCCCGCACACTTTCTATGGCGTCCGGCGCACTCTAACATGGGTCCCGCACACTTTCTATGGCGTCCGGCGCACTCTAAATGGGTTCCGTACACTTTCTATGGCGTCCGGCGCACTCTAACATGGGTCCCGCACACTTTCTATGGCGTCCGGCGCACTCTTACATGGGTCCCGCACACTTTCTATGGCGTTCGGCGCACTCCTAAATGGGTTCCGTACACTTTCTATGGCGTCCGGCGCACTCTAACATGGGTCCCGCACACTTTCTATGGCGTCCGGTGCACTCTTACATGGGTCCCGCATACTTTCTATGGCGTCCGGCGCACTTTTACATGGGTCCCTCACACTCTCTACGGCGTTCGGCGCACTCCTAAATGGGTTCCGTACACTTTCTATGGCGTCAGGCGCACTTTAAAATGGGTCCCGCACACTTTCCATGGCGTCCGGTGTACTTTAACATGGGTCCCGCACACTTTCTATGGCGTTCGGCGCACTCCTAAATGGGTTCCGTACACATTCTATGGCGTCCGGCGCACTCTAACATGGGTCCCGAACACTTTCTATGGCGTCCGGCGCACTCTTACATGGGTCCCGCACACTTTCTATGGCGTTCGGCGCACTCCTAAATGGGTTCCGTACACTTTCTATGGCGTCCGGCACACTCTAACATGGGTCCCGCACACTTTCTATGGCGTCCGGCGTACTCTAACATGGGTACCGTACACTTTCTATGGCGTTCGGCGCACTCCTAAATGGGTTCCGTACACTTTCTATGGCGTTCGGCGCACTCTAACATGGGTCCCGCACACTTTCTATGGCGTCCGGCGTACTCTAACATGGGTCCCGCACACTTTCGATGGCGTCCGGCGCACTCTTACATTGGTCCCGCACACTTTTTATGGCGTTCGGCGCACTCCTAAATGGGTTCCGTACACTTCCTACGGCGTCCAGTGCACTCTAACATGGGTCCCGCACATTTTCTTCGGCGTCCGGCGCACTCCTGAATGGGTTCCGTACACTTTCTATGGCGTCCGGCGTACTCTTACATGGGTCCCGCACACTTTCTCTGGCGTCCGGCGCACTCTTACATGGGTCCCGCACACTTTCTATGGCGTTCGGCGCACTCCTAAATGGGTTCCGTACACTTTCTATGGCGTCCGGCGTACTCTAACATGGGTCCCGCACACTTTCTATGGCGTCCGGCGCACTCCTAAATGGGTTCCGTACACTTTCTATGGCGTCCGGCGTACTCTAACATGGGTCCCGCACACTTTCGATGGCGTCCGGCGCACTCCTAAATGGGTTCCGTACACTTTCTACGGCGTCCGGCACACTCTAACATGGGTCCCGCACACTTTCTATGGCGGTCGGCGCACTCCTAAATGGGTTCCGTACACTTTCTATGGCATGCGGGGTACTCTAACATGGGTCCCGCACACTTTCTATGGCGTCCGGCGCACTCTAACATGGGTCCCGCACACTTTCTATGGCGTCCGGCGCACTCCTAAATGGGTCCCGTACACTTTCTATGGCGTCCGGCGCACTCTAACATTGGTCCCGCACACTTTTTATGGCGTCCGGCGCACTCTTAAATGGGTCCCGCACACTTTTTATGGCGTTCGGCGCGCTCTAACATGGGTCCCGCACACTTTCTATGGCGTCCGGCGCACTCCTAAATGGGTTCCGTACACTTTCTATGGCGTCCGGCGCACTCTTACATGGGTCCCGCACACTTTCTATGGCGTTCGGCGCACTCCTAAATGGGTTCCGTACACTTTCTATGGCGTCGGGCACACTCTAACATGGGTCCCGCACATTTTCTTCGGCGTCCGGCGCACTCCTGAATGGGTTCCGTACACTTTCTATGGCGTCCGGCGTACTCTAACATGGGTCCCGCACACTTTCTCTGGCGTCCGGCGCACTCTTACATGGGTCCCGCACACTTTCTATGGCGTTCGGCGCACTCCTAAATGGGTTCCGTACACTTTATCTGGCGTCCGGTGCACTCTAACATGGGTCCCGCACACTTTCGATGGCGTCCGGCGCACTCCTAAATGGGTTCCGTACACTTTCTACGGCGTCCAGCACACTCTAACATGGGTCCCGCACACTTTCGATGGCGTCCGGCGTACTCTAACATGGGTCCCGCACACTTTCTATGGCGTCCGGCGCACTCTTACATTGGTCCCGTACACTTTCTATGGCGTTCGGCACACTCTAACATGGGTCCCGTACACTTTCTATGGCGTCCGACGTACTCTCACCTGGGTACTGCACAGTTTCTATGGCGTTCGGCGCACTCCTAAATGGGTTCCGTACACTTTCTATGGCGTCCGCCGTACTCTAGCATGGGTCCCGCACACTTTCTCTGGCGTCCGGCGCACTCTTACATGGGTCCCGCACACTTTCTATGGCGTTCGGCGCGCTCCTGAATGGCTTCCGTACACTTTCTATGGCATACGGCGCACTCTAACATGGGTCCCGCACACTTTCTATGGCGTCCGGCGCACGCTTACATGGGTCCCGCACACTTTCTATGGCGTCTGGCGCACTCTTACATGGGTCCCGTACACTTTTTTTGGCGTTCGGCGCATTCTTAAATGGGTTCCGTACACTTTCTATGGCTTCCGGCGCACTCTAGCATGTGTCCCGCACACTTTCTATGGCGTCTGGCGCCCTCTTACGTGGGTCCCGCACACTTTCTGTGGCGTACGGCGCACTCTAACATGTGTCCCGCACAATTTCTATGGCGTCCGGCGCACTCCTACATGTGTCCCGCACACTTTCTATGGCGTCCGGCGCACTCTAACATGGGTCCCGCACATTTTCTACGGCGTCCGGCAAACTCCTACATGGGTTCCGTACACTTTCTATGGCGTCCGGCGCACTCTAACATGGGTCCCGCACAATTCCTATGGCGTCTGGCGCACTCTAACATGGGTCCCGCACACTTTCTATGGCGTCCGGCGCACCCTTACATGGGTCCCATACACTTTCTATGGCGTCCGGCGCACCCTTACATGGGTCCCGCACACTTTCTATGGCGTCCGGCGCACTCTAACATGGGTCCCGCACACTTTCTATGGCGTTCGGCGCACTCCTAAATGGGTTCCGTACACTTTCTATGGCGTCCGGCGCACTCTAACATGGGTCCCGCACACTTTCTATGGCGTCCGGCGCACTCTAACATGGGTCCCGTACACTTTCTAAGGCGTCCGGCGCACTCTAACATGGGTCCCGCACACTTTCTATGACGTCCGGCGCACTCTAACATTGGTCCTGCACACTTTCTATGGCGTCCGGCGCACTCTAACATGGGTGTCGCACACTTTCTGTGGCGTCCGGCGCACTCTAGCATGGGCCCCGCACACTTTCTATGGCGTTCGGCGCACTCTAACATGGGTCCTGCACACTTTCTATGGCGTTCGGCGCACTCCTAAATGGGTTCCGTACACTTTCTATGACGTCCGGCGCCCTCTAAAATGGGTCCTGCACATTTTCTATGGCGTCCGACGCACTCCTAAATGAGTTCCGTACACTTTCTATGGCGTCCGGCACACTCTTACATGGGTCCTACACACTTTCTATGGCGTCCGACGCACTCTTACATGGGTCCCGCACACTTTCTATGGCGTTCGGCGCACTCCTAAATGGGTTCCGTACACTTTCTATGGCGTCCGGGGCACTCTAACATGGGTCCCGCACACTTTCTATGGCGTCCGGCGCACTCTAACATGGGTCCCGCACACTTTCTATGGCGTCCGGCGCACTCTTACATGGGTCCCGCACACTTTCTATGGCGTTCGGCGCACTCCTAAATGGGTTCCGTACACTTTCTATGGCGTCCGGCGCACTCTAACATGGGTCCCGCACACTTTCTATGGCGTCCGGCGCACTCCTAAATGGGTTCCGTACACTTTCTATGGCGTCCGGCGCACTCTAACATGGGTCCCGCACACTTTCTATGGCGTCCGGCGCACTCTTACATGGGTCCCGCACACTTTCTATGGCGTTCGGCGCACTCCTAAATGGGTTCCGTACACTTTCTATGGCGTCCGGCGCACCCTAACATGGGTCCCGCACACTTTCTATGGCGTCCGGCGCACTCTAAATGGGTCCCGCACACTTTCTATGGCGTCCGGCGCACTCTAACATGGGTCCCGCACACTTTCTATGGCGTCCGGCGCACTCTAACATGGGTCCCGCACACTTTCTATGGCGTCCGGCGCACTCTAACATGGGTCCCGCACACTTTCTATGGCGTCCGGCGCACTCCTAAATGGGTCCCGCACACTTTCTATGGCGTCCGGCGCACTCTAACATGGGTCCCGCACACTTTCTATGGCGTCCGGCGCCCTCCAACATGGGTCCCCCACACCTTCTATGGCCTCCCGCGCACTCTAACATGGGTCCCGCACACTTTCTATGGCGTCCGGCGCACTCTAAATGGGTCCCGTACACTTTCTATGGCGTCCGGCGCACTCTAACATGGGTCCCGCACACTTTCTATGGCGTCCGGCGCACTCTAACATGGGTCCCGCGCACTTTCTATGGTGTTCGGCGCACTCCTAAATGGGTTCCGTACACTTTCTATTACGTCCGGCGCACGCTAACATGGGTCCCGCACATTTTCTATGGCGTCCGGCGCACTCTAACATGGGTCCCGCACACTTTCTATGGCGTCCGGCGCACTCTAACATGGGTCCCGCGCACTTTCTATGGCGTTCGGCGCACTCCTAAATGGGTTCCGTACACTTTCTATGGCGTCCGGCGCACACCAACATGGGTCCCGCACACATTCTATGGCGTCGGGCACACTCTAACATGGGTCCCGCACACTTTCTATGGCGTCCGGCGCACTCCTAAATGGGTACCGTACACTTTCTATGGCGTCCGGCACACTCTAACATGGGTCCCGTACACTTTCTATGGCGTTCGGCGCACTCCTAAATGGGTTCCGTACACTTCCTACGGCGTCCGGTGCACTCTAACATGGGTCCCGCACATTTTCTTCGGCGTCCGGCGCACTCCTGAATGGGTTCCCTACACTTTCTATAGCGTCCGGCGTACTCTAACATGGGTCCCGCACACTTTCTCTGGCGTCCGGCGCACTCTTACATGGGTCCCGCACACTTTCTATGGCGTTCGGCGCACTCCTAAATGGGTTCCGTACACTTTCTATGGCATCCGGCGTACTCTAACATGGGTCCCGCACACTTTCGATGACGTCCGGCGCACTCTTACATTGGTCCCGCACACTTTTTATGGCGTTCGGCGCACTCCTAAATGGGTTCCGTACACTTTCTATGGCGTCCGGCGCACTCTTACATGGGTCCCGCACACTTTCTATGGCGTTCGGCGCACTCCTGAATGGGTTCCCTACACTTTCTATAGCGTCCGGCGCACTCTAACATGGGTCCCGCACACTTTCTCTGGCGTCCGGCGCACTCTTACATGGGTCCCGCACACTTTCTATGCCGTTCGGAGTGCTCTAACATGGGTCCCGCACACATTCTATGGCGTTCGGCGCACTCCTAAATGGGTTCTGTACACTTTCTATGGCGTCCGGCGTACTCTAACATGGGTCCCGCACACTTTCGATGGCGTCCGGCGCACTCCTAAATGGGTTCCGCTCACCTTCTCTGGCGTCCGGCGCACTCTAACATGGGTCCCGCACACTTTCTATGGCGTTCGGCGCACTCCTAAATGGGTTCCGTACACTTTCTATGGCGTCCGGCGCACATTAACATGGGTCCCGCACATTTTCTATGGCGTCCGGCGCACTGTAGCATGGGTCCCGCACATTTTCTATGGCGTCCGGCGCACTCTAACATGGGTCCTGCACACTTTCTATGGCGTCCGGCGCACTCTAACATGGGTGTCGCACACTTTCTGTAGCGTTCGGCGCACACTAACATGGGTCCCGCATACTTTCTATGGCGTCCGGCGCACGCTAACATGGGTCCCGCACACTTTCTATGGCGTTCGGCGCACTCCTAAATGGGTTCCGTACACTTTATATGGCGTCCGGCGCACTCTAGCATGGGTCCCGCACATTTTCTATGGCGTCCGGCGCACTCTAACATGGGTCCTGCACACTTTCTATGGCGTCCGGCGCACTCTAACATGGGTCCTGCACACTTTTTATGGCGTACGGCGCACTCCTAAATGGATTCCGCGCACTTTCTATGGCGTTCGGCGCACTCTAACATGGGTCCCGCACACTTTCTATGGCGTCCGGCGCACTCTAACATGGGTCCCGCACACTTTCTATGGCGTCCGGCGCACTCTAACATGGGTCCCGCACACTTTCTATGGCGTCCGGCGCACTCCTAACATGGGTCCCGTACACTTTCTATGGCGTCCGGCGCACTCTTACATGGGTCCCGCACATTTTCTATGTCGTTCGGCGCACTCCTGAATGGGTTCCGTACACTTTCTCTGGCGTCCGGCGCACTCATACATGGGTCCCGCACACTTTCGATGGCGTCCGGCGCACTCCTAAATGGGTACCGTACACTTTCTATGGCGTTCGGCGCACTCCTAAATGGGTTCCGTACACTTTCTATGGCGTCCGGCACACTCTAACATGGGTCCCGCACACTTTCTTTGGCGTCCGGCGTACTCTAACATGGGTCCCGCACACTTTCGATGGCGTCCGGCGCACTCTTACATTGGTCCCGCACACTTTTTATGGCGTTCGGCGCACTCCTAAATGGGTTCCGTACACTTCCTACGGCGTCCGGTGCACTCTAACATGGGTCCCGCACACATTCTATGGCGTTCGGCGCACTCCTAAATGGGTTCCGTACACTTTCTATGGCGTCGGGCACACTCTAACATGGGTCCCGCACATTTTCTTCGGCGTCCGGCGCACTCCTGAATGGGTTCCGTACACTTTCTATGGCGTCCGGCGTACTCTAACATGGGTCCCGCACACTTTCTCTGGCGTCCGGCGCACTCTTACATGGGTCCCGCACACTTTCTATGGCGTTCGGCGCACTCCTAAATGGGTTCCGTACACTTTATCTGGCGTCCGGTGCACTCTAACATGGGTCCCGCACACTTTCGATGGCGTCCGGCGCACTCTTACATTGGTCCCGTACACTTTCTATGGCGTTCGGCGCACTCCTAAATGGGTTCCGTACACTTTCTATGGCGTCCGGCAAACTCTAACATGGGTCCCGCACACTTTCGATGGCGTCCGGCGCACTCTTACATTGGTCCCGTACACTTTCTATGGCGTTCGGCGCACTCCTAAATGGGTTCCGTACACTTTCTATGGCGTCCGGCGCACTCTTACATGGGTCCCGCACACTTTCTATGGCGTTCGGCGCACTCTTACATTGGTCCCGTACACTTTCTATGGCGTTCGGCGCACTCCTAAATGGGTTCCGTACACTTTCTACGGCGTCCGGCACACTCTAACATGGGTCCCGCACACTTTCTTTGGCGTCCGGCGTACTCTAACATGGGTTCCGTACACTTTCTATGGCGTCCGGCGCACTCTTACATGGGTCCCGCACACTTTCTATGGCGTTCGGCGCACTCCTAAATGGGTTCCGTACACTTTCTATGGCGTCCGGCGTACTCTTACATTGGTCCCGTACACTTTCTATGGCGTTCGGCGCACTCCTAAATGGGTTCTGTACACTTTCTATGGCGTCCGGCACACTTTAACATGGGTCCCGCACACTTTCGAAGGCGTCCGGCGCACTCCTAAATAGGTACCGTACACTTTCTATGGCGTCCGGCACACTCTAACATGGGTCCCGTACACTTTCTATGGCGTTCGGCGCACTCCTAAATGGGTTCCGTACACTTTCTATGGCGTCCGGCACACTCTAACATGGGTCGTCCTGCACACTTTCTATGGCGTCCGGCGCACTCTAACATGGGTCCTGCACACTTTTTATGGCGTTCGGCGCACTCCTAAATGGGTTCCGTACACTTTCTATGGCGTTCGGCGCACACTAACATGGGTCCCGCACACTTTCTATGGCGTCCGGCGCACTCTAACATGGGTCCCGCGCACTTTTTATGGTGTTCGGCGCACTCCTAAATGGGTTCCGTACACTTTCTATTGCGTCCGGCGCACTCTAGCATGGGTGTCGCACACTTTCTATGGCGTCCGGCGCACTCTAACATGGGTCCCGCACCCTTTCCATGGCGTTCGGCGCACGCTAACATGGGTCCCGCACAATTTCTATGGCGTCCGGTGCACACTAACATGGGTCCCACACACTTTCTATGGCGTCCGGCGCACTCCTAACATGGGTTCCGTACACTTTCTATGGCGTCCGGCGCACTCTAACATGGGTCCCGCACACTTTCTATGGCGTCCGGCGCACTCCTAAATGGGTTCCGTACACTTTCTATGGCGTCCGGCGCACTCTAACATGGGTCCCGCACACTTTCTATGGCGTCCGGCGCACTCTTACATGGGTCCCGCACACTTTCTATGGCGTTCGGCGCACTCTAAATGGGTTCCGTACACTTTCTATGGCGTCCGGCGCACTCTAACATGGGTCCCGCACACTTTCTATGGCGTCCGGCGCACTCCTAACATGGGTTCCGTACACTTTCTATGGCGTCCGGCGCACTCTAACATGGGTCCCGCACAATTTCTATGGCGTTCGACGCACTCCTAAATGGGTCCCGCACACTTTCGATGGCGTCCGGCGTGCTCTAACATGGGTCCCCCACACTTTCTATGGCGTTCGGCGCACTCCTAAATGGGTTCCGTACACTTTCTACGGCGTCCAGCACACTCTAACATGGGTCCCGCACATTTTCTTCGGCGTCCGGCGCACTCCTGAATGGGTTCCGTACACTTTCTATGGCGTCCGGCGTACTCTAACATGGGTCCCGCACACTTTCTCTGGCGTCCGGCGCACTCTTACATGGGTCCCGCACACTTTCTATGGCGTTCGGCGCACTCCTAAATGGGTTCCGTACACTTTCTATGGCGTCCGGCGCACTCTTACATGGGTCCCGCACACTTTCTATGGCGTTCGGCGCACTCTAACATGGGTCCCGTACACTTTCTATGGCGTTCGGCGCACTCTTACATGGGTCCCGCACACTTTCTATGGCGTTCGGCGCACTCCTAAATGGCTTCCGTACACTTTCCATGGCGTTCGGCGCACTCTAACATGGATCCCGCACACTTTCTATGGCGTACGGCACACTCTAGCATGTGTCCCGCACACTTTCTATGGCGTCCGGCGCACTCTTAAATGTGTTGCGTACACTTTATATAGCGTCCGGCGCACTCTAACATGGGTCCCGCACACTTTCTATGGCGTTCGGCGCACTCCTAAATGGGTTCCGTACACTTTCTATGGCGTCCGGCGCACTCTAACATGGGTCCCGCACACTTTCTATGGCGTCCGGCGCACTCTAACATGGGTCCCGCACACTTTCTATGGCGTCCGGCGCACTCTTACATGGGTCCCGCACACTTTCTATGGCGTTCGGCGCACTCCTAAATGGGTTCCGTACACTTTCTATGGCGTCCGGCGCACTCTAACATGGGTCCCGCACACTTTCTATGGCGTCCGGCGCACTCTAACATGGGTCCCGTACACTTTCTATGGCGTCCGGCGCACTCTCTAACATGGGTCCCGCACACTTTCTATGGCGTCCGGCGCACTCTTACATGGGTCCCGCACACTTTCTATGGCGTTCGGCGCACTCCTAAATGGGTTCCGTACACTTTCTATGGCGTCCGGCGCACTCTAACATGGGTCCCGCACACTTTCTATGGCGTTCGGCGCACTCCTAAATGGGTTCCGTACACTTTCTATGGCGTCCGGCGCACTCTAACATGGGTCCCGCACACTTTCTATGGCGTCCGGCGCACTCCTAACATGGGTTCCGTACACTTTCTATGGCGTCCGGCGCACTCTAACATGGGTCCCGCACACTTTCTATGGCGTCCGGCGCCCTGCTACATAGGTCCCGTACACTTTCTGTGGCGTCCGGCGCAGTCTAGCATGGGTCCTGCACACTTTCTATGGCGTCCGGCGCACTCTAACATGGGTGTCGCACACTTTCTGTGGCGTTCGGCGCACACTAACATGGGTCCCGCATACTTTTTATGGTGTTCGGCGCACTCCTAAATGGGTTCCGTACACTTTCTATGGCGTCCGGCGCACTCTAGCATGGGTCCCGCACACTTTCTATGGCGTCCGGCGCACTCTAACATGGGTCCCGCACACTTTCTATGGCGTCCGGCGCACTCTAACATGGGTCCCGCACACTTTCTATGGCGTCCGGCGCACTCTAACATGGGTCCCGCACACTTTCTATGGCGTCAGGCGCGCTCTAACATGGGTCCCGCACACTTTCTATAGCGTCCGGCGCACTCCTAAATGGGTTCCGTACACTTTCTATGGCGTCCGGCGCACTCTTACATGGGTCCCGCACACTTTCTATGGCGTCCGGCGCACTCTTACATGGGTACTGCACAGTTTCTATGGCGTTCGGCGCACTCCTAAATGGGTTCCGTACACTTTCTATGGCGTCCGGCGTACTCTAACATGGGTCCCGCACACTTTCTATGGCGTCCGGCGCACTCTTATATTAGTCCCGTACACTTTCTATGCCGTTCGGCGCACTCCTAAATGAGTTCCGTACACTTTATATGGCATCCGGCGCGCTCTTACATGGATCCCGCACACCTTCTATGGCGTTCGGCGCACTCCTAGATGGGTACCGTACACTTTCAATGGCGTCCGGCACACTCTAACATGGGTCCCGTAGACTTTCTATGGCGTCCGGCGCACTCTAACATGGGTCCCGCACACTTTCTATGGCGTCCGGCGCACTCTAACATGGGTCCCGTACACTTTCTCTGGCGTCCGGCGCACTCTAACATGGGTCCCGCACATTTTCTTCGGCGTCCGGCGCACTCCTGAATGGGTTCCGTACACTTTCTATGGCGTCCGGCGTACTCTAACATGGGTCCCGCACACTTTCTATGGCGTCCGGCGCACTCCTAAATGGGTACCGTACACTTTCTATGGCGTTCGGCGCACTCCTAAATGGGTTCCGTACACTTTCTATGGCGTCCGGCACACTCTAACATGGGTCCCGCACACTTTCTATGGCGTCCGGCGTACTCTAACATGGGTCCCGCACACTTTCTATGGCGTTCGGCGCACTCCTAAATGGGTTCCGTACACTTTCTATGGCGTCCGGCGCACTCTAACATGGGTCCCGCACACTCTCTATGGCGTTCGGCGCACTCCTAAATGGGTACCGTACACTTTCTATGGCGTCCGGCACACTCTAACATGGGTCCCGCACATTTTCTTCGGCGTCCGGCGCACTCCTGAATGGGTTCCGTACACTTTCTATGGCGTCCGGCGTACTCTAACATGGGTCCCGCACACTTTCTCTGGCGTCCGGCGCACTCTTACATGGGTCCCGCACACTTTCTATGGCGTTCGGCGCACTCCTAAATGGGTTCCGTACACTTTCTATGGCGTCCGGCGTACTCTAACATGGGTCCCGCACACTTTCTCTGGCGTCCGGCGCACTCCCAAATGGGTTCCGTACACTTTCTATAGCGTCCGGCACACTCTAACATGGGTCCCGCACACTTTTTATGGCGTCCGGCGTACTCTAACATGGGTCCCGCACACTTTCGATGGCGTCCGGCGCACTCTTACATTGGTCCCGCACACTTTCTATGGCGTCCGGCGCACTCTAAATGGGTCCCGTACACTTTCTATGGCGTCCGGCGCACTCTAACATGGGTCCCGCGCACTTTCTATGGCGTTCGGCGCACTCCTAAATGGGTCCCGCACACTTTCTATGGCGTCCGGCGCACTCTAACATGGGTCCCGCACACTTTCTATGGCGTCCGGCGCACTCTAACATGGGTCCCGCACCCTTTCCATGGCGTTCGGCGCACTCTAACATGGGTCCTGCACACTTTTTTATGGCGTTCGGCGCACTCTAACATGGGTCCCGCACACTTTCTTTGGCGTCCGGCGTACTCTAACATGGGTCCCGCACACTTTCGATGGCGTCCGGCGCACTCTTACATTGGTCCCGCACACTTTCTATGGCGTTCGGCGCACTCCTAAATGGGTTCCGTACACTTTCTATGGCGTCGGGCACACTCTAACATGGGTCCCGCACATTTTCTTCGGCGTCCGGCGCACTCCTGAATGGGTTCCGTACACTTTCTATGGCGTCCGGCGTACTCTAACATGGGTCCCGCACACTTTCTCTGGCGTCCGGCGCACTCTTACATGGGTCCCGCACACTTTCTATGGCGTTCGGCGCACTCCTAAATGGGTTCCGTACACTTTCTATGGCATCCGGCGTACTCTAACATGGGTCCCGCACACTTTCGATGACGTCCGGCGCACTCTTACATTGGTCCCGCACACTTTTTATGGCGTTCGGCGCGCTCTAACATGGGTCCCGCACACATTCTATGGCGTTCGGCGCACTCCTAAATGGGTTCCGTACACTTTCTATGGCGTCCGGCGTACTCTAACATGGGTCCCGCACACTTTCTATGGCGTCCGGCGCACTCTAACATGGGTCCCGCACACATTCTATGGCGTTCGGCGCACTCCTAAATGGGTTCCGTACACTTTCTATGGCGTCCGGCAAACTCTAACATGGGTCCCGCACACTTTCTATGGCGTCCGGCGCACTCTAAATGGGTCCCGTACACTTTCTATGGCGTCCGGCGTACTCTAACATGGGTCCCGCACACTTTCGATGGCGTCCGGCGCACTCTTACATTGGTCCCGTACACTTTCTATGGCGTCCGGCGAACTCTAACATGGGTCCCGCACACTTTCTGTGGCGTCCGGCGCACTCTTAAATTGGTCCCGTACACTTTCTATGGCGTCCGGCACACTCTAACATGGGTCCCGCACACTTTTTATGGCGTTCGGCGCACTCCTAAATGGGTTCCGTACACTTCCTACGGCGTCCAGTGCACTCTAACATGGGTCCCGCACATTTTCTTCGGCGTCCGGCGCACTCCTGAATGGGTTCCGTACACTTTCTATGGCGTCCGGCGTACTCTAACATGGGTCCCGCACACTTTCTCTGGCGTCCGGCGCACTCTTACATGGGTCCCGCACACTTTCTATGGCGTTCGGCGCACTCCTAAATGGGTTCCGTACACTTTCTATGGCGTCCGGCGCACTCTTACATGGGTCCCGCACACTTTCTATGGCGTTCGGCGCACTCCTAAATGGGTCCCGCACACTTTCGATGGCGTCCGGCGTGCTCTAACATGGGTCCCGCACACTTTCTATGGCGCTCGGCGCACTCCTAAATGGGTTCCGTACACTTTCTACGGCGTCCGGCACACTCTAACATGGGTCCCGCACACTTTCAATGGCGTCCGGCGCACTCTTACATTGGTCCCGCACACTTTTTATGGCGTTCGGCGCACTCTTACATGGGTCCCGCACACTTTCTATGGCGTTCGGCGCACTCCTAAATGGGTACCGTACACTTTCTATGGCGTTCGGCGCACTCCTAAATGGGTTCCGTACACTTTCTATGGCGTCGGGCACACTCTAACATGGGTCCCGCACACTTTCTATGGCGTCCGGCGCACTCTAAATGGGTCCCGTACACTTTCTATGGCGTCCGGCGCACTCTAACATGGGTCCCGCATACTTTTTATGGCGTTCGGCGCACTCTTAAATGGGTTCCGTACACTTTATATAGCGTCCGGCGCACTTCTAAATGGGTTCCCCACACTTTCTATGGCGTCCGGCGCACTCTTACATGGGTCCCGCATACTTTCTATGGCGTCGGGCGCACTCTAGCATGTGTCCCGTACACTTTCTATAGCGTCCGGCGCACACTAGCACGGGTCCCGCACACTTTCTATGGCGTCCGGCGCACTCTAACATGGGTCCCGCACACTTTCTATGGCGTCCGGCGCACTCTTACATGGGTCCCGCACACTTTCTATAGCGTCCGGCGCACTTCTAAATGGGTTCCCCACACTTTCTATGGCGTCCGGCGCACTCTTACATGGGTCCCGCATACTTTCTATGGCGTCGGGCGCACTCTAGCATGTGTCCCGTACACTTTCTATAGCGTCCGGCGCACTTCGAAATGGGTTCCGCACACTTTCTATGGCGTCCGGCGCACTCTAACATGTGTCCCGCACACTTTCTATGGCGTCCGGCGCACTCCTACATGTGTCCCGCACACTTTCTATGGCGTTCGGCGCACTCCTAAATGGGTTCCGTACACTTTCTATGGCGTCCGGCGTACTCTAACATGGGTCCCGCACACTTTCTATGGCGTCCGGCGTACTCTCACCTGGGTCCCGTAAACTTTCTCTGGCGTCGGGCACACTCTAACATGGGTCCCGCACATTTTCTTCGGCGTCCGGCGCACTCCTGAATGGGTTCCCTACACTTTCTATAGCGTCCGGCGTACTCTAACATGGGTCCCGCACACTTTCTCTGGCGTCCGGCGCACTCTTACATGGGTCCCGCACACTTTCTATGGCGTTCGGCGCACTCCTAAATGGGTTCCGTACACTTTCTATGGCATCCGGCGTACTCTAACATGGGTCCCGCACACTTTCGATGACGTCCGGCGCACTCTTAAATGGGTCCCCTACACTTTCTACGGCGTCCAGCACACTCTAACATGGGTCCCGCACACTTTCGATGGCGTCCGGCACACTCTAACATGGGTCCCGCACACTTTCTATGGCGTCCGGCGCCCTCCTGAATGGGTCCCCTACACTTTCTATGGCGTCCGGTGCACTCTAACATGGGTCCCGCACACATTCTATGGCGTTCGGCGCACTCCTAAATGGGTTCCGTACACTTTCTATGGCGTCGGGCACACTCTAACATGGGTCCCGCACACTTTCTCGGGCGTCCGGCGCACTCTTACATGGGTCCCGCACACTTTCTATGGCGTTCGGCCCACTCCTAAATGGGTCCCGTACACTTTCTATGGCGTCCGGCGCACTCCTAACATGGGTTCCGTACACTTTCTATGGCGTCCGGCGCACTCTAACATGGGTCCCGCACACTTTCTATGGCGTCCGGCGCACCCTTACATGGGTCCCGCACACTTTCTGTGGCGTTCGGCGCACTCCTAAATGGGTTCCGTACACTTTCTATGGCGTCCGGCGTACTCTTATATGGGTCCCGCACACTTTCTCTGGCGTCCGGCGTACTCTCACCTGGGTACCGTAAACTTTCTCTGGCGTCGGGCACACTCTAACATGGGTTCCGTACACTTTCTATGGCGTCCGGCGTACTCTTACATGGGTTCCGCACACTTTCTCTGGCGTCCGGCGCACTCTTACATGGGTCCCGCACACTTTCTGTGGCGTTCGGCGCACTCCTAAATGGGTCCCGTAAACTTTCTCTGGCGTCGGGCACACTCTAACATGGGTCCCGCACATTTTCTTCGGCGTCCGGCGCACTCCTGAATGGGTTCCGTACACTTCCTACGGCGTCCGGTGCACTCTAACATGGGTCCCGCACACATTCTATGGCGTTCGGCGCACTCCTAAATGGGTTCCGTACACTTTCTATGGCGTCGGGCACACTCTAACATGGGTCCCGCACATTTTCTTCGGCGTCCGGCGCACTCCTGAATGGGTTCCGTACACTTTCTATGGCGTCCGGCGTACTCTAACATGGGTCCCGCACACTTTCTCTGGCGTCCGGCGCACTCTTACATGGGTCCCGCACACTTTCTATGGCGTTCGGCGCACTCCTAAATGGGTTCCGTACACTTTCTATGGCGTCCGGCGTACTCTAACATGGGTCCCGCACACTTTCTATGGCGTCCGGCGCACTCTTGCATTGGTCCCGTACACTTTCTATGGCGTTCGGCGCACTCTAACATGGGTCCCGCACACATTCTATGGCGTCGGGCACACTCTAACATGGGTCCCGCACATTTTCTTCGGCGTCCGGCGCACTCCTGAATGGGTTCCCTACACTTTCTATAGCGTCCGGCGTACTCTAACATGGGTCCCGCACACTTTCGATGGCGTCCGGCGCACTCCTAAATGGGTTCCGTACACTTTCTATGGCGTCCGGCGTACTCTAACATGGGTCCCGCACACTTTCTATGGCGTTCGGCGCACTCCTAAATGGGTTCCGTACACTTCCTACGGCGTCCGGCGCACTTCTAACCGGGTCGCGCACACTTTCTATGGCGTCCGGCGCACTCTTACATGGGTCCCGCACACTTTCTATGGCGTCCGGCGCACTCTAACATGGGTCCCGCACACTTTCTATGGCGTCCGGCGCACTCTTAAATGGGTCCCGCACACTTTCTATGGCGTTCGGCGCACTCCTAAATGGGTTCCGTACACTTTCTATGGCGTCCGGCGGACTCTAGCATGGGTCCTGCACACTTAATACCGCGTCCGGCGCACTCTAACATGGGTCCCGTACACTAGTTATGGCGTCCGGCGCACTCTAGCATGGTTCCCGCACACTTTCTATGGCGTCCGGCGCACTCTTACATGTGCTCCGCATACTTTCTATGGCGTCTGGCGCACACTAGCATGGGCCCCGCACACCTTCTATGGCGTCCGGCGCACTCTAGCATGGGTCGCGCACACTTTCTATGGCGTCCGGCGCACTCTAACATAGGTCCTGCACACTTTCTATGGCGTCCGGCGCACTCTAACATGGGTCCCGTACACTTTCTATGGCGTCCGGCGCACTCTAACATGGGTCCCGCACACTTTCTATGGCGTCCGGCGCACTCCTAACATGGGTTCCGTACACTTTCTGTGGCGTCCGGCGCACACTAACATGGATCCCGCACACTTTCTATGGCGTCCGGCGCACTCTAACATGGGTCCCGAACACTTTCTATGGCGTCCGGCGCACTCTAACAAGGGGCCTGCACACTTTTTTTGGCGTCCGGCGCCCTCCTAAATGGGTTCCGTACACTTTCTATGGCGTCCGGCGCACTCTAACATGGGTCCTGCACACTTTTTATGGCGTCCGGCGCACTCTAACATGGGTCCTGCACACTTTCTATGGCGTCCGGCGCACTCTAACATGGGTCCTGCACACTTTTTATGGCGTTCGGCGCACTCCTAAATGGGTTCCGTACACTTTCTATGGCGTCCGGCGCACTCTAACATGGGTCCCGCACACTTTCTATGGCGTTCGGCGCACTCCTAAATGGGTTCCGTACACTTTCTATGGCGTCCGGCGCACTCTAACATGGGTCCCGCACACTTTCTATGGCGTCCGGCGCACTCCTAACATGGGTTCCGTACACTTTCTATGGCGTCCGGCGCACTCTAACATGGGTCCCGCACACTTTCTATGGCGTCCGGCGCACTCTAACATGGGTCCCGCACACTTTCTATGGCGTTCGGCGCACTCCTAAATGGGTTCCGTACACTTTCTATGGCGTCCGGCGCACTCTAACATGGGTCCCGCACACTTTCTATGGCGTCCGGCGCACTCCTAACATGGGTTCCGTACACTTTCTATGGCGTCCGGCGCACTCTAACATGGGTCCCGCACACTTTCTATGGCGTCCGGCGCACTCTAACATGGGTCCCGCACACTTTCTATGGCGTCCGGCGCACTCTTAAATGGGTCCCGCACACTTTCTATGGCGTCCGGCGCACTCTAACATGGGTCCCGTACACTTTCTATGGCGTCCGGCGCACTCTAACATGTGTCCCGCGCACTTTCTATGGCGTCAGGCGCGCTCTAACATGGGTCCAGCACACTTTCTATGGCGTCCGGCGCACTTCTGAATGGGTTCCGTACACTTTATATGGCGTCCGGCGCACTCTAACATGTGTCCCGCGCACTTTCTATGGCGTTCGGTGCACTCCTAAATGGGTTCCGTACACTTTCTATGGCGTCCGGCGTACTCTAACATGGGTCCCGTACACTTTCTATGGCGTCCGGCGCACTCTTACATGGGTCCCGCACATTTTCTATGGCGTTCGGCGCACTCCTACATGGGGCCCGTACACTTTCTATAGCGTCCGGGGCACACTAAGATGGGGCTCGCACACTTTCTATGGCGTCCGGCGCACTCTAAATGGGTTCCGCACACTTTCTATGGCGTCCGGCGCACTCTAACATGGGTCCCGCACACTTTCTATGGCGTCCGGCGCACTCCTAACATGGGTTCCGCACACTTTCTATGGCGTCCGGCGCACTCTAACATGGGTCCCGCACACTTTCTATGGCGTCCGGCGCACTCTAACATGGGTCCCGCACACTTCCCATGGCGTCCGGCGCACCCTAACATGGGTCCCGTACACTTTCTATCGCGGCCGGCGCACTCTAACATGGGTCCCGCACACTTTCTATGGCGTCCGGCGCACTCCTAAATGGGTTCCGTACACTTTCTATGGCGTCCGGCGCACTCTAACATGGGTCCCGCACACTTTCTATGGCGTCCGGCGCACTCTAACATGGGTCCCGCACACTTTCTATGGCGTCCGGCGCACTCTAACATGGGTCCCGCACACTTTCTATGGCGTCCGGCGCACTCTAACATGGGTCCCGCACACTTTCTATGGCGTCCGGCGCACTCTAACATGGGTCCCGCACACTTTCTATGGCGTTCGGCGCACTCCTAAATGGGTTCCATACACTTTATATGGCGTCCGGCGTACTATTACATGGGTCCCGCACACTTTATTTGGCGTCCGGCGCACTCCTGAATGGGTTCCGTACACTTTCTATGGCGCCGGCGCACTCTAACATGGGTCCCGCACCCTTTCGGTGGCCTCCGGCGCACTCTTACATTGGTCCCGCACACTTTCTATGTCGTTCGGCGCACTCCTAAATGGGCACCGTACACTTTCTATGGCGTCTGGCGCACTCTAACATGGGTCCCGTACACTTTCAATGGCGTCCGGCGCACTCTTACATTGGTCCCGCACACTTTCTATGGCGTCCGGCGCACTCTAACATGGGTCCCGCACACTTTCTATGGCGGCTGGCGCACTTTAACATGGGGCCCGCACACTTTCTATGGCGTCCGGCGCACTCTTACATGGGTCCCGCACACTTTCTATGGCGTTCGGCGCACTCCTAAATGGGTTCCGCATACTTTCTATGGCGTCAGGCGCACCCTGACATGGGTCCCGCACACTTTTTATGGCGTGCGGCGTACTTTAACATGGGTCCCGCACACTTTCTATGGCGTTCGGCGCACTCCTAAATGGGTCCCGCACACTTTATATGGCGTCAGGCGCACTTTAACATGGGTCCCGCACACTTTCTATGGCGTCCGGCGCACTCTAACATAGGTTCCGCACACGTTCTATGGCGTTCGGCGCCCTCTTACATGGGTCCCGCACACTTTCTATGGCCTTCGGCGCGCTAAATGGGTTCCGTACACTTTCTATGGCGTCCGGCGCACTCTAACATAGGTTCCGCACACGTTCTATGGCGTTCGGTGCACTCTAAATGGGTCCCGCACACTTTCTATGGCGTCCGGCGCACTCTAACATGGGTCCCGTACACTTTCTATGGCGTCAGGCGCACTTTAACATGGGTCCAGCACACTTTCCATGGCGTCCGGCGCACTCTAACATGGGTCCCGCACACTTTCTATGGCGTTTGGCGCACTCTAACATGTGTCCCGCACGCTTTCTATGGCGTTCGGCGCGCTCCTAAATGGGTTCCGTACACTTTCTATGGCGTCAGGCGCACTCTAACATGTGTCCCGCACACCTTCTATGGCGTCCGGCGCACTCTAACATGGGTTCCGCACACGTTCTATGGCGTTCGGTGCACTCTTACATGGGTCCCGTACACTTTCTATGGCGTCCGGCGTACTCTAACATGGGTCCCGCACACTTTCGATGGCGTCCGGCGTACTCTAACATGGGTCCCGCACACTTCCTATGGCGTCCGGCGCACTCTAACATGGGTCCCGTACACTTTCTATGGCGTCCGACGTACTCTCACCTGGGTCCCGTACACTTCCTACGGCGTCCGGTGCACTCTAACATGGGTCCCGCACACATTCTATGGCGTTCGGCGCACTCCTAAATGAGTCCCGCACACTTTTTATGGCGTTCAGCGCACTCCTAAATGGGTTCCGGACACTTTCTTTGGCGTCCGGCACACTCTTACATGGGTACTGCACACTTTCTATGGCGTCCGGCGCACTCCTAAATGGGTTCCGTACACTTTCTATTGCGTCCGGCGCACACTAACATGGGTCCCGCACATTTTCTATGGCGTCCGGCGCACTCTAGCATGGGTCCCGAACACTTTCTATGGCGTCCGGCGCACACTAACGTGGGTCCCGCACACTTTCTATGGCGTCCGGCGCACTCTAACATGGGTCCCGCACACTTTCTATGGCGTGCGGCGCACTCTAACATGGGTCCCGTACACTTTCTATGGCATCCGGCGTACTCTAACATGGTTCCCGCACACTTTCTATGGCGTCCGGCGCACTCTAACATGGGTCCCGCACACTTTCTCTGGCGTCCGGCGCACTCCCAAATGGGTTCCGTACACTTTCTATGGCGTCCGGCACACTCTAACATGGGTCCCGCACACTTTATTTGGCGTCCGGCGTACTCTAACATGGGTTCCGTACACTTTCTATGGCGTCGGGCACACTCCAACATGGGTCCCGCACATTTTCTTCGGCGTTCGGCGCACTCCTGAATGGGTTCCGTACACTTTCTATGGCGTCCGGCGTACTCTTACATGGGTCCCGCACACTTTCTTTGGGGTCCGGCGCACTCCTAACATGGGTCCCGCACACTTTCTGTGGCGTCCGGCGCGCTCTTACATGGGTCCCGCATACTTTCTATGGCGTTCGGCGCACTCCTAAATGGGTCCCGTACACTTTCTATGGCGTTCGGCGCACTCCTAAATGGGTTCCGTACACTTTCTATGGCGTCCGGCGCACTCTTGCATGGGTCCCGCACACTTTCTATGGCGTTCGGCGCACTCCTAAATGGGTTCCGTACACTTTCTATGGCGTCCGGCGCACTCTAACATGGGTCCCGCACACTTTCTGTGGCGTTCGGCGCACTCTTAAATGGGTTCCGTACACTTTCTATGCCGTCCGGCGCACTCTTACATGGGTCCCGCACATTTTCTTCGGCGTCCGGCGCACTCTTACATGGGTCCCGCACACTTTCTATGGCGTTCGGCGCCCTCCTAAATGGGTTCCGTACACTTTCTATGGCGTCCGGCACACTCTAACATGGGTCCCGCACACTTTCTTTGGCGTCCGGCGCACTCTTACATTGGTCCCGTACACTTTCTATGGCGTTCGGCGCACTCTTAACATGGGTCCCGCACACTTTCTATGGCGTCCGGCACACTCTAACATGGGTCCCGCACACTTTCTGTGGCGTCCGGCGCACTCTAACATGGGTCCCGTACACTTTCTATGGCGTCCGGCGCACTCCTAAATGGGTCCCGCACACTTTCTATGGCGTCCGGCGCACTCTCTAACATGGGTCCCGCACACTTTCGATGGCGTCCGGCGCACTCTTACATGGGTCCCGCACACTTTCTATGGCGTTCGGCGCACTCCTAAATGGGTCCCGCACACTTTCTATGGCGTTCGGCGCACTCCTAAATGGGTCCCGCACACTTTCTATGGCGTCCGACGCGCTCTTACATGGGTCCCGCACACTTTCTATGGCGTCCGGCGCACTCTTACATGGGTACTGCACACTTTCTATGGCGTTCGGCGCACTCTTACATTGGTCCCGCACACTTTCTATGGCGTTCTGCGCACTCCTAAATGGGTTCCGTACACTTTCTATGGCGTCCGGCACACTCTAACATGGGTCCCCCACACTTTCGATGGCGTCCGGCGCACTCTTACATTGGTCCCGTACACTTTCTATGGCGTTCGGCGCACTCCTAAATGGGTCCCGTACACTTTCTATGGCGTTCGGCGCACTCCTAAATGGGTTCCGTACACTTTCTATGACGTCCGGCGCCCTCTAACATGGGTCCTGCACATTTTCTATGGCTTCCGACGCACTCCTAAATGGGTTCCGTACACTTCCTATGGCGTCCGGCGCCCTCTAACATGGGCCCTGCACACTTTCTATGGCGTCCGGCGCACTCTAACATGGGTTCCGTACACTTTCTATGGCGTCCGGCGCCCTCTAACATGGGTCCTGCACACTTTTTATGGCGTCCGGCGCGCTCCTAAATGGGTCCCGCACACTTTCTATGGCGTCCGGCGCACCCCCAAATGGGTCCCCCACACTTTCCATGGCCTCCGGCGCACTCCTAAATGGGTTCCCGTACACTTTCTATGGCGTCCGGCGCACCCTAACATGGGTTTCGCCCACTTTCTATGGCGTCCGGCGCCCTCTAACATGGGTCCCGTACACTTTCTATGGCGTCCGGCGCACTCTAACATGGGTTCCGTACACTTTCTATGGCGTCCGGCGCACTCCTAACATGGGTCCCGTGCACTTTTTATGGCGTGCGGCGCAGTCCTAGATGGGTCCCGCACACTTTCTGTGGCGTTCGGCGCGCTGCTAAATGGGTAGCGTACACTTTCTATGGCGTCCGGCGTACTCTAACATGGGTCCCGCACACTTTCTATGGCGTCCGGCGCACTCTGAATGGGTCCCGCACACTTTCTATGGCGTCCGGCGCACTCCTAACATGGGTTCCGTACACTTTCTATGGCGTCCGGCGCACTCTAACATGGGTCCACCCACACTTTCTATGGCGTCCGGCGCACTCTGACATGGGTCCCGCACACTTTCTATGGCGTCCGGCGCACTCTAACATGGGTTCCGTACACTTTCTATGGCGTTCGGCGCATTCTTAAATGGGTTGCGTACACTTTATATAGCGCCCGGTGCACTTCTAAATGGGTTCCCCACACTTTCTATGGCGTCCGGCGCACTTCTAACCGGGTCGCGCACACTTTCTATGGCGTCCGGCGCACTCTTACATGGGTCCCGCACACTTTCTATGGCTTCCGGCGCGCTCTAACATGGGTCCCACACACTTTCTATGGCGTTCGGCGCCCTCCTACATGGGTCCCGCACACTTTCTATGCCGTACGGCGCACTCTTATATGAGTCCCGTACGCTTTCTACAGCGTCCGGCACACTCCAACATGGGTCCTGCACACTTTCTATGGCGTCCGGCGCACGCTTACATGGGTCCCGCACACTTTCTATGGCGTTCGGCGCACTCCTAACATGGGTCCCGCACACTTTCTATGGCGTCCGGCGCACTCTTACATTGGTCCCGTACAGTTTCTATGGCGTTCGGCGCACTCTAACATGGGTCCCGCAAACTTTCTATGGCATACAGCGCGCTCTTACATGGGTCCCGCACACTTTCTATGGCGTTCGGCGCACTCCTAAATGGGTTCCGTACACTTTCTACGGCGGTCGGCCCACACTAACATGGGTCCCGTACAGATTCTATGGCGTTCGGCGCACTCCTAAATGGGTCCCGCCCACTTTTTATGGCGTGAGGCGCGCTCTAACATGGCCCCCCGCACACATTCTATGGCGTTCGGCGCACTCCTAAATGGGTTCCGTACACTTTCTATGGCGTCCGGCGTACTCTAACATGGGTCCCGCACACTTTCTATGGCGTCCGGCGCACTCTTACATGGGTCCCGCACACTTTCTATGGCGTTCGGCGCACTCCTAAATAGGTTCCGTACACTTTCAATGGCGTCCGGCAAACTCTAACATGGGTCCCGCACACTTTCGATGGCGGCCGGCGCACTCTGAATGGGTTCCGTACACTTCTATGGCGTCCGGCGCACTCTAACATACGGGTCCCACACACTTTCTCTGGCGTCCGGCACGCACTCCTTACATGGGTCCCGCACACTTTCTATGGCGTTCGGCGCACCTCCTAACATGGGTTCCCGCACACTTCTACGGCGTCCGGCGCACTCTAACATGGGTCCCGCACACTTTCTATGGCGTCCGGCGCGCACTCCCTAACATGGGTCCCGTACACTTTCTATGGCGTCCGGCGCACTCCTAACATGGGTTCCTGCACACTTTCTATGGCGTCCGGCGCACTCTCTAACATGGGTCCCGCACACTTTCACGGCGTCCGGCGCACTCCTAACATGGGTTAAACCATGCACTTTCTATGGCGTCCGGCGCACTCTTACGTGGTGTCCCGCACACTTTCTATGGCGTTAGGCGCACTTCTAACATGGGTCCCGCACACTTTCTTATGGCGTTCGGCGCACTCTCTAACAGCATGGGTTCCGCACACTTTCTATGGCGTCCGGCGCACTTCTAACATGGGTCCCGCACACTTTCTGATGGCGTCCGGCGCACTCCTACATGGTCCTGGGCACACTTTCTATGGCGTTCGGCGTACTCCTAAAATGGGTTCCGTACACTTTCTATGGCGTCCGGCGCACTCTAACATGGGTCCCGCACACTTTCTATGGCGTCCGGCGCACTCTAACATGGGTTCCGTACACTTTCTATGGCGTCAGTGCCAGCATGGGACCCGCGCGCTTTCTATAACGTCCGGCGCTCTTACATGGGTCACACACGGCTGCTGATCAGCGCACTCTGACGATGGGTCCCGTACACTTTCTATGGCGTCCGGCGCACTCTAACATGGGTCCACGCACACTTTCGATGGCGTCAACGGCGCACTCTTAACATGGGTCCCGCACACTTTCTATGGCGTCCGGCGCACTCTTAAATGGGTCCCGTACACTTTCTATGGCGTCCGGCGCTTGCTCTTACATGGTCCCGCACACTTTCTATGGCGTTCGGCGCACTCCTAAATGGGTACCGTACACTTTCTATGGCGTCCGGCAAACTCTAAGCATGGGTCCACACACTTTCGATGGCGTCAGCCTCTTTGTGATCCATTACACTTTCTATGGCGTCCGGCGCACTCCTAACATGGGTTCCCGCACACTTTCTTTGGCGTCCGGCGCACTCTAACATAAGGTGCCGCTCTGTGCGTTTCAGCGCCATCTCAGCCGGTGCCATCACTTTTCTATGGCGTTCGGCGCACTCTAAATGGGTTCCGTACACTTTCTATGGCGTCGGCACACTCTAACATGGGTCCCACACACTTTCTATGGCGACCGGCGCACTCCTAATTGGGTCCCGTACACTTTCTATGGCGTCTGGCGTACTCTAACATGCGGTCCCGCACACTTTCTATGGCGTCCGGCGCCTACTCCTTACATGGAGTCCCGCACACTTTCTTCGGCGTCCGGCGCACTCCTAACATGGGTTCCGTACACACTTTCTATGGCGTCCGGCGCACTCTTACATGGGTCCCGCACACTTTCTATGGCGTTCGGCGCACTCCTAAATGGGTTCCGCACACTTTCTATGGCGTCGGCGTACTCTAACATCAGGTCCCGCACATTTTCTTCGGCGTCCGGCGCACTCTGAATGGGTTCCGTACACTTTCTATGGCGTCCGGCGCACTCTAACATGGGTCCCGCACACTTTCTACGGCGTCAACGTACTCTAACATGGGTCCCGCACACTCTCTATGGCGTTGAGCATCTGGTGGGTTCGTGCGCTCTATGGCGTCCGGCGCACTCTAGCATGGGTCCCGCACACTTTCTATGGCGTTCGGCGCACTCTAACATGGGTCCTGCACACTTTCTACGGCGTCCGGCGCACTCTAACATGGGTGCCCGCACACTTTCTCTGGCGTCGGCCGCACTCTTACATGGGTCCCGCACACTTTCTATGGCGTTCGGCGCACTCCTAAATGGGTTCCGTGCACTTTCTATGGCGTCCGGCGCTCTTACGTGGGTCCTGCACATTTTCTTCGGCGTCCGGCGCGCTCCTGAATGGGTTCCGTACCCACTTTCTATGGCGTCCGGCAAACTCTAACATGGGTCCACACTTTCTATGGCGTCCGGCGCACTCTTACATAGGTCCGCACACTTTCTATGGCGTTCGGCGCACTCCTAAATGGGTTCCGTACACGCTTTCTATGGCGTCCGGCGCACTCTTATGGGTCCCGCACACTTTCTATGGCGTCCGGCGCACTCCTAAATGGGTTCGTACACTTTCTATGGCGTCCGGCGCACTCTAACATGGGTCACGTACACTTTCTATGGCGTCCGGCGCACTCTTACATTGGTCCATTACACTTTCTATGGCGTTCGGCGCACTCTAACATGGGTTCACATGCACTTTCTATGGCGTCCGGCGCACTCTTTACATGGGTCCCGCACACTTTCTATGGCGTTCGGCGCACTCTAAATGGGTTCCGTACACTTTCTACGGCGTCCGGTGCACTCTAACATCGGTCCCACACACTTGCCATGGCGTTCGGCGCACTCCTAAATGGGTTCCGTACCCACTTTCTATGGCGTCCGGCACACTCTAACATGGGTCCCGCACACACTTTCTTTGGCGTCCGGCGCGCCACTCCTGACATGGGTTCCATGCACCAGGCGTCGGCGTACTCTAACATGGGTCCCGCACACTTTCTCTGGCGTCCGGCGCACTCTTACGATGGGTCCCGCACACTTTCTATGGCGTTCGGCGCACTCCTAAATAAGGTTCCGTACACTTTCTACGGCGTCCGGTGCACTCTAACATGGGTCCCGCACACTTTCTATGGCGTCCGGCGCACTCTTACGTGGGTTCGTACACTTTCTATGGCGTCGGGCGCACTCCTAACATGGGTCCACTGCACACTTTCTACCGGCGTCCGGCGCACTCCTGACATGGGTTCCGTGTGCACTTTCTATGGCGTCCGGCGTACTCTAACATGGGTCCCGCACACTTTCTATGGCGTCGGCTGCACTCTTACATGGTCCTTGGCTTTCTATGGCGTTCGCGCGCACTCTAAACCGGGTCCCGTACACTTTCTACGGCGTCCGGCACACTCTAACATGCCGTCCTGCCCACACTTTCGATGGCGTCCGGCGCACTCTTACATTGGTCCCGCACGCTTTCTATGGCGTTCGGCGCACTCCTAAGTGGGTTCCGTACACTTTCTATGGCGTCCGGCGCACTCTAACATGGGTCCCGCACACTTTCGATGGCGTCCGGCGTATACTCACATGGGTCCCGTACACTTTCGATGGCGTCCGGCGCACTCTCACATTGGTCCCACGTACACTTTCTACTGGCGTTCGGCGCACTCCTAGAAATGGGTTCCGTACACTTTCTACACGGCGTCCGGCGTACTCTAACATGGGTCCCGCACACTTTCTATGGCGTCCGGCGCACTCTTACGTGGGTCCCGCACACTTTCTATGGCGTTCGGCGCGCTCCTAACATGGGTCCGCACACTTTCTATGGCGTTCGGCGTACTCCTAACAATGGGTCCCGTACACTTTCGATGGCGTCCGGCGCACTCTTACATTGGTCCCGTACACTTTCTACTGGCGTTCGGCGCACTCCTAAATGGGTTCCGTACACTTTCTCTGGCGTCCCGCGCACTCTTACATGGCTCCCGCACACTTTCTATGGCGTTCCGCGCACTCTTACATGCGTCCCGCACACCTTCTATGGCGTCTGGCGCACTCCTAAATGGGTTCCGTACACTTTCTATGGCGTCCGGCAAACTCTAACATGGGTCCCGCACACTTTCGATGGCGTCCGGCGCACTCTTTGTCGGTCCCGCACACTTTCTATGGCGTTCGGCGCACTCTAAATGGGTTCCGTACACTTTCTATGGCGTCCGGCGCACTCCTAACATGGGTCCCACACACTTTCTATGGCGTTGAGCGCACTCCTAACATTGGGTACCGTGTACACACTTTCTATGGCGTCTGGCGCACTCTAACATGGGTTCCGCGCACTTTCTATGGCGTCCGGCGCACTCTTACATGGGTCCCGCACGCACTTTCTTTGGCGTCCGGCGCCGCTCCTAACATGGGTTCCGTACACTTTCTATGGCGTCCGGCGCACTCTTACATGGGTCCACGCACACTTTCTATGGCGTTCGGCGCGCACTCTAAATGGGTTCCGTACACTTTCTATGGCGTCCGGCGCACTCTTACATGGGTCCCGCACACTTTCTGTGGCGTTCGGCGCACTTCTAAATGGGTTCCGTACACTTTCTACGGCGTCCGGCACACTCTAACATGGGTCCCGCACACTTTCTTTGGCGTCCGGCGTACTCTAACATGGGTCCCGCACATTTTCTTCGGCGTCCGGCGCACTCTAACATGGGTCCTTACGCACACTTTCTCTGGCGTCCGGCGCACTCTTAACATGGGTTCCGTACACTTTCTACGGCGTTAACATGGGTCCCTGAAACTTTCCTATGGCGTTCGGCGCACTCTAAATGGGTTCCGTACACTTTCTGGCGTCTGGCGCACTCTAACATGGGTCCCGCGCACTTTCTATGGCGTCCGGCGCTCTTACATAGGTCCCGTCACACTTTCTATGGCGTCCGGCGCACTCCTAAATGGGTTCCGTACCCTTTCTACGGCGTCCGGCACACTCTAACATGGGTCCCGCACACTTTCTTTGGCGTCCGGCGTACTCTAACATGGGTTCCGTACACTTTCTATGGCGTCCGGCGCACTCTTACATTGGTCCCGTACACTTTCTATGGCGTTTGGCGCACTCCTAAATGGGTACCGTACACTTTTTATGGCGTTCGGCGCACTCTAACATGGGTCCCGCACACTTTCGATGGCGTCCGGCGCACTCTTACAGTGCTGTTACACCGCACACTTTCTATGGCGTTCGGCGCACTCCTAAATGGGTTCGTACACTTTCTATGGCGTCCGGCGCACTCTAACATAGGTCCCGCACACTTTCTATGGCGTTCGGCGCACTCTAAGGTCCCGCACACTTTCGATGGCGTCCGGCGCACTCTTACATGGGTCCCGTACACTTTCTATGGCGTTCGCGCACTCCTAAATGGAGTTCGTACACTTTCTATGGCGTCCGGCGCAGCTCTAACATGGGTCCCGCACACTTTCTATGGCGTTCGGCGCACTCCTAACATGGGTCCGCGTACACTTTCGATGGCGTTCGGCGCAGTATCTAACATGGGTTCGCACACTTTCTATGGCGTCCGGCGCACTCTAACATGGGTCCCGTACACTTTCTACGGCGTCTCGGCGCACTCTCACCTGGGTCCCGCACACATTCTATGGCGTCGGGCACACTCTAACATGGGTCCCGCACACTTTCTGTAGCGTCAGCGCACACTCCTAACATGGGTCCCGCACACTTTCTACGGCGTCCGGCGCACTCCTAACATGGGTCCCGTACACTTTCTATGGCGTTCGGCGCACTCTGCTAAATGGGTTCCGTACACTTTCTATGGCGTCCGGCACTTGCTCTCTAACATGGGTCCCGCACATTTTCTTCCCTGGCGTTCGGCGCACTCCTGAATGGGTTCCGTACACTTTATCTGGCGTCCGGTGCACTCTCAACATGGGTCCGCGCACACTTTCGATGGCGTCCGGCTCACTGTTACATTGGTCCAGTACACTTTCTATGGCGTTCGGCGCACTCATCGGGTTCCGGCCACACACTTTCTACGGCGTCAGCACACTCTGACATGGGTTCACGTACACTTTCTATGGCGTCCGGCGTACTCTAACATGGGTCCCGCACACTTTCTATGGCGTCCGGCGCACTCCTTACATGGGTCCCGTACACTTTCTATGGCGTTCGGCGCACTCCTAAATTGTCCCGTACACTTTCTGCTCGGCGTCCGGCGCACTCTTACATGGGTCTTGCACACTTTATATGGCGACCGGGGCACTCTTAGATGGGCCCTGCACACTTTCGACGACGTTCGGCGCACTCTTATATGAGTCTCGCACACTTTCTATGGCGTTCGGCGCGCTCTTACATGGGTCCCGCACACTTTATATGGCGTCCGGCGCACTCTTACATGGATCTCGCACACTTTCGATGGCGTCCGGCGCGCACTCTAACATGGGTTCCGCACACTTTCTATGGCGTCCGGCGCACTCTAACATGGGTTCCGCGCGCTTTCTATGGCGTCCGGCGCACTCTTAGCATGGGTCCCGCACATTTTCTATGGCGTCCGGCGCACTCTGACATGGGTTCCGCACACTTTCTATGGCGTCCGGCGCACTCCTGACATGGGTTCCGTACACTTTCTATGGCGTCCGGCGCACTCTAACATGGGTCCCGCACACTTTCTATGGCGACCAGGCGCACTCCTAACATAGGTTCCGTACACTTTCTATGGCGTCCGGCGCACTCTAACATGGGTCCACACTTTCTGTGGCGTTCGGCACTCTAATGGGTACCGCTACTGGCGGTTGGCACCTCTAAATAGGTTCGTCACACACTTTCGATGGCGTCCGGCGCACTCTTACATTGGTCCCGCACACTTTCTATGGCGTCCGGCGCACTCCTAAATGGGTACCGTACACTTTCTATGGCGTCCGGCACACTCTAACATGGGTCCCGTACACTTTTTATGGCGTTCGGCGCACTCCTAAATGGGTTCCGTACACTTCCTACGGCGTCCGGTGCACTCTAACATGGGTCCCGCACACATTCTATGGCGTTCGGCGCACTCCTAAATGGGTTCCGTACACTTTCTATGGCGTCGGGCACACTCTAACATGGGTCCCGCACATTTTCTTCGGCGTCCGGCGCACTCCTGAATGGGTTCCGTACACTTTCTATGGCGTCCGGCGTACTCTAACATGGGTCCCGCACACTTTCTATGGCGACCGGCGCACTCTTACATGGGTCCCTGCGCTTTCTATGGCGTCCGGCGTACTCTAACATGGGTTCCGTACACTTTATCTGGCATCCGGTGCACTCTAACATGGGTCCCGCACACTTTCGATGGCGTCCGGCGCACTCTTACATTGGTCCCGTACACATTCTATGGCGTTCGGCGCACTCCTAAATGGGTTCCATACCGCGCCTACGGCGTCCAGCACACTCTAACATGGGTCCCGCACACTTTCGATGGCGTCCGACGTACTCTAACACTGGTTCCCTTCCACACTTTCTATGGCGTCCAGCGCACTCTTACATTGGTCCCGTACACTTTCTGTGGCGTTCAGCGCACTCCTAAATTGGTTCCGTACACTTTCTACGGCGTCCGGCGCACACTCTAACATGGGTCCCGCACGCTTTCAGATGGCGTCCGGCGCACTCTTACGTGGGTCCCGCACACTTTTTATGGCGTTCGGCGCACTCCTAACATGAGTTCCGTACACTTTCTATGGCGTCCGGCAAGCTCTAACATGGGTCCCACACACTTTCGATGGCGTCCGGCGCACTCTTACCCGTGGTCAGCGCTACTTTCCTGCATAACGTCCGGCGCACTCCTAAATGGGTTCCGTACACTTTCTACGGCGTCCGGCGCACTCTTACATGGGTCCCGCACACTTTCTATGGCGTTCGGCGCACTCCTAAATGGGTACCGTACACTTTCTATGGCGTTCGGCGCACTCCTAAATGGGTTCCGAACACAACACCATCGGCGTCCGGCACGCACTCTAACATGGGTCCCGCACACTTTCTATGGCGACCGGCGTATCTCACTCCTAAATGGGTCCCATCAAACTTTCTATGTCATCTGGCGCACACTCTAACATGGGTCCCGCACATTTTCCTCGGCGTCCGGCGCACTCCTGAATGGGTTCCGTACACTTCCTACGGCGTCCGGTGCACTCTAACATGGGTCCCGCACACATTCTATGGCGTTCGGCGCACTCCTAAATGGGTTCGTACACTTTCTATGGCGTCGGGCACACTCCTAACATGGGTCCCGCACACTTTCTTCAGCGTCCGGCGCCACTCCTGATCGGGTTCCATCCGCACTTTCTATGGCGTCCGGCGTACTCTAACATGGGTCCCGCACACTTTCTCTGGCGTCCGGCGCACTTGCTCTTACATGGGTCCCGCACACACTTTCTATGGCGTTCAGCGCACTCCTAACATGGGTTCCGTAAACTTTCTATGGCGTCGGGCACACTCATACATGTGGAATGCACATTTTCCTCGGCGTCCGGCGCACTCCTGACATGGGTTCCGTACACTTCCTACGGCGTCCGGTGCACTCTAACATGGGTCCACACACATTTTCTATGGCGTTCGGCGCACTCCTAGATGGGTTCCGTACGCTTTCTGTGGCGTCCAGGCACACTCTAACATAAGGTCCCGCACATTTTTCTTCGGCGTCCAGCGCACTCCTGAATGGGTTCCGTACACTTTCTATGGCGTCCTGGCGTACTCTAACATGGGTCCCGCACGCTTGCTCTGGCGTCCGGCGCACTCTTACATGGGTCCCGCACACTTTCTGTAACGTTCGGCGCACTCCTAAATGGGTTCCGTACACTTTCTATGGCGTCCGGCGTACTCTAACATGGGTCTCCTTGCACTTTTCTATGGCGTCCATGCACTCGTAACATGGGTCCATGCACTTTCTATGGCGTTCGGCGCACTCCTAACATGGGTTCCGTACGCTTTCTACGGCGTCCAGCACACTCTAACATGGGTCCCGCATACTTTCTCTGGCGTTGAGCGCACTCTAACATGGTGAGTTCCGTACACTTTCTATGGCGTCTGGCGTACTCCTAGCATGGGACCCGCGCTACTTTCCCTATGGCGTCCGGCGCACTCTGCATGGGTCCTGCACACATTTTCTTCGGCGTCCGGCGCACTCCTGAATGGGTTCCGTACACTTCCTACGGCGTCGGGCTGCGCTAACATGGGTCCCGCACACTTTCTATGGCGTTCAGCGCACTCCTAACATGGGTTCCGTACGCTTTCTATGGCGTCGGGCACACTCCTAACATGGGTTCCGCACATTTTCTTCGGCGTCCAGCGCACTCCTGAATGGGTTCCGACGCGCACTTTCTATGGCGTCCGGCGTACTCCTAACATGGGTCCCGCACACTTTCTCTGGCGTCCGGCGCATACTTACATGGGTCCCGCACACTTTCTATGGCGGTCGGCGCACTCGTAACATGGGTTCCGTACACTTTCTATGGCGTCCGGCGTGTGCTCTAACATGGGTCTCGCACGCACTTTCTATGGCGTCCGGCGCACTCTTGCCTTGGTCCCGTACACTTTCTATGGCGTCCGGCGCACTCTCTAACATGGGTTTCGGCACGCTTTCTACGGCATCCGGCACACTCTAACATGGGTCCCACTTACTCTCTATGGCGTTGAGCGCACTCTAATTGGGTTCCGTACACTTTCTGCCAATGGCGTACTCTGGCATGGGACCGCGCACTTTCTATGGCGTCCGGCGCACTCTTGCATGGGTCCTGCACATTTTTCTTCGGCGTCCGGCGCTCTCTGACATGGGTTCGTACACTTCCTACGGCGTCCGGTGCACTCTAACATGGGTCCCGCACACATTCTATGGCGTTCGGCACGCTCCTAAATGGTTCATGCACACTTTCTCTGGCGTCGGGCACACTCTAACATGGGTCCCGCCCATTTTCTTCGGCGTCCGGCGCACTCCTGAATGGGTTCCGTACACCTTTCTGCTGGCGTCCGGCGTACTCTAACATGGGTCCCGCACACTTTCTCTGGCGTCCGGCGCACTCTCTACATGGGTTCCGCACCCCTTTTTTTCTATGGCGTTCGGCGCACTCTAACATGGTTCCCGTACACTTTCTATGCGCGTCCGGCGCACTCCTAAAAGGG